>JACEFZ010028381.1:0-20000 GCA_014155875.1 Cepaea nemoralis | reverse complement strand
CTACTGCTGCTGTTGCTGCTGCTGCTGCTGCTGCTGCTTCTTCTTCTTCTTCTTCTTCTTCTTCTTCTTCTTCTTCTTCTTTTTTTTTTTTTTCTTCTTCTTCAAATGGACAGTGAATAAGCCAAAACAGTTGTCCCTGTCCTCCGCAAGCTGGACATTCTTGTGGCAAATGTTAAGCTGTCGTTTTATACGAGGGTAAGTTAATAAGTAAGTCACACATGGCTGTAGAAAAATAACTAAATATGATAACAACTTGAAACCAGTTTATTTTTATACATACATTGTCCCTTTATTTCTCAAATATTTCCACCACCACTGATGTACTTATCCCATCGTTTTATCAGTCCTCCCAAACCGGCTGCATAGAACTGCGTGCTTTATTTTCTGAAGCACGTTTTCACTTCACATTCAACTTCGCTTTAAATTTTTCGCGTTATTCGCGAAATGTCTACCGCCAAGGTGCGTTTTCAGTGGACTTAGCCCCTAGCGATTTCCCGTAAAGCGGTGCATAGCTAGGTAGAAAAAGTTACGCGGGCGAGTCAATAAGTAAGTCACACAGTTCTGTGGGATGGCAGGTAAATGAAAACAAAGCACGCAGTTCTATATAGCCGATTTTGGAGGATTGATAAAACGATGGGATAAATGCATCAACGTTGGTCGAAATTATGTTATGAAATAAAGGGACAATGTATGTATACAAATAAACTGGTTTCAAGTTGTTATCATAGTTAGTTACTTTTCTACATCAATTTGTGACTTACTTATTAACTTACCCTCGTATATTCCAATGTTACTTTCATCAGTGTCGCTTTTGTTAGTTTATTAACTGATTAAGTGCCATGCGTCTCCGTGGCGATGGCGTTGTGGACATGATTCGTATTGCCACTTACCCGCTTTCAAAACACAACGGTGAAAGATTTGGCAGCAGACCGTGTCGCGCTGATTTTAACGTGTTGGTATGGGAGCCGGTCGTTCAGAAAGCAATGGCAAACTACTGAACGTAAAATTTGCCAAAACATCATCCATTCATCCATCATGTGCCATGCCGGTAAGCGAGGGCGGTCATGTTCTGCCATCTCACTCGATCACCAGAGTCGTGGATCAGCTCCGTGTTTCTGTCTCGACCATGCCACAAGGCCAAGCCATCCAGGTACGTGCTTCTAGGTCTTCCCCTTGGTCTGTTCCCCTCGATCTTACCAGTTGTCACCAAATTCTCCAGTCCATTTCTTCTCATAACATGCCCAAAAAATTTTTACTGTCTACGTCTAATTTCTCTAATCAATTAACGATCTTCATTTGTTTCTTGAAGGACTTGTTCATTGGTCTTTCTGGCTGTCCATGGTATTCTTTGCATCATCGGCAGTAAAATACTGGCGTTGACTGCAACCCAACGTCCTTAAAAGGATATGCAACTAAACAAAAGTTTCATGGGATGTCTAACCGCATTAAGTGACTTCCGGTGTCTGCCACAGTCTTAAATATCGCCGAAACGTTGTAACTGTGTAATAATACAACACATCTGCTACCATATTAACAACTTGTAAGTCATAACCCTGACATACCTCCACTTATCATTTTCCTCCATCCATTTTTCTTTGGTCCAAACCAACTTTATGCTTGGCGCTGAATCGGTTAAGCGTGTGGTATTTCAGCCTGCTGTGTCATGTGCGAAGTCTGACGATTGTTGCTTATTCTACCAGGTGGAGTATATGGTACGTATCATCTGTCTGTTGGTCAGGATGCTCTGGCACCCACTTGGTTCTATAATTGCTTCCAAGAAATCTCTTGGCCTCATCATTAGTTAGTTAGTTTCATATCCGTTACAGGACGTCGCAGTCAACACCAGCATTTTATGTTGCTGTGATCTCTTTGCAAGTTTACTTCAAGAAGTTTGGCATCATCATAGGTTGTGTCTATATCAGGCTCAGGTAGTCTTCCACATTCCTTTGTCAATCAGCCTTTAATTTCATTGGATACTATATATATCATCCCATAGGGCACTTTGCTGGGATCATACCGCCATCACAACATTATTCCCTGGGATGACGATATAGACTTAATCCTTAACGAGAAACACAAACAGAAAGTAATAGAATTGCTGAAAGACGCCACACCGCAGTACAAACTTGATACCAGCACTGACAGGTGAGTGGGGTCAGATTATTGCAGTCACACGTCTTTCGTGGGCATGCGTATGCCTGAGAGAGGGGTAGAGAGAGAGAGAGAGAGAGAGAGAGAGAGAGAGAGAGAGAGAGAGAGAGAGAGAGAGAGCGAGAGAGAGAGAGAGAGACAGACAAACAGACAGACAGACAGACAGACAGACAGACAGACAGACAGACAGACAGAGACAGAGACAGACAGAGACAGAGATAATTTATGTGTGTGCAAACGTTTTAGATTGTGGGTGGGTATATGCGAGGGAGTGTGTATTAGTGAGCTATTGAGTGGGTGTGTGTGTGTTTATCTAAATGATGTATGTATGTATATACGTATGTGTTTATACATGTGAGAAATCTGTGTGTGTGTGTGCTTGCCTGCCTGCATGTCTGTCTCATAATATGGTAATATGCATTATTTATGTTTACAGCATTCATTTAACGATGTTTTTTTTTACGTGTTTGTAACATACACGATAGATAATTGATGTACGAAGGATGAGTGGTTGGAAGGGCGGAATATAAGATGGGCTTGCCTATCTATCTATCTATCTATCTATCTATCTATCTATCTATCTATCTATCTATCTGTCTATCCATCTATACCTGTCTGTCTATCTGAAAGTAAAGTTTGTTCATTCCTTTGTTCTGTTTACTTATCTTGCCAGCAATATATCTGTCTGTCTATTTGTATGTCTGATTATTAACTCTCTCCCAATTCTTCGATATTACGTAAAATTTCAATTCCTATCTATCTATCTATCTATCTATCTATCTATCTATCTATCTATCTATCTATCTATCTATCTATCTATCTATCTATCTATCTATCTATCTATCTGTCTGTCTATCTAGCTCTGTCTGTCTGTCTGTCTGTCTGTCTGTCTGTCTGTCTGTCTGTCTGTCTGTCTGTCTGTCTGTCTGTCTGTCTGTCTGTCTGTCTATCTATCTATCTATCTATCTATCTATCTATCTATCTATCTATCTGAAAGTAAAATTTGTTCGTTCGTTTGTTCTGTCTACTTATCTTGAAAGCTATATATCTGTCTGTTTATTTGTATGTCTGATTATTAAAACTCTCTCAATTCTTCAATATTATGTTAAATTTTAAGTTCCTCCTCCTCCTCCTCCTCCTCCTCCTCCTCCTCCTCCTTCTTCTTCTTCTTCTTCTTCTTCTTCTTCTTCTTCTTCTTCTTCTTCTTCTTCTACTACTTCTTCTTCTTCTTCTTCTTCTTCTTCTTCTTATTATTATTATTATTATTATTATTATTATTATTCTTCTTCTTCTTCTTCTTCTTCTTCTTCTTCTTCTTCTTCTTCTTCTTCCTCTTCTTCTTCTTTCGTTTGTTTTCGCTTAAATTTATCTATAAACTGCAACGTTGTCTCTTTAACGAATTGTACTGTCTTTCTTTGTTCACTCAGTGGTCTATTGAGTGTAACTTCCACTGTTGTTTCTCTAGGCGAGAAGGTTTGTCAAGATATGTCTGCGCAGTAATCGACATGTTTCATGGTGTCATTGCTTGGCATCGTGATTTTTGTAGTGCGTCTCGTGGCTGGCTGCCTATGTCTTCAGCGCCTTTCTTTTGCTAGAGTAGACTGTGTGTGGTCTTACTGGAATTTATAAATAGATATATATGTATGTACGATTGTGTCTGCCGCCTCCGTCCTAAGGGCTTATGGACGCGGTTCGTAATCCCGTATACCAGCGTTCGAATCACTGCTGCACGCGATCTGGCAGAAGACCGCGTGCGCTGGGATTTTTTTTCGAAATGGTATGGTTGCCGGTCGTTCAGAAAGCAATGGCAAACTACTGAACGTAAAACTTTCCAAAACATCAACAATGGCTAAAAATGCTGGTGTTGACTGCAAGCGTCCTTTACAGGATATGCAGCTAACTAACTTTAACCATCGTGTCTGCGCATGTTTTGACGTACATACGTATCCATAGCAGTTTTCGGGTGCCAGAGACTCGCCGTCGCCCCTTCTCGTGTTAGTTAAAACAGCTCAGCCACGTGAAGGCCAGCAGTTGGACTTTTGCTGCCAGAGGTGATAAATGCACAAGCGATGGGGATATTTTGCAATGTTGGGCTCTCACCCCAAACTCTACACCCCCAGCTTTAACAACAGCTTGAAACCAGTGTTCATTCTAAGAGAATATATATATATATATATATATATATATATATATATATATATATATATATATATATATATATATATATATATATATATATATATATATATATATATATTAGGAGCGTTCATTTGAAATCCGTTCGTGCCACACCGCGCGTAATTGCGTACGTTGAACATGATCATGTCATACTCATGTGATAAGTACTGATCAATGAATAAAAAAGCACGTTATTATCGTCCCATGATGCATAGGTTCTGTTTCTGACCGTTGAGAATGGCCGGATTCATCCAAAATCCGTCCAAAGAAGCTCAAAGAGCGTTGATTCAGATTCTTTCATTTGAAGGATGTCGACCAGTATACATTCATCGAAGAATGCAGGCGGCGTACGGTAGCAAATGTGTGTTGAAGACAACAGTGACAGACTGGACACGAATGTTTCGGAAAGGACGTCAGTTCACGACAGATCTTCGATGGCCGGTTCAAGCGCATATCGTTGCAACAGAAAACACCATCGCCAAAATTGATGCAGCAGTACAGATGAACCGTTGTCGAAGTATACGTTCGCTAGCGAAAGATTTTGATGTGTCAATTGGGGCAAGTTTACTTCAAGAAGTTTGGCATCATCATAGGTTGTGTCTATATCAGGCTCAGGTAGTCTTCCACATTCCTTTGTCAATCAGCCTTTAATTTCATTGGATACTATATATATCATCCCATAGGGCACTTTGCTGGGATCATACCGCCATCACAACATTATTCCCTGGGATGACGATATAGACTTAATCCTTAACGAGAAACACAAACAGAAAGTAATAGAATTGCTGAAAGACGCCACACCGCAGTACAAACTTGATACCAGCACTGACAGGTGAGTGGGGTCAGATTATTGCAGTCACACGTCTTTCGTGGGCATGCGTATGCCTGAGAGAGGGGTAGAGAGAGAGAGAGAGAGAGAGAGAGAGAGAGAGAGAGAGAGAGAGAGAGAGAGAGAGAGAGAGCGAGAGAGAGAGAGAGAGACAGACAAACAGACAGACAGACAGACAGACAGACAGACAGACAGACAGACAGACAGAGACAGAGACAGACAGAGACAGAGATAATTTATGTGGGTTAGCTATAAACATTATAATTACATTCCCTTAAAACCAGAACCATTTGCCTACGACATGCCTTTATCAGCAAGCAGAACTACAACAACAACAAAACCACAAAAACAAAGGAAACAAATTATAAAATCACATAAAACACGTAACTAACAATAAAGAATGCGTAGTGAACCTTTCTTGCTGTCAAGCGTCACTAACATTATTCAGGGGCCAAACAAAGTTTTCAACTTAAAAATGAGCCTCCTATATTTGGCTGAACATTTAATTAACTCACCCTTTATGTGGCTGCCTCCAGCTCCAGTCTCAGACTAGATGTCGTGATATCAAGGCTCTGTGGCGAAGGAATTACGGATGCAGTTCGTAATCCCGCATACCGAGTTCGAAACACAGCTGCTGGCGATTTGGAAGCACACCATCTTGCGTTGATTCCCATCCATAGGCATGAGTGCAGCTCGTTCAGAAAGCAACTATTTACTGAACGAAAAATTTCCAAGAAATCACAAACAGTCAATAATGCTGGGGTTGACTGCCACGCCCTGTAATGGATATGCAACTAACTTTTTTATGTGATTGTTGGGACTGTTCTCTTTGGTGAAGTGTGTAATGTTAGTTGGTATTGATGATTTTGCTACTTGCGAATGCTTTTCCGGGTTTATGTTGTTCAGTCTGGAGCGTTGTCGACTCTTGGCGATGGCAAGTTTTGAAAAGAACTGCTCGCAGCAGTAAGTTGTTCCGAACAAAGAAGCATATTTCGTCATTGCATATGTAGCGTTTAGGAACGGAAGCAGTGGGGGGGGGGGGGGGGTGTGTGTGTGTGTGTGTGTGTGTGTGTGGTGTGTGTGTGTGTGTGTTGTACCGAGATTTCAGTTCATCATTTTTTATGTAACGTTTATAGAACTCAAGCAGTGGAAGATTGTTGTCAAAAGCTTTCAGCTCATCATTTCTGATGTAACATTTATAGAATTTCAGCAGTGGGAGGTTGTTGTACTCAGTACCCAGCTTTCAGTTCATCATTTTTTATGTAACGTTTATAGAACTCAAGCAGTGGAAGATTGTTGTACAAGCTTTCAGCTCATCATTTCTGATGTAACGTATATAGTACTCCAGTAGTGAAAGATTGCTGTACCCAGCTTTCAGCTCATCATTTCTGATGTAACATTTATAGAACTGAAGCTGTGAGAGGTTGTTGTACCCAGCTTTGAGCTCATCATTTCTCATGTAACATTTATAGAACTCCAGCAGTGAAATGTTGCTGTACCCAGCTTTCAGCTCATCATTTCTGATGTAACATTTATAGAACTGAAGCTGTGAGAGGTTGTTGTACCCATCTTTCAGCTCATCATTTCTCATGTAACATTTATAGAACTGAAGCTGTGAGAGGTTGTTGTACCCAGCTTTCAGCTCATCATTTCTGATGTAACATTTATAGTACTCCAGAAGTGAAAGATTGCTGTACCCAGCTTTCAGCTCATCATTTCTGATGTAACATTTATAGAACTGAAGTTGTGAGAGGTTGTTGTACCCAGCTTTGAGCTCATCATTTCTCATGTAACATTTATAGTACTCCAGCAGTGAAAGGTTGCTGTAACCAGCTTTCAGCTCATCATTTATGATGTAACATCTATAAGCTGTGAGAGGTTGTTGTACCCAGCTTTCAGCTCATCATTTCTAATGTAACGTTTATAGAAATGAAGCAGTGAGAGGTTGTTGTAGCCAGCTTTCAGCTCATCATCGCCTTACAGCTGAATGATGTCGTGTTGTAGGTTATCACGCAAATCAGCTAGTCCCACACTGATCTGTGTAGCAAATACTCAATTCCATGTGTTCATTGTTCACGTCCTTCGAACTTTCATTAAATGTCTGAATTAGTTTCACATATCACATCTCATCTTGTTCCTCTTGTACCTTGCGGTGTCGAGGTGAAGTATAAACAGCGGGGGGGAGACCGTTTATGGGCTTCATATATCGAGATTCACATATTCACTAGCGTATTCAACTGCCGTAGTAGGCTTTTATCCTTCCAGGGTGGGCGAAGACCAAATTATTTAGTGATATTAGACGTATTACGGCCCTGGGGCCAGACGGGAAGGGAGGGGGGGGGGGGGGGGCACTGAAGTAACTACATAACTGGCACCTTGCCGTCTTGAGGAACGATAGTTTGTTACATTGTGCTTTTAATAGACGTTGTAATAACTTCTCCATACACGAAGCCTGGGCTGAATTGTAGAGACCATGGGTTGCCCATGCAGCATGATCCCTCTCTCGGCCTGACGAGTTTACTCCGTAGGAAAGGTAACGCCAATACATCTGGAACAAGACAAGCAAAGTAACTACATTAAAACAGACTATAAGGGAATCGTGTGAAATAAATGGAAGCAGTTAAGTTAGTTGCATATCCTTTACAGGACGTCGCAGTCAACCCCAGCATTCTTTGCTGTTTTATCATGGCAAGTTAACTTTCAGTAGTTTGTCTTTGCTTTTTGAACGACCGGCACTCACACCATTGTATGAAAATACCAACCTAAGGAGGTCTGCTACCAAATTACCCCGCAGCTGTGTTTCGAACGCGGTATGCGGGATTGCTAATTGCGCCTGTAAAACATTGGCATAAGGGTCGGTTTGGAATTAAAGCAAGCAACATGAAATGAAATATGCCGTGCTAACTTCAATGGTTCCGCATATAAAATGGGCAAATCTCTTGTCCGCAGTTAAAAGTTAGTTGCATATCCTTTACAGGACATTTGCAGTCGCCACAGCATTACTTGTTGCTGTTGTTGATGTCTTGGCAAATTTGTGTTCAATAGTTTTCCATTGCTTTCTGAACGACCTGCATGCACCCATACCATTACCGTTAAAAAAAAAAAAAAAAAAAAAACAGCGCAAAACGATCTGCTGCCAAATTGCGCGAAGATGTGTTTCGAACACGAGTATATACGGGATCACGCACCGCGTTCGTAAGACCTTCGCCACGGAGACGGCCTTGTTCGCAGAGTATGAGGAAATCTGAGAAGTGAGTTTATTACTAGCAGTTGCTATCCTAACATTAAACACATTTCCTATATGTCTTCGCTTTATGCCCATTTTTGGGCCGCCTAGTTAGTTAGTCTTCAGATTATCCTCACTGCGCATCGAACCATCCATCCATAAGTACCCAGTTCCCTTCCACAGTATCTCACCAGGCGTGTAGCAGTCAAGCAGTTCTGTGTTTTTTGACTATTCTTCTTTGCCCCCCCCCCCCCCCCCAACCCCTACCAGGTGTAGCGCTCCTGTCTGGCTTTACGTTTTTTTTTTTTTTCACGTTATGTTTTCTTCAAAATTACAGTTTCCCGTAGGCCCTCGTGATGTCATCGGTTTACCAGAAACCGGCCGACACTGGCGCCTGTCTACTCGGTACCTCTTCTAACCCTCTGTCTTGTAAGGGTGCCATTCACTTCTTCGAGCTTCCGCGTCTTTTACGATTACGCTAGGATGATATTGATTTTCTCCACAGAGCCCACGAAATGATGGATTTCATCCAGTTGTGTGGTTATCCAGATCATCCCGTGTCGCCACCTTCCCGTCGCTTACCACTCATCAACCGAGAGGATGCTTGCGCCTTCATGACAGGATCAGACCCATGCTTTCTTTAACTGATTCAGTGCCATGGGATGACTATTCGTCTTAAGTGACTTCCTGAATCTGCCATGGACGTAAATACACTTGTTTTCTCTAAACATCCCCCATTAATTTGATATATAATACAACATGTTGCTACCATTTAACAACGTTCAGGTCATAACTGTGAGACACTCATACTTCCCATTTTCTGCTAGTTTTGGTTTGCCCTAACCTACTTTTGTTTGCCACTGCTACTAGTAGTAGCGCGTGTAGACTACTCTTGAGTTCAAAGCCAGCGAGCACAACAACGAAACAAACTTAATTTTTAAAAAAAGCATCCATCACTGTTGGATTTCCTGTCTGCTTCATGCCCTTTTCACTTAATGTTCTTTTCAACCGTAGTCTCCGTAGACCCTCGTGATGTCACCATAACGGTTTACCCCCAAGTTAAGGCATTCCATTATGCTGGTAAAGTGGAACACATCGCAAAAACGTTGACAACAGTTTTATCTGTTTGACCGGTTGCTGAACGCAGCATGCACTTAACACACAAGACAGCTTTATCTAACTGTTGTGTTATTTCCACCTGTCGCTTCTACCCGTGCCCTCCCATTATTCTCCTAGTTAGATAGTCTCCGCGCTCCGAAGGTTGTGGGTTCGATTCCGAACTATATCGTTAGGTTCACAGGTGCAATTTTCACTGAGACTCCTGGGGGTCGTCGCTGAAGCTAAAGAGTTTCTGTTTTGTGCCACGCTTTCGGCTTTCCGCCCTGTGGGATACCTAGTCATATGGGATACAACCCAATGCAACGGGCCTGCTTGCCCAATTTAACCCTTTGAAAATAAAGTTCGTTCGTTCGTCCCGTCTCCCCAGTTTATACAAGTATGGGCGACATTAAGACTTATGCTTTGTTCAACTCTTCCCAAGACCGGAAGATGAAATAATTAAATATACTCAATGATTCATTTGAACTAATCAAGCAGCTGGACAATGTCGATCTAAATAAATAATAAATTGTGTCAATGGATGTAACATCCATGATCACAAAATAATGAAGAAACAAAGCTTGGCATACCTTCATCAACACTTGAGAGAGTTCTATTGCTGTGTACGTTCCACCTTAAATTTAATTTCCTTAACCAATCCTCTCGCCAAATTCAAGAAGTCGAACAATAGCATTAACTACTACCTCTGAATTCAGAGAAGGGCTCGCCAGATGGCCAGGGACATTGGTAATAGTGAAAGCTAAGCCTCATGCAAAAACAAAGCAATCCAATCAACATACTAGTAGTAGCAATAACAAGTAGTAGCAGTAATACGCGTGCTGGAATACAAAAGCGAGAGAACAAAAACAAACTGTCTATTGTGTGTATCAGCCAGGAAAAGATGCAACTATTCACTTCACATGATTATAACTGCAGTATGCCCCAAGCGAGATTCAGCGATATAAGCCAGGCCACGTATTGTGCAGCCTCTAATCGGTGTCTTCTTTGATTAAATTTTTGTTTTTCAATACACAAAGAAAATACATTCTCGCCAACAAACGAAAGACTAAAGCAATGATTGTCACTAAGCATGAATTAAAGTTCAACATGTTGACTTTCATATATAAAATATATAATGACAATTTGGAACAGGAATATCATGTTTGCTTTTTAATCAAATATCATTTTCATCGCACAACCAGCCAACGTCACAACCAATGAAGCTTCAAACCAACCACCCATCCAACCAACCACCCATCCAACCAACCACCCATCCAACCAACCACCCATCCAACCAACCACCCATCCAACCAACCACCCATCCAACCAACCACCCATTTAACCAACCACCCATCCTACTAACCAACCAGCTGACCTCACTACTAATCAACCATCCAGCAACAACCCATCCAATCAACCAGCAGACCTCACAACCAATGAACCATTCAATTATACACCCATCATACCAATCAATTATACAACCACCCACGCAACCAATTACACAGCCAATCACACAACCAACCATCCAACTAACCACCCATCCTACGAATCTCACTATCAGCCAACCACTCAACCAATCGTCCATCCAACCACACATCCTACCAACCATTCAAACAATTAACCACACAACAAACCACCATCCTACCAACCAATCACACAACCGACCATCCAACTAACCACCCATCCTACCAATCTCACAACCACTCAACTACCCATCCAACCACATATCCTACCAACCAATCACACAACCAAACACCCATCCAACCACACATCCTACCAATCAACGACATAACCTATCACACAACCAACTATCCAATCAATCACACAATCAAATATCCAATCAATAACACAACCAACCATCCAACCAACCACACAACCAACCACCTATCTAACCACACATCCTAAAAAACAATTACACAACCACCCACGCAACCAATCACACAGCCAATCACACAACCAGCCATCCAACTATCCACCCATCCTACCAATCTCACAACCAACCAACCACCCATCCAATCACCCATCCAACCACACATCCTGCCAACCAACCACACATCCAACCACCCATTCAGTCACCCATCCAACCACGCATCCTACCAACCAATCACACAACCAGCCACGCAACCAATCACACAACCAACTATCCAACCAATCAAACAACCAACCCCCATCTTACCAACCAACCACACAACCAGCCACCCATCTTACCAACCAACCACACAACCAGCCACCATCTTACCAACCAAGCACACAACCAACTATCCAACTAATCACCTATCCATCCAACCACACAAACAGCCACCCATCCTACCAACCAACCACCCATCCTACAAACCTACCACAGAACCAACCACTCACACAACCAGCCAACCACCCAACCAACCACACAAGCAATTGCTATTTTTCATCTTCACAGGAAAGCAGCTACAGAAGCCTAATGATCAAGTGTTGTTGCGTCCTCTGTGTGGTCCTGATCATCGCCTTGCCTATAGTGACACAGATCATGACATACTCGGAGAAGACACAATCCTTCCTCCCAGCAAGTTCCTCCCTCCCTGCAGAGCTTACTCCGCTCACAAACAAAGAGACCTTTTTGCGGAACCTGTCTTCCTTCAAGTCTATTGTACAATCAGCACAGATCCCGCCACTGACCTCGGTCCCTAGAAACAGAACAGGTAAATACAAACTAAATTCTTTATGCCTCACGCGAGCGCGTTAGCAAAGTTGTTAAAAACTACCTCAGCTGATAATGTTAGCGAGGTCGCACAGTTCTTTGGTCAGAAAATTAAGAATCTTTTGGTCCGCAACCTTGGAATGTCAAACTTGAAAAGACAAACTCGCGATGTTTGTATGTGAGTTTCCAGACCAAATAATCCGTGAATTTCAGAATGAGCTAAGAATAGTGTCGGTCCGATTATACTTCCTAGTTTTTCTACGAGCAGTATGAGAATCCTCTACAGGCTTGCTAGGCCAGTCGCAGGTTTAGGACAGAAAAATATGACCAAGGGGAGTCCGTCCCCCCTGGCGAATCAGAGCCCCATTTGTCCATGACCTCGCGGTCATGGTTTCCCGGTCCACACCACGGTGAGGTGAGGGTGAGTTGTGTAGTCTGCGGGTCATCGGCAGGCTACTAATTTTCACTTTTCAACCCTCCTTAGAGAGTCTAGCCGGTCCTAACCCCTCTGGATGCAGGGCCAGGCCTGGTCCACACCTTCACCTCGACACCGCAAGGTACAAGAGGAACAAGATGAGATGAGATGAGATGAGATGAGATAAGAGCAGGATTGGAATGGAAAGTCGACAGCAGACTCTGCCCAGAAATCCCATAAAAGAAATTGTTAAAGGACAAGATAATCAACTTCATTGCATCGGCTGAGGTCATTATGGTCATTAGAGCGCTCGTTCTTAAACTTCCGGTGTTCTGATGCCGAGGTAGCGGGTTCATCCCCTTCGCCGGTCAGCTGAACTAAATTGTTGACTTCTCGTCCATGACTTGGGCACATAAATTTACAAGTTCCTCTTAAGTCTGAAAGGGTTCGTCTAATGGCGAAGGACACTGGAAACCATCATCATCATCATCCAGTGCCTTGCCGGCTGGCGTGGGTGATCATGCCTCTATACAAATTGCGATTTCCAACGGCATGAATCAATTAGCTTGTTGACTCCCTTCCGTGCCATGACCCAAGACTATCAAGAATATTCTCACGCTGTCTTCCTCTATCTTTCTTTCCGCAAATCTTTCCCGTTGTCATGACATGTTGCAGATTTTGTCGTCTCATAACGTGGCCAAAAAACGATGACTGCCTTTTCAGATGTTTGTGATAAGTTGTCTTTGCCCACTCAACTTCCCTCAAAATGTCCAGATTACTTATATTGGCTGTCCAATTAATTTTCCTTCTTTAGACACAGATAATACTGAAAGCTAATCCACACGCACATATCAGTCCTGTGCACTACAAGTAATAGCATATGTATGGACTACGCTTGAGTTCAAAGCGAGCGAACGCAACATATAAACAAAGTTGCACCGGGGTTATCCCATCTACCCGGGTCTCTCTCTCTCCGCAAATCGTCCAACCACCCGCTGAAAGGATCGCTTAGAGTACTACCTCCGCAGTTCTGACGACGACTTCCAGAAGTCTGGAAACAATGCGCCCGTGAACCGAATGATGGATCCCCTACACGAACCCACCACCTTCTGAACGCGAGGCAGGAGGTCTGGCCGCTTCGTCATGGAGAACTCGACGCTCCTCTTGTTTCACGTTACTCTGGTTGGATGCTAAACGGATTCTCCACGTGTGTATACGTGCGTGCGCGCGTGTGTGTATGTGTGTGAGTGTGTGCTTGTGCTTGTGTATATGTCTGTGTGTAAATGTGTGTGTGTTCGTGCGTGCGTGTATGTGCGTATGTGTGTAAGAGAGTGCGTGTGTGAAGCAGCCAAAGGGCTTTCTTAGCCTTCCCCTGTTCTTCGATCCTCTTTCGAGGGTATTACGTCACGCTATTGACCTCAAAGATCAGTGTGTCCGACTTGAGCACGCATACTGTGTATGGTGGGCGCCCTCTAGACAGATTCCATACAATGCAACGGGCTCTGTCTATCCGAAGGTAAGTAGTCTTTCATAACACTCTGCCAGGGAGATCGCCTTAAGGCCTTCTCCTTGCTGTTTCTAACTGCCGTGGGATTTTTAATTTGTGCAACTTGCACATGGAGTCTTGTGTTTTTCGGCCTTGGGTGATTAGTGTCTAAACTCACTACCCAAGAGATTAGGGGGAGGCGGGTGTATAGTTTCCTTGGGTTAAAACCATTTACCCTGCTCGAAGTCTAATGTCTTTGCATGATCTGACCGCTTATCACTCCATGTACTGATATATTAAGTGGAATTCAACTGCTTAAACCAACTGAACAGGGCATACATGCCTTTGAATATAAATGTTATAGACGGTTTCTAAGAATATTTTGGATACACAAAAGAACAAATGCATCCATGCGACAAGATCTGAATATGGAAGAAGGCTGGCTACTAAAGAGAATACAACAAAGAAAATAGAAATATTTTGGTCATTTTGAAAGGTCATGAAAGTTTGGAGAAAATAATAATGGAGGTGTATATGCCCGGGAAGAGAGGAAGAGGAAGATCAAAGAGAAGGTGGGTGCAAGATGTGACAGATAATCTCCAGATGGGTGTATCGGGCGCCGGGTTATCTTGTTTATGACCGAGTTTTCCGGAAGGTTGTTATGGGAGCGAGGTTCCACAAAGGACATGCAACTGAATGAATGAATGAAACCAACCAATGCAGCTATTCATAGATTGCTTGTTATCGTTGTGCTTATTTTATGCGCGTCAGGCGTGTATAGATAACAACTGGTGGTAGAAATCATGTAATCGTTGTGTTACTGAAACTGCTGCTGTAGTTTGTCCAACAGATCGTTATGTATATTTACACCGGTGTAGTGAGACGCGCAGTTTCATAATTCGCCGTCATACCTAGTCGCGGTTTCAAAGTCAGCTGGGGGAGATTTCCGAAGAAGCCGTTTTGCGTTGATTTCGATGCTAGGACGCGTTGGTCGTTCATTTAAAAAAAAATGTAAACTACTGTACTAATATTGGCAAGTAAATCACAAACAGCCTATATATTCTGTGGTTGATTGCAACGCCCTATAGTGGCAGACGCTTGCCTAACTGTCCGGTGATCATGGGTTCCCGGATTTTTAAAACTGACCAGCCGGCGTAAGACTGACCATATCACCGGCTGTCCATTGGCCTATAAAAATTACCAGTCGGCGTGAGACTGACCATATCACAGGCTGTCCTTTGGCCTATAAAACTGACCAGCCGGCGTGAGACAGACCACATCACCGGCTGTCCATTGGCCTATAAAACTGACCAGTCGGCGTGAGACTGACCATATCACCGGCTGTCCATTGGCCTATAAAACTGACCAGCCGGCGTAAGACTGACCATATCATCGGCTGCCGATTGGCCTATAAAAATATGGGTTTAGCACCTGTATACCTAATGCGGTCAAGGAATGCAAAAAGGTCCGTTACTTACTGTTCCTTAGCAGGAACTTACTGTGATATGTGAACTGTTAGAACCAGCAAATGCTGTACGCTTGTACGCTTGAGTGACCGTGGGTTGGGGGGGGAGGCATTTAGCCAGTCCTACCCTCCCGTATCGAACGCCGAGTGTTGACATCGAACCCTCGTCCGATTGTGCTCATGCTAATGTCTGTGTAACACCCTAACCGTTACACCAACAAACCTGCTATCTACTTACTTTTTTTACGTTAATTATAGTTGTTTTTGTTTTTTTTTTCCATAAGCAATTTCCTGCTAAGGGTCGCTGATCTGATAGGGCCATTACATTTAGGCTTGGATGCACGGAAAAAAGATAGCCAATCTTTCTCTTATTTACCTAGTTTCTTTTTCTTATAGTCCATGCCGTGTGTGTTTCGTTATTATGTCTGTCCACAGCCTTCTGTCTCTTGTGCTGCGAATCATGTCTGGTACTGACGTTCACCCATGCCATGATGTTAAACTCTCCAGCATCTTCTGTCTTGGTCTCCCCCTGCCTCTGTTCCCCTTCAACCTTCCCGTTGTGACCATATAATCCAGCTTTCCCCATCTCATGACATGCCAGAAGAATATGGACTGTTTTCTTCTGATGCGAGTTACCAGTTCTCTTTGTGGGTTAACTTCTTTTGAGATATCTTCATAGTTCTTTCTGTCTGTCCACGGTGTTGTCATCACTCTTCTATAACACCACATCTCCTCATCCCACAAACAACTCCTCGCTTGGCTTTACTACATTCACTTGTAATCGCTTATATCTTCTCCTTCGTGGAACTGGTCTGAGAAGACATTGGCAATCATTTTACTACTCGCTACCACATCGACGTAGCCGAAAGACAACACCACTGGCTCTTATACTTCCGTTGTGCCGATGTCGGTGGTTCAATTCCTACATCGGTATTAATTTGTACATTAACGTTGACATCTCGTTCAGAAAGCAATGGCAAACTACTAAACGTATAATCGCCTAGAAGATTAACCTGGGGGTGATGGCAACCTCCTGCAAAGGACACTCAACATTTTAACTCGTCAAGTTTTTTACTTTATTCCACTTTACTTACATTCACTTCTATAAGCTTATAGAGTTTTGACTTTATTCCACTTTACTCACATTCACTACTATAAGCTTATAGAGTTTTGACTTTATTCCACTTTACCCACATTCACTTCCATAAGCTTATAGAGTTTTAACTGTATTCCACTTTACTTACATTCACTTCTAAACGCTCATAGATTCTTCGCTTGGCTGGTCGGGGCAGACAACGGCAACAGTTTCTCCACCACACTCCTCTCTTTCATCCGACGTGTCTACAGACATGACGTGGCAATATTCCCTACCTATCTGTTTAGCTGTTTCTTTGATCATGTAATGAGAAGAGGGGCATTAGAGAACATCGTGACGACTGGAGAGATCAAGGGGAAGAAAGGCAGAGGCAGACCAAGAGAGGGGATGCTGGGTGGACTGAGACAGTGGCATGGAGGAATATCATCAGCAGAGTTGATCCAGAACATTAATGACTGAGATCTGTGGAGAGACATGAACTCCTACGCCAGCTTTCAAGGCACTTGATGATGAGCAGCTATTTAATTATTGACTGGCACCTGGCCGTCTTGACAGACGATAGTTTGTAAAATGGAGTTACATCTCTCCATAACACAAAACCTGTGCTGAATTTAAAGACCATGTGTTGCCCATGCAGCATGATCCCTCTCTCGGCCTGCCTAGTTTACTCCAGAGGAAAGGTAACACCAATACATCTAGAACAAGACAAGCTGCAGAAACTGCCGAATTAGCAAAGCAATACTGTTAGTGTATAGTTAAATGTTGTCCCATAGCATATACCACCGTTAGGGTGTGAAGTGGTGGGTCTCCATATATGCCAGATCACGACGTACGAAATGAGGTGGTCATCTTCCTTCCTCGCAACCTTCCCTGCCCAAATAAATGGCAGACTAGTGGACTAACCGCTATTTTACCGCGTCTCCGTAACTCACAATGTTATCACCATTTTCTCGGGAATCACAATTAACAAGGGATACGCACTGCTGTGGATTTCCCTTGACTTCCGCGGCTTCTGTTTGATGTGGCTTCAACAGCCTGTGTCTAACCTCTGCTCGGCTGTGATGTGCCAGAACCTTCACATTTAGTAGGCACAGGTGCATGGGAGGATAGATAGCCATTCTTTCTCTCCCGTACCTAGCGGCGAGCACAGGATTCTAACCTTTGTCCGACCAGGCTAATGCCATTCTCAGCTCAACTTTCTAGCCTTTACACCACAGCGCCCGCTTCGGGTACAGGGTTGTTCACTTAATCCGGTAAATGCTCGGTTTTCTAAACTGCGATGCCCATCTTCTTCCACCCAGCATGGTCAAGACGGAACACGGAGCTGATCCACGACTCTGGTGATCGAGTGAGATGGCAAAACATGACCGCCCACGCTTATCGGCATGGCACATGATGGATGGATGGAGTTCACATAGTTTGAACTCTTATTTATACAGTCTAGGGTTAGTCAGGTGAGTGCTAACGTAAATAGAGTATGTATGTGTCTTCTTCTTCATTCGTCCTTAATCACCATTGGAGCATAGACCCTGAACCTACTAACTTTAAGGGCTCCTACCATTAGAAGTGCGATATCTTATTTATACTGTATAGACATTAAACAATGGTCAAGTGATCGGAAACATAAATAGTATTCATGTGTTTCTTATTATTATTATTATTATTATTATTATTATTATTATTATTATTATTATTATTCGTCTTCTTATTATTATTATTATTGTTATTATTATTATTATTAATATTATTACTATTATTATTATTATTATTATTATTATTATTATTACTATTATTATTATTATTATTATTCCTCTTCTTCTACTTCTTCCTCTTCCTCCTCTTCTTCCTCTTCTTCTTCTTCTTCTTCTTCTTCTTCCTCTTCTTCCTCTTCTCCTTCTTCCTCTTCTTCTTCTTCGTCCTGTAAACGATATGCGTCTAACTTTGTGTGAAATCGTATGTATAAATAATGGATATTAAATATTAGTCAAATGATTGATTGACATAAATAGCGTATTCATGTGTCACGCGTGTGTGTTATTTGAATTTGTTTCAGGTCTGTTCCGCTATGAACTTTCAGAAAGGGACACTGAAATATTTTCAGACACGTTGCAAGCATTCCACAAGATTATGACGAACGCTTCCATCCAGTATTTTATGTTTGAGGTAATCCATCTGATATACAATCATCATCATCATCAATTATTTAAACCTTTGGGTTCATCTTGAAGCTTTCTGGTCATTTCCTTCCACAGTTGCCTGTCTTGCGTTGCTCACTTTAATTCTAAACATTTCTGAATTTATATATTTTTGCATGATTGTTTTATAAATTATTTATCTTGTTAAAGCAATGACCTTTTCCCCCAGTATTGTGGCCTTTTGTACTCGTTTGAGAGTTTCTCCGTGCCTGAGGTTGTGACAATGTCATGAGAGAATTCTGTTATCCAATGAATAAATAGTCGCTTAAAAGTCGACAGGGTCGACTTTATTGCTCCGGGTTGTTATCCCATATGGCTCGGTCTCTTTCCGCAGCTCGGAAAGCGTCGCACAAAGCACACACTCCATAGCTCCAGCTACGACCCACAGGAGTCTCCGAAAATAAATGTACTCCTGAACCGAAGGACGAGGCCCAAATTCGAACCCACAACCTTCGAAGCCCGAGGCAGACGGCTTGACCACTTCGCCACGGAGACTCCCCTGTTATCTAATGAGCAACGATATAATAAATGTGTTGGCAAACGGAGGTTATTTTAGTTTAGTTTAGTTTAGTGACGGATCAACATCACGGCACACGGGTGTAACCCTATAAGTGCTCTGTTCTACTCCTAAATCAAGCCTGGGTCCGGAGAATCTCAGCTCAGTGCACGAACTCTGTAGCACCGGCGAGGATCCTGAAATACTTTGGGTAGATTTTTAACTCGAAATTTTGCCCGGGCAGCGCCGTTAGACTACTCTTTTTCGACTTCCAACTGCCACACAGGTGTTCGATCTCACTACCCAGAGACCAGGGGACATTTTGTTACTAGAAGTCCACGTGAAAAAAATTCCAGCTCTCACCGGGGCTTGAACCCGGACCTCCAGCACTCGAGGCGGACACCATACTTGAGACCACTCATCCCCCACTCAAATGGAGGATAGCATGGCAGAGGTATAAGAGCATTCGCTCTTAAACTTCCAGTGTGTTGATGTCGAGATAGTGGGTTCAACTCCTACACAGGTCAGTTGGACTAAATGTTCACTTTTCCCCATTGACTTGAGGATATAAATTACAAGTACCTCTGAAGTAGGAGTGGGTTCGCCTGGTGACGAGGGACAGTGGTAAAAGGGAAAGCTAATTCCACACGCAAAATCATTCCAGCGCACCAGAAGTAATGGCTGTTTTTAT
>JACEFZ010028380.1:0-334965 GCA_014155875.1 Cepaea nemoralis | reverse complement strand
TCGCCAGAATTCCGAACTTCTGTAATTTATATCTCCTAGTCAAGGACGAGAAGTCAACATTTTAGTCCAACTGACCAATGTAGGAGTTGAACACATTACCCCGGCATCCTCACACCGGAAGTTTCAGAACGAGAGATCTTATCCATTCGGCCATGCTGACCTCCCAGCGTGTTTATAGTTAATTTCAGTCAATAGCCCGGATTTATTTTTCTTTAACGATTGTCAAATGGTCTACGACTTACATCCTGATGTTGCCAAGGGAAAAAAAACTCATCTTCTCACAATGTTTACTTTACTTTCTTTGTTGATTTCCTCCTATGGGTCTGTGGTATGACTTTTTTAGAATTATAGAAATCCTCTCTCTCTCTCTCTCTCTCTCTCTCTCTCTCTCTCTCTCTCTCTCTCTCTCTCTCTCTCTCTCTCTCTCTCTCTCTCTCACTCTCTCTCTCTCTCTGATCACTTCTCTCTCTCTCTCTCTCTCTCTCTCTCTCTCTCTCTCTCTCTCTCTCTCTCACGTGTGAGGATGGATGGGGGATGTGTCTCACAACATTGCAATAAGCACTGTTTATGTTTACAATTTTCATTTGACAATGTTTTTTTTCCCCATGTGAATGTACCATGCGTAATATGCATTGTTTATGCTTACAAAATCCATTTGACAATGTTTTTTTTTCTCTATGTAAATGTAACATGCACATTTGATGAATGAAAGATGAGTGATCGAAAGGGCCGAATGTAAGACGGGCCTGCGTGCCCAATTTGTTACACTTTTAAAATAATGTTTGTTTGTTCGTTCGTTCGTTCGTTCTCTCTCTCTCTCTCTCTCTCTCTCTCTCTCTCTCTCTCTCTCTCTCTCTCTCTCTCTCTCACTCTCTCTCTTTCTCTCTCTCTCTCGCTCTCTCTCTCGCTATCTCTCTTCTCTCTCTCTCGCTCTCGCTCTCTCTCTCTCTCTCTCTCTCTCATCTCTCTCTCTCTCTCTCTCTCTCTCTCTCTCCGAATACAGTCTACTAGTGAAAGTGGTATTATTGTAGAAATAAAGAATTTCATTCTCTCACTACAGACACAGCCGGCTTCGTGGCTTAGAGGTTATGACTTTTCTCCGTAATCTCGTATACTCTCGTCGGTAACGTGATGACGGTGAGAATCAGCAGTGGTTCGAATCTCATCGGTAACTTACGGGGTATGTGAGCCGGCCGCTCAGAAAGCAATGGCAAACTACTGAGCGTAATCTTGCCAAGTGATCAACATACAGCTGAAAGATGCCGGTGTTGACAGCGATGTCATGTAAAGGATATGCAAATAAAAAAAAACTACAGACACACAATCAAATTGTGACAGTGCAGATGTCTGACAGAACACAAGAATTCCATTCCCCCTCCAGAACACAATACATTGAATAGGGAACTTCTAGAGAACTAAAGTATTCCGTTCTCTCGCCCATACATACAAAATGCAACTAATAAGCGCCAAATCATAACAACAGGGTTGAGATGCCTTAGAAGAGCGGTGGGAGTAATCATTAGAGATAGAATTAGGAATGAGGAAATTAGAAGACTGGTTCCGAAACCAGTCATACACTTAATTAAAGAGCAACAGATTAAACGGTTTGGCTACCTCACTAGAATGCCCTGGTACCATCCGCAGCGAAGAGCCAGCTTCACTGAAGAAATATAATGTATACAGACAAGGATAAAAACATTTGAAAGATGAAGTGATAGTATCATGTACAACCTTAGAGAAATGAATAACAACTAACGATGAGCATTAGAAAGAGCGCATACAAGATCGTAACATCTCACTCCCAACAATTCATTGAGGTAAATGGAAGAAGAGAAAAAGAGGAAGACTAACGAACGAACGAACGAACGAACGAACGAAAATCTTTAATTTCAAAGGGTTAAGAATTGGGCATGCAGGCCAGTCTGACATTCTGCCCTTCTTCTCTATTTCCTCTCATACATTATTTCTTTCAACATCTCTTATAAAGCAATTCTTTAACAACAAAAGAACAATAAGCATTAAAACGCCTGAAAAATAATCAATAATACATGACTCGTTGAGGCAATGTTTAACATGGGCATCATAAATACCCAAGGTGGGTGTAACGTGACACACATATGGGAATGTTTTTTTTTTTCTGGCTAGCTGTCGTTCGAGATAATTTACCATTATTATTGTCTTTGTTGCTGTTTTTATTTTTAAGGCGGCATGTAGTCTGTCCTGGGGTAGTGTTCAAACAGGTTGCGACTGTATGTATAATAATTGGTGGTGTTTTTGATTTCTTGTGGAAGATTATTCCACAACTGAGTGGCAGAGTATGCTAAGAATGTTTTATATAAGTCTATCCTAGGTTTAGAGACATGAAGTATATTTAGTCGTTCGCTATATCTTGCGTTATATTTAATACATGGCCAAAGGTAGCTTGGGGCATTTTGAAATATGATTTTGTGAATTAGTTTAGCCTTATTAAAAAGTAGGCGTTTGTGGAGTGGCAGTAACTGAAGACGTTCATGTATGTTAGAATTGTCTGTAAACTATAGACTATAAACCTGTAGACTATGAAAAGTCAGTCCTCTAAAGCTCTGGGGAATATTACAATTGCTATGATGGTCTCAGCTCGAGTGAGGGGCAACTCCCAGCTGCACGCTCCAGTTGTAGAGAAGATAAAACAGATAACAGTGCTGCAAAAGCACATTATGCGACCGTGTATCCTTCAGGTTCAGTGAATGTCTGAGCAGACAACGGCACTCATTTGTTGTGACAGTCAATTAGTTACTCGCATGTCCTTTACAGGACGTCACATTCAATCCATGTGGCTGTTTGTCATTTGCTAGGCATTTTACATTCGTTACTTTGGCATTGCTTTCCGAACGACCGAGGCTCATACCATTATTTACAGTCAACACAAGGCGATCTGCTTCCAAATCGCCTGCAGCTAGTTTCGAACCAGGTATGCGGGATTCCGACACGCGGTCGCTGCCCCTTAGCGACCGACGCGGCCTGACATCCTGAAATCACTGTCAATGTTACGTATCATAAACCATATATGTGAATGTAATATATTGCATTTCAACACTCTTTTTCTCGTTGCAAATTACAACTTGGTCAGTATGTTTTCTATCTTGCGAAAGGCTACCTATGGCTATTTTTGGTCTAATCTCTTCAAGACATCACCCATTTGATGTTATGACTGTTTAACAGTCTGTTCAGGGGGGCTGAGTGGTCTCGGCTAGTTCAGGGGGCTGAGTGGTCTCGAGGTATGGTGTCGGCTCGAGTGCTGGAGGTCCCGGGTTCAAGCCTCGGTGAGGGCCGGGATATTTTCACGTGGACTTCTAGTATCAAAATTGACCCTGATCTCTGGGTAATGATATCGGACGCCCGTGTGTCTTGTTGCGCACGTAAAACATCCCTTAGCAGTTGGAATTCGACAAAGAGTAGCCTAACGGCGCTGCCAAGGCAAAATTTCGAGTTAAAAATCTACCCAAAGTATTTCAGGATCCTCGCTGGTGCTACGGAGTTCGTGCACTGAGCTGAGATTCTTTGGCTTGAGTTAGGAGTGGAACGGAGCACTTATGACTTACACCCGTGAGCCGTGATGTTGGTCCTTCGACTAAACTAAACTAAACTGAATGTAATATACAAGTACATGGGAATATTCTTACACAATTGAATCGGTACAATTATCTCGGAACAGTCATAACAACTGATGGGAGGTGCCTTTAAAAGATTAGAACAAGAATCGCCATTGCGAAGGTAGCCTTTTGCAAGATGAAAAACATACTGACTAATAACAAGCTGTCATTTGCAACGAGGAAAAGAGTGTTGAAATGTTACATACAACCTTTACTTTTGTATTGATGTGAAGTGTGGACAATGAGCAGGCAAACTGAAATTATCTGATGGCTGTGGAAATGTGGTTTCTGAGAAAAATGCAAAGAATACCATGGACAGACAGAAAAACCAATGACCAAGTCCTACAAACAACAAATGAAAATCGTTTAGATCAGAGAAATTAGACGTAGACAGTCACGATATTCTGGATACGTTATGAGAATAAATAAATTCCAGAACTTGGTTACAACTTTTAAGGCTGAGAGGTGGGGGGGGGGGGGGGACAAGGGGAAGGCAGAGAAGCAAATACCTGGATGGCTTGGCCACGCGATATGGTCGAGACAAGAACATATGGAGCTGATCCATGACTTTGGTGATCGTGTGAAATGACGAGACATGACCGTCCACGATTATCAGCACTACCCAGATGATGATGATGATGATGATGATTGTGAATGTGGAAGCCAGGGGATAATTACCACAGTATCTTTCCAATAGACTACGCTTCAAACGTTAATATTCCTCATCTACTTACGTCCTATTGGAGATACATAGTACTGAGTCCCGACTGAACCTATCTCCAAGACAGGATTATCGGCTATACAGACATAAGGCAGTCCACCTTTTCCATCCTCTGCTCTGACGTTTGCAAATCTGAGTCGATCTTCAAAATGAGAAGAAAATTGCATGATAACACAATAACATCAATGGTTAACACTTAACACAGCGGAGCAGCGCAATTGGGAGGTTACACGCTTTATTCTGGTGAGGGGAAACGCAACCTAAAGACTAAATGTTATGGCAGGGAATACTTGACACGAAGCCTTGGTCGGCAACTGGTCTAGGATCGAAAGTCCAACAGTTAGAGCATTGCTTTGTTGATACGGCAGCTTATGCAGCTTGCCTTGTTCAAGACTTATTGGTTTTATCTTTCCTCTGGTATAAACTATGCAGGCCGAGAGAAGGATCATGCTAAATAGGCATCACGTTGTGTGTGGGTTGGGGGATGGGTGTGTGATGGGTGTGGGGATGGGTGTGGCGGCTGGGTGTGGGGTGTGTCTGTGAATGGGATATGTCTGTGTGGGTGGGAGTGTGTGAGTTTGGAATGGCGTAAATGTGAGTGGGTGGAGGTGTATGTGTGGATGGTGAGGGTGTTTGTAGGTGGGGGTGTGTGGGTGGATGGGGCGATGTGTGTGTGAGTGAGAGATGTGTGGGCGGGGATGTGTATGGGGAATGCATGTGGGGGAATGTATGTGTGTGTGTGTGTGGTGGGGGGTGTGGGGGGGAATGTGTTTATGGGTGAGGTGTTGTGTGGGAGGGGATATATGTGAGGGGTGGGGAGGTGTGGGATATGCGGGTGGATGAAGGAGTGTATGTGAGGATGAGAGATGTCGTGTTTGGCTGGGTGGTTTAGGTGTGTGGGTGAGTGGGAGGATAGATAAGAGATGCATATGTTGATGGGTAGGTGGGTGATGTGTGGGTGTGAGTGGTTGATGGATGAGTACGTGAGTGGGTGGATGTGTGTGAGTGATGAGTGTATGGGTGGGGTATGTATGTGTGGGTGAAAAGATGTGTGTGAGCGCGGATGTGTGTGGGTGGGGTATATGTGGGTGGTGGGGTGTGTGTATGTGGGGGAGGTGTGTGTTTTTGGATGAGGAATGTGTTGGTGGGTGGGGATGTGTGTATGAGTTTGTGGATGTGTATGTGTGAGTGTATGGGTGGTGAGATGTGTAGTTAAGGGATGTGTGATTGTGGATTGGAGATCGGAGGGAGGAGGGTTGTTGGGTGAGTGGGAGGAGGATGGTGTGGGAGGGCGAGTGTGTGTAGGTTGGGGTGGGTTGGGGATGTGTGTGTGTGTGTGGGTGCTGGATGTGTGGGTGGGGGAGATTGTGTGGGTGGGGTAGATTGTGTGGGTGGGATGTGTGTGTAACGGGGGATGTGTGGGTGGGTGCGGGTTTTGTGTGTGGGTAGGTGCGGGACATGTGAGTTGGTGAGATTATGTGTGTGTGGGTGTTGGATATGTGATTGGGGGATGTGTGTCTGGCTGAGTGGTTGGGGTGTGTGGGTGGGTGGTGGAGGATATGTGGTGTGGGTGAGTGTTGGTAGGTTATGGGAGGGGTGGATGTGTGCGTGTGGGTTGGGAGATATGGTGAAGGTCGGGGAATTGTGTGGATGGGTGGTGGACTGGGTTGGATTGCGTGCATGTGTGCCCTGGGTTTGTGTGTGGTGAGTGGGGATTTGTGTTGGTGGGGGGTGGTGGGGAGAGGTATGTGTGGTGGGTGGAAGATGTGTGTGTGTGTGTGGGTGGGGAGATGTGTATGTGGGTTGTGTCGGATGTGTGGGTTGGGGGATGGGTGGATGGATGCGGGAATGTAGTGCCTGTGGGTAGGTTTGTGGTTGTGCGCGTGATGGGTGTGTGGGGACATAACGCGGGTTGATAGGGATGGATGGGTGGGGGTTTGTCTCATAACATGGTAACATAGCATTAGTTTTGATGTTTACAACATTCATTTGGACGAATGTTTTTTATTTCCCTATGTGAATGCATCTAATGGCCTACAGATGAATGAAAGATGAGTGATTGGAAGGGCCGAATGTTAAGACGGTCCTTGCGGGGGCCCATGTTCATTCAGTAGCATGTCCTTTGCAGAACCCTCGCTGCCATAACAACCTTCCGGGAAAACCTCTCGATCATAAGCAAGATGTCCCGCGTCCTGATCACACCCATCTGGATCATCCGCCACATCCTGCACCATCTTCTCTTTGGCCTTCTCTTCCTCTCTTCCCAGCATATATCCTTCCATTATGTTCTCTCCAAACTTCGTGACGTTTTCAAGTGACCAAAATATTTAAATTTTCTTTGTTTTATCGTCTTTAATAGCCACCTTCTTCAATATTCATTCTTGAAGTATGGATGCATTTGCCCAATTTGTTACATTTGAAATTAAAGTTCGTTCGTTTGTTCGTTCGTTCATTCGTTCGTTCGTTCGTTCGTTCGTTCACGTGATCTAAACGATTCAGCCCAGGATTTGTGCTGTGGAGACGTTATTCTGCCTTTTTTCCTTTTGCTATCGTCTGTCAAGAAGGCAAATGGCCAGTACTTATCATACAATTTCAGAAGAATTAATATCAGCAAGATTTCAGAAAAACAATTAATTTTTGACTCGTAGTCCATACACTGCTTCTAATTCTTGTGCACTGGATTAGCTTCCCAATGTTACCAGTGTCCATCGCCATCACTTCGACTTCAGAGTCATTGTACGTTACAGTCCGCCGAAGTCAGGACGGAACATCATTTTTAGTCCACTGACTATGTAGGGTTGAGCCCGATAACTCGGCATCAGCACACCAGATGTTAAAAGAACGGACGCTCTTATCCATTCGGCCATGCTGAACTCCTTCTGTGTCTTTACGTGAGCATGCTGGGAAGAGTGAAGAAAGGCATTATGGAAAGAGTGAAGAAAGGCATGCTGGGAAGAGTAAAGAAAGGCATGCTGGGAAGAGTGAAGAAAGGCTGCTGGTAAGATTGAATAAGAAGGCGTGCTGGGAAGAGTGAAGAAAGGCATGGTGGGAAGAGTGAAGAAGGGCATGCTGGGAAGAGTGGAGAAATGCATGCTGGGAAGAGTGAAGAAAGGCATGCTTCGAACAGAATGGCATGTCTCCATATTAAACATCAAATATAGGGAGCATCCGTTGGATGTTTATCTCCAGGGCACGCTGGTGTGATAGTGAACGAGCAGACATACCGTATTGGCTGGTTCTGCACGCATGGCACCCCTGGATGGTTTACTGGTGCACATTAGGCAGATATGGTCATGACCACTGTGGATCGCGATGAGATGTGTAGACAAACAGACTAATCCAAATTCCTGGCCTGAGGGAACGTGTGCGGTGACTGACTGACCAAGTCCGATCCTGGCCCGACACTCAGCATCAACTGCTAGAAACGCTAGACGGACACTAAAATCAGTACTGCAGCTGGTACGATAGTACGGACTCTTCGCTGGCTGTCTGAAGGTGGGATGGACTAGTTCGCGTATGGGAATGTCCCGAGTGCTGTGATGTGCGTCGTGATTCAGCTCACCTCACTCTTCATATTAGTGTCAGTCATTATTTATTTATATTTTAATGTAAATTATTATTGAGGTCATCCATTCATTCAGTAGCACATTCCATGCAGAACTTCGCTCCTATAACAACCATCCGGAAATCTTCTCGTCATAAGCCAGATGTCCCTCGACCGCGATTGCCACGGAAATTTGATAGGATTCGACTCGATGACAGAAAGAGACAGTCGTCTGCACAAACACCGGCAACCTTTGATGAGCAAGGGACTGAGGAACAAATAAGTCGCGTCAATGTCTAACAACACCCGTCGGCATTTTGTTAACAAGTTGTTGCTCGAGACGGGACAAAAGCGCATCCGTCTGCAAGGCGGTAGTCAGCCTTTGAGTTTGTAGACGGAATGTCTGGACAGACGTCGGAGAGGTCTTGTAATGTAAGGGACATGATTCCCCAGATCCCAGACTAGCGGGACTCTCGAAGTGCCGGGACAAGTCCCAGATGAAAGCAAACTAGAACGGCGGATTGATTCCAGTCCGTCTAAAACAGGGATGAGAAAAGCCAGACTCTGACTGAATTAGCGTCTAGACTTTTTGGAGACGTCACTCAAGCCCCGAATTAAAACAGTTGAGGTAACAAGTTGAGTTAGTTGACCAAATTTCTGAAGTGCTAAGGATCGGCGCAGTATTCCGAGTTGTGTTATAGAAAGACACTATAGTTCAAAGTGTTGGAGGGATGAAGGGAATGAGAAATGTAGGGTCTTTCCAGTAGGGCATCTGCTGGGTTTACTACCCGTTTCCTTTAATCTATCCTTGTGTTTCCCATGTCTCAGACCATGTGATGAGCATTTGGCGTATGACAGAGATCGATCTCTGTATAGATCTGAGTGCTGCTATCGGCTACCTCTTCTATTTACGGTCAGGGACTGAGTTGCTCTCGACCATGGTGTTCTCTATTCAACAGGTTCCACTTGAGTGTGCGACGATATATTACCAAGAAGACAGTATCAAGTTATATAAAATGATAGCTCACAATTGAAGACAGAGGTTCTGAGAGGCTTGTACACGGGGCTCATAACCTAGTTGGTCTGCAGAAACCTGGCTTCTGCTGAGCCGGACTTGATGAATACAGTGTAGGTTTTCTTGAGTGATAAGTCTACATCACCGAAGATTATAACTCATTTACCAAGAACACCAATATAATATATAATATATATATATATATATAGAATATATATATATATATAGATATATATATTATATATATATATAGTATATATATATATATATATATTCTATTATATATATTACCTAGAACATTAATAGGTTGTAAGATGAGGAAAATCGCATAACAGTGCTTATGAACAGTTAGATTTTCCCAAGTGACATTTAAGTTATTTGAAAAGATTCTCTGATCACAACATTATTGAACAGAGTAAATACCCCCGTGTTTGTAGAGTGAAGACCAATATCGAACAGTGTCTATCTATGACCAGCATCCGTGTTGTTCGAGAGATATCGGAGAAAGTCGTCACGTGGCCGAAGAACATCTTCTGGGTGAGGTTTTCTGTCCGGAATACATGGTGCTATTGTGTGCTCAGCACAGTGATGTAACAGACTTTGTTCCTGATTCACTGGTCTGATTCTACATACACCTTAGAATATTCGACACACATTCTACACATTACACACACACAACTTCTCATACACATACTTTTTGCTTTAATAAATTATTTGTTGTATTTATTTGTTAAAGCTAGAGTTGTTGAGTATGTTGTGTTGGGGGAGAATGAGAGGGGGCATGATCCAGGGGTGAGTGAGAGTAAGAAAGAGGTGTCTACAGACTGAAGGAGTTTTGTGGACGGATTCAGGTGGTTTCTCTAGGACAATAATATTGGGTTAAAACAATTGTGGGTGTTGATTCCTTTCACTCCAGGGACGACACTGAAGTAATAAAGGATTACTACGACACCGATACACCCATATTTTGATCATCCGCCACATCCTGCACCCATCTTCTCTTCCCGAGCATATACCCCTCCATGAGTGTTCTCTCCAAACTTTCATGACGTTTCAAGTGACCAAAATATTTCAATTTTCTTTTTTTTAAATCGTATTTAGTAGCCAACCTTCTTCAATATTCAGTTCTTGTCGAATGGATTCATTTATTCTTTTCTGTATCGAAGATATTCTTAGAACATGTCTATAACATTTATATTCAAACATATTTAAGCGCTGTTCATCTTGTTTGGTATGTTTCGAGGTCTCACAGACATATATTGATGAAGAAAGTATAAACTAAGATGCTCTTCATATTTACAAAAGTAAAAATTAAACAAGAAAAAATGTAATATATAAATAAGAGAAAATGAAACACAAATTACTGACAGTTACTCAAGCAATAATAAATTACATAAAGTCAGTTTTGGTCAGATATGACTGAGCTACCGTATGACATTAGACTATGTGTGACACTGCGATGACTGTGAATCTACAACCATGGTCAGACTGAGAGAACAGCAAGTTAAAGGAGGTGTTTACTGCGGGATTTACTGAGGAGGGGATCCGAGCACTTATGGTTCGATGTGCAATGAGGAGATCTGTCGACTAACTATGACAGTATACGGTGCTACCTGCGTTCTATTAGTGCCGAATATTGGGAGACGCTCACCAAACCCAACGCCCCACATTGTGCCAACAGCTTTGGGCGGAGGAGTGCAACTGGGAAGGCTTCAAGCCCTACCTTAGTGCTAAGAAATGCAATCTAAAGACTAAATGTTATGGTTATGGCAGGGCAGACCAGGCTCTAGAACTTGGTCGGCAACTGGTCCTGGATTGAAGCTCCGAAACTAGGCAGGCCGAGAGAAGGATCATGCTGCATGGGCAATACATGATCTTTAAATTCAACCAAGTCTTTGTACTATGGAGAGGTATAAATCTATTTTACAAGCTATCGTCTGTCAAGACGACATGGTCAGTCAATGAACTACAAAATCAAAACAGAAAGCATAATTTTTAGAACATGACTTAAAACTAAGAAAACAACTACACATACAAAGACTACTTACACTCTCTGTCCAAGGAAACACGGCTGTCATAGATGTAACGAGTGAGGCGGCCAGTTTCCTGCACGTTGCTCCAATACACGCGAGGTGGTGGGGCACTCTCGGGTAGACGACAAGAGAGAGTTAAAGGTTCGCCAATTTGAGGAGATAAATGTACCGGAGGTTCATAAGCAATGTTTCCAAGCTTTGCCTGAATGAGCTTAATCGTCTTTGATGCAGATGTACCAAGATAATTGTTAGCAAAACACTGGTAAATGCCCGCGTCTGTGTCTCCTGGGCTGTTGATGACAAGAGTGCCATTGTTCGGAAGTTGGACTATACTGGTATCATTTCCATTGAGGTTTAAATCGATCTCATTTCTTATCCAACGATATCTGCAGAACATGTAAGGTTACATGTTGTTATTTATTGTCGCACTGGTTGTAGTCTTCCTTTTTTATCATATCATTGTCATCATCATGTGCCATGTTGATAAGAATTAACGATAATGGTTCACCATCTCATGGTCTTGGATCAGATTTGCATTTCTGTCCAGATTCTGCTATTTGGCAACTGGTACCTGGCAGTATAGATAGACGATAGTTTGTTACATTGTGCTTTTTTTTTAAAAGATGCACAATAACAACAACCAGACCATGGACGTAGTTATATTGTCGCAGTCCAGCCGATATTGTATGATTTCTGTAAATGTATGTTAACATCACGACTGCTCTTATTTCTTTTCTGTCAACATTCGTTGATTTGTGTTTAAAGATGTTACAGTTAACGACATATATTCTATGGTTATGGTTACGGTAACAATACTTGCTACAGCAACAATAATTTCTCTAAAAGACTAAGAAAATAACTCCGGCATCATATACGGTTTCATTAAAACGTACAGATAGCTCTGAACTGTTCAACACAAAACATGGATCACTCGCTTTGTTGGAATCATTCACGCGGATCTATCCCCGGGAAGGTTAACACGGTCAACACATGCCCGCAGAAGTCGGATGTGTCAGCCTAACGGCGCAAGAACGCAGCTCTGCTGTAAACATGCACAACGTAATCACGTCTGGAAAAAAAAATCCCCGGAAGAACGCAGAAGAAGAAGATTTACGCGGATCTCGTAAAATACGTTTCCAGTACACAATAAGAATATAGATGAGTCGCTTTTATATTTATGTTTTCATGTAACGTGGACAATGCTCAGAAAAGCTGAACAAACTCTAGTGGCAGTGGAAATGCGGCTTCTGAGAAAAATACTCAGAATACAATGGGCAGACATAAACATCAATTACCAAGTCATTCCAGAAGAAAATGAAAATTGTAAACTGATTGGAGAAATTAGACTCAGACCGTCACAATATTTTGTGCATGTTATGACAAGAAGGAGAGAATAGTAGAGTCCATGGGAATATCGATACATGAAAGCCCATAAGCAAGCACTCTCCTGCTGTTTATACTTCATCTCAACACAGCAAGGTACAAGAGGACTATGATGAGATGAGATGAAAAGTTATGAGAAGAAGTAGAACTTGGTGACAACTGTGTAAATTGATGAGAAAATGATAAAGGGGAAGGCAGAGAAGTAAATATATGGATGGCTTGGCCACATGGCATGGTCGAGACAAGAACACGGAACTGATCCATGACTCTGGTGATCGTGTAAAATGGCGAAATATGACCACCCACGTTTATCGGCATGGCACATGATGATGATGGTGTAACGTTTACATGTAGTTATGTCGATGTGATTGCTGTTTTTGTGCTGATGAAGGCTTTCGACATAACGTCCGTTTTCTTACTTGTGATGGTGGTCTAGTAAAATTACTGTCTACGTCTGGGTTTTTTTCCCCCGATTTATTCATTGCATACACGACATGTACTCACTGTGGTCGTGGTTCTCCATTTGCAGCACAAGGTAATTGTAGGCTCTCCCCATTTCCGTAATATACCTCATATGCTGGTTCTGAGAAGATTATTGGCGGCTGGGAAACTGTCCAAGGAATCACAGGTATCAATAATCAATAGTCAATTTACTTTTATAATCCTTAGTCTGCGCTGGCAAATGTTAACAGATTCTGTGCCAAACAAGAGGAATGTTTGGGCCAAACAAAAGAAGGATTTCAACCAAACAAACATGAATGACGGAAAATTGGAAGTAGGGGTGTGTCACAGTTATAACTTCAAAGTTGTTAAAATAGTAGCATGCATGTTGTATTATAATGCAGTGACATTATTTGACTATATATAAGCCATTGGCAGTGGCAGTTATGGGAAGTCGTTTAAGACGATAAATAATTACATGGCACAATCAGTTAATACATGTAATTTGTGTGTAATTATTTTTCTAGGGAGCGGAGTGGCATTAGAGGGTACAATGTCCGCCTCTGGTTTGCATAGAGCTGGTTCAATTAACCTTATAAACACTACCAGAAGTTTCATTACCCCTTCAGATACCTTGCTGACTTTGTAGGCGATCATGTATCTTAACAACGTCCGTCATTTACTTCTATATGTTCATTCTGTTGATATCTCCTATCAATACTTCTGCGTAAACTGGATCATAATAAATACGAGTTTAAAGAAACACCACGAAAAAGAGAAAGAGAAAGACGCATAAATAATTACAATACCCGATGGCAAACAAAACATGTACTTTTGTATGGATATAATGATAAAATCAGTCAGAAAGCCACCAAAACCTGCTCAAGATGTGCACATGTGTATTGGCGTCGCAGACAGCACAGCACATACTCCAAGACTGCCCAAAATATAACATATCTAGGCAAACCTTCTGGCCTAGAGAGACGACAGTGGAAAATAAACTCTATGGACAGCAGTGTGAACTAAAAAAAGACAGTTAAATTCATACAAGAGACAGCTTTGCAGTTATAGACATATTTCAAGCGAACGAAAGAAGAAGAAGAAGTATGGATGTGAAAATTGAACAATGAGCAGACACCCTGAAAAACATCTAACGGCAAGAGAAATTTGGTTTCTGGGGAAAATGCAAAAAGTACCATGGACAGATAGAAAAACCAGAGAGCAAGTTCTTCAATAAACAAATTAAAATAGTAAAACATAATAAAAACTAACGGTAGAAAGAGATACAACATAAATAATCACAACTCCTAAAGCAGAGAGATTACGAAACAAATACAAGCAATATTTTTTTACACCATTGCAAAGAGACAGACACATATATTATTATAAAAGTTCACTCCACGGAGGAAATTAATCAAACATAAATAATCATGAAAACTCATTACAAAGATAAAGAGGATGTAACATAAATATCTATAAAACCCAAGGTAAGGATGAATAGAAACAAAATATACACAAAATATCATTAAAACCAATGAGAAAGAGAACGCGAAACATACACAATTAATCGTAATAAACCATGGTAAAGAGAAAAAGAAAAAAAAATAATAAATAACCAGGGGAAAACAACCATGACAAAGAGGGAGATAAACCTAAATAAATTATCATAAAAACCCATAGGAAAGAGAAAGAAACACAGATGATAACAAAATCTAATTGCTAAAAGAAACAGAAAGAAACGTGCATAATCATGTTTTAAAAAAAAATACTCATGGTAAAGACAGAAACAAACAAACCAACAAACCATGAAAATCATTAACATATAAGGCAGATGCCATTAAGATGAATAATGAGATGACGTCATATTATCTAGTAACATAAATTATAATTGTTTTAAACATATCAAATGTTGACTGACACAATGTAAACTTACGCGCGGTGACAGAAGCCACCAGGGAAAGAAACACGTCCACGCGGGTCATTATTTGATTTTGTCATTCAGCTACCTGTAAGTTTAGAATTGAAACAAATAAATAAATTTATCCCGAGGCAATTTCGTGCTAGAGGTCTGGTTATGATAAAGACAATATGTTTTGTTGGGCCGAATACACGGAATGTATTCAAACAGAATCTTCGAATGTAAATGAACAAATTAGGAATAACTTTGAAGCAAGGTTCTTAAGACGAATGTTGCGAATTCCTTGGACTGCCAGAGTAATTAACGACGATTGCCTGAAAGAGGCTAATGAAACTAGAACATTATATACAACAATAAGAAAGAGACATGCAGCTTTCTTTGGTCATGTGATGAGAAAAGAAGCATTGGAAAACATTGTGACAACTGAAAAGATCAAGTGGAAGAGAGGCAGAGACCAACAAAGAGAAATAATGCTGGATGGAGTGAGACGGTGGCATGGTGGAATATCATCAGCAGAGTTGATCCAGAACACCAAAGATTGAGATCTGTGGAGAGCCATGAACGCCTACACCAGCCGGCACGGCACTTGATGATGATGTTATAACATTATCTGACTTTTTTTTTGCATTTTCGAACATTTTCATCCAGAAGCCGATTTCACTATTTCACAACTTCAGTTATATGCCATATGCAGTTTGTTTGTGGTCGTGACCACAATGTACTTTAAACTAAGCATTTTAAGAATAAGAATGGTTTTCTTGCAGTCCTGGAGTTCACATCATTGCGTGCTGATGCCGAGAAAGAGGGTTCAATATTTCACCGGTCAGTTGGACTAAAATATTGATGTCTCTTCCTTGACAGGGGGACGTACATTACAAGTACCTCCGAGGTCGGAGTGAGTTCGTCTGATGGCGATGAACAGTGGTAATAGTGAAAGCTAATTCTGTGATAAAGTGCTTGGCACGTCGACTCCTCTTGCTTATATTTAGCGGTTTATTATGAATTACATAGTATTTGTTTCTGGTAACATAAGTAGTTTACGCCAAAATAACAGGTTTGGCCCAGCACTGGCAAATTGGCAACTGGCCAAAAGTAGTAACAACGCCACGCATGTGTACCTGGCCACGAGACCCCAAGTTCTGGGTCTATTCTAAGCTAGACACTAGCGCAGGTCACTCAGGTCTTTTACCTCCAGATCAACTTTCCAGAAGTGGCCGCGAAATGGATGACGCGGGTTCTTTGCCATCTGTAGTTGCACAGAATTGTAAAATCTGTCTTTCAATACACTGTATCCCCTTGGTGAATGTAAACACAGAGGGTACATACAATGTCTTCTAATTGTTTCAGTTATATATCACTCCGCAATATGCACCTGGCGAAATGCAGCGAATTATGCCAGGCAATAAATCTTGCAAGACATTGTATGTGGCTTCTCTCTCTCTCTCTCTCTCTCTCTCTCTCTCTCTCTCTCTCTCTCTCTCTCTCTCTCTCTCTGTGTGTGTGTGCGTGTGCGTGTGTGTGTGTGTGTGTGTGTTTAAGCTCGCTAGCTTTGACCTCAAGCGTAGTTCGTATAAACTACTTCTAGTAGTACTGGGCTGAATGTTGCGTGTGGATTAGCTTTCCATATTACCAGTGGCCCTCGCCACCAGGCGAACCCACTCCTACTTCAGAGGTACTTGTAATTTACGTCCCCAAGTCAAGGACCAGAATTCAACATTATAGTCCAACTGTCCCGTCTAGCGGTTGAACCCCTTACCTCGGCATATACAGCACATCGGATGTTTAAGAATCCGCGTTCTTATCTATTCAGCCATGCTGACCTCCGCTTCAGTGTGTAAAACTGTCTCTTATGTTCGCTTGAACCCACACCCGTATGTGTTCAGCTACTGCATTTCCCAACCGTTTCCCTAACCCAGGTCTAGGGTGTTTTGTTATTGTGTTTTATGTTTCACTCATTGTCTGAAGTATCCGGGTTGAGCATTGTGCAGCAGTGACTGCCTGTCATTTGTGAACTTCTCTGGCGCACCATTCTGACATGACATGGTGGCTGGTTGCACTGGTTCGAAGCATTATAAGCTCTTTATGATCTTGGTTGGATTGTGCGAGTCCGTCTAGGCTGCTCTCTGGAGGCAGAGCTGCAGGTCATCTTGCTGCCTCCGTTTGTTCAATTCGTCATTCCGATTGTTCCATAGCCAGCACGAGGTTTTTTATATAGCCTCGCCTGGTCATTTCAGCACACGAGTTCTCCACTGTCCTTTTAGTACAAATTTTGGCAGCACAGTTGACAAGAAATAGGTATATTAGCGAGAGAGAGAGAGAAATCAAATCAAATCAAATCAAATCAACTTTATTAGGGTCACAAATTGGGCGCGCAGGCCCGTCTTACATTCGGCCCTTCCAATCACTCGTCTTTCGTTCATCAAGAGCATTATACATTTACATAGGAAGATAAAATAAACATTGTGAAATGAATGTTGTAAACATAAACAAGGCTAATTACCATGTTGTGAAGCCCATCTCCCACCTATCCATACATCACCCCACCCACACAACACCCCCACCTACCCACACACACGCGCACCAAGGGACACATACACACCCCCACCTACCGACACACACGCACACCAAGGGACACATACATACCCCACCAACCGATCCATCCCCCTCCCGCACATCCCCCACCCACACACACTGCCCTCACCTGATCCCCCAACCAAAACACACTCGCCACCCACAAACATTCCCCCACCAACCCACACATCCTAAGCCCATCCACATACACATACTACCCCACACATCCTCTCCCCACCCACACCTCAAACCACCCATCCCCCAGCCACATCTCCATCGACAACATATTCCCCACCCATGCACACAATCCCCCACCAACCCACACATCGCACATCCACTCACACATTCCCAAACCATACACACACATCCCCACCAACTGACATGTCCCTACCCCCCACCCCCACACACACACACACATCTCCCTAACCACCCATACATCCCAATCCACTAACACACACCCCACCACCCACACATACAACTTCCACCCACCCACACATGCCTTAACCTAATCCCCCACCACACAATCCCCCACCCGCACATCACATACACCTCCTACCATGCACTATTCCCAACCCACGCACCACACACACACACATCCCTCACCAACACATCCCCACTTACACACCACACACATATCCCCCACCCAGATACCACACAATATTCCCACCCACACCCACACCCACACAGATACCCTTACCCATCCACCCCACATACCCCCATTCACACACCACAAACATCCCCCACCCCCACCCACACACACATACCTCACCCACACAATATCCCCAATCAACACACCACACACCTCTCCCCACCCACACACGCATTCCCTACACGTCCACCAACACACACTCACTCACGCATACATCCTCCACTACGCACCCACACACCCCCACCCCCAACCAAACATCTCTCGATCACAATACCCCTACCCCACACACATCCTCCACCCACTCACACATCCCACCCCGACACATACAACTCCCTCACCCACTTACACATCCCTAAGCCACTCACACACCCCCACCCACACATTCCCCATCCAAACACACACATCTCCCACCAACACTCCCCCACATACTTCCCCCAACCACCACAATCCCCTACTCACCCATACATATACCCCACCCATACGCACATTCCCCGAACCCATCACACACATCCCCCACACCACACATTATCCTCCACCCATACCACCACAAACATACCCTCCACCCACACATCAATCACACATCCCCCACCAACACACCGCACACATATCTCAAACCCACACACCATACACTTCTCCCCACCCGCCCTTGCATCCCCAATCCACCCAACACAATCCCCTACCCACACAACCCCGCCTCCTACACATACTTCCTCAAACCGTCCACACATCTCCACCCACATAAACACTCATCCCCTGCATCCGTCCCATACACATATCATCCACCCATACACACATCCCTCACACCCATTCCAACACCCCTTCTTTCACCCCCACACATCCATCCACACATCCCACCAACACCCACAAATACCACTACCCACCAAAACCCACACACCCCAACCCATCCAAACGCATACCCCCACCCACACACCCACTACCCACACATATCCCCACACTCACACACATCCTCCACATACACTCACACTTCCTCACATCTAGACACATACAAAATGTCTCACGTTAGTATTGAAACTAGTATGAAGAAACTCCCACACTTTACTCACACATATACACTGACACTTGTCATGAGCAGTCTCATAAAAATGTTAAACATGGAGAAAAATGTGTACATAAAATGTATGAGAGAGAGAGAGAGAGAGAGAGAGAGAGAGAGAGAGAGAGAGAGAGAGAGAGAAAGAGAGAGAGAGAGAGAGAGAGAGAGAGAGAGAGAGAGAGAGAGAGAGAGAGAGAGAGAGAGAGAGAGAGAGAGAACAAGGGGAAGGCAGAGAAGTAAATACATGGATGGCTTGGAAACGTGGCAGGGTCGAGACAAAAACACGGAACTGATCCACGACTCTGGTGATCGAGTGAGATGGCAAAACATGACCGCCCAAGCTTAATGGCACGTGATGGATATATATATATATATATATATATATATATATATATATATATATATATATATATATATATATATATATATATATATATATACATAAAACTCTTCTGACGGTGCACCATCAAGCTTGATTATACCCTTCATGCATGTGTGGAACGATACCACAATAGACAGAAGAGTTGGTGGGCAGCCGTTCGCGGCATTTTTCTTTTATTTGTCGCAATGAAAATATCATATCAATGGTAGACTGGTTCCGTCTAAAGCCACAATGTGATTCGGGGTAGACTGATCTCCTAGGACTTGAAGTCTGCGCAGATCAATTCTGGCAAATACTTTCCTGACAATACACAGAAGTGAGATACCTCTATAGTTGCCACAGTCACACCGATTCCCTTGTTCTTGTACAGTGTTATGATGCCTGATTCTGTTAAATACGGGCCATGCCGGTAAGCATGGGCAGTCATGTTTAGTCATCTCACACGACCACCAGAGTCGTGGATTAGCTGTTGAGTTGAGTTGAGTTAAGAACTGACATCACTGCACTCGGGACATTCCCATACGTGCTCCGTCGCCTCGTTCATCGGCCAGCAAAGACTCACACTACTAATCGTTCCCACCGCTATCTGAATGAAAGTTCTCGTGATCTTTCCTTTCAGTTTTTGAGATTCTACCAGAACCCCTGCCAATTACCCCCCCCCCCCCCTCGTAATGAATAACGGTCAGCCCTCAAGGGAAGGCAGGGGCAGACCATTGGCATTCCCCGCCATCCAAGGAGGCTTCCATACTTGCAGAGCCGACACACAGCGCTCTGGTACTGGGCTCACCCAAGAAATCGTCACGTCCTGCACATGGCTGTTTAGCCTCACTCTCGTATATTGGGATCTCTGTTTGCCAGAGGCTGTTCCTCTGGAAACAAGAAGAATGCAGTCTGCAGATAACATCCACACAGTGAGCCGAACTTTCCACGTAATGGATTTGCTATCCAAGCAATATTCCATTTCATGCCACTATGACACTTTTTCCACGTTTGATCACGCCCACATAGTGAGCTATCGATTCGGACTTTTCATGTAATGGATTGGCTATCCAAGCATTATTCCATTTCGTGCCACTGGGACGCTTTTTCCGTCTTTGATGACGCCCACACAATGAGCTTTTGATTCTGACTTTCCACATAATGGTTTTGCTAGCCAAGCAATATTCCATTTCATGCCTCTGGGACGCTTTTTTTTACCGACATACCTGTGGTATGAAGTGTCGCAGTCTAAATACATCTTAATGCACCTTTATATGTCTACCTGAATGTAATTAAAGTAAGCTGCGGTAAACTTGAGCTTGTTGATATCTCCATAGAGCTTGTCCTCAAATGATGCAGGCTTGGGCCAAAATATCTTTCTCTGTTCTGCATATATTGGGCACTCCTGCAGCAAATGTTTAGCTGTCATTTTACCAATTCCACAATTACATTCATCTGTATCTCCTATCTTTAGTTTATTGAACAAGTGGTATTTCAGCCTGTTATGTTCTGTGCGGAGTCTGGAGATTGCCACTTGTTCACTTCGGTCGAGTTTGTAATATGCATCATCCTTCTGGTGGCCTGGATGCTCTGATTCCCATTTGGTTCTGCAAGTGCTTTTTATAAACCTCTTTGCCTCATTATAGGTTATGTCTATGTCAGGCTGTGGTAGTCGTCCGCCCTCTTTTGCCAGTCTGTCAGCCTCTTCATTTCCAGGTATACTGCAATGTGATGGGATCCACTGTATTACAACTATTTTTTTTTTATTATGACATAGTCAATAGAGTGCTGCTCTTAGGTCTGCTAGTTCTGTGCTGTTTTTTGCTCTTCAGTATTGAGACAGCTGATTTTGCATCTGTGAAGATAGCTATTTGCTTCTCTTTATTTGCCTCCATTTAAATTTAGGAGAATTCCTCCTCCTCCATTTTCTATTGAATTTTTGGCTGATCCGTCTGTATATGAATGGGTCCAATTGCTACTTGGGTAATGGTCTGTTATGTTTAATTCTATGCCCGTGGGACTATTCTTCTCTTCCAGCTGTAATTTAGGACTGCTAGTATTTTTTTTTTTTAATTTTTTTTTTTGCCGTAGTGCCTAGTCCTGTTAGCATTTCATTTGTGATTCCATCCTTTCCTTGTGATTTCTTCTTTTTTCAATGATTGCTTCATTGCCTGTTCCATTTCTTCCATTGTTAGATTTGCCATCATATATTCTGCTGATGTCTCTGTATTACTGTGAAGTGTCGGTTTATCTTTGATTGCTTTCTTCTGTTCAGTTGTAATATCAATGTGGTTTGCACTAGCATAGTGTTCCATTAGTGCATTTGCAGCCTTTTTTTCTGTAAGCAAAGCATTTCCTTGTTTAATTGTTATTTGTTTGTTTCAGAGTCCTTATTTGTTCATGGCTTTCACAAGTTTCCATAGTTTGCTTCCATCCCTGTCAAAGTTTAGGTATTTTGTTTTTTCTTTCCAACAATCTCTTGTTGTTTGATTTACTGTTCTTTTCTATTTTGCTGAGATGGCTTTGAGAGGGATGTTCGCTTCAGTTGTTTGTTCTCTCTCTGCTGTCTTCCTGGCATCTTCAACTTTGTCCTCCAAACTTTGTAGTTCTTCAGTCCAGTATGGTTTGTAATTTTTCCTCGCTCCTCTTGGAATAGACTCAATGGCCGCCTGTACTATTGCTTTGTTTATACTTTCCACCATTTGCTTCATGTTGCCATATCGTGTATTTATGTTTTCACAATATTTGTCTTTTAGTATCGCAAATATGTCCCAGTCTGCTCGTTTGTAATTCCAGCGAGGCAAAGGCTTTTGCTCCAGTGGAACATACTCAATATTCATTAAAAGCTTGATTGGACTGTGGTCACTACCTGCTAATTGATCAAGCACATGGCGCTCGTTTTGTATAGGATGACTCCTGTGTAGAAAACTAAGTCTGTAGTAGAAGTGGTAAACCATCTTCTGGAGTAGAGAAGCTCAGTATGTCATCAACTTTGCTGAGTTGGTGGAGATTTGAGTTTATTTCCCAGTCCTCCACTTCATCTCCTCTTTTGTCAGTATCAGGGTATCCCCATCTTTGTGAACGGCTATTAAAGTCTCCGACAATAATGCAGTTTGTGTCAGTTATTTTCATGTTCGAGAGTGTAATGTCCATATCTGCTGGGCTATACAGATTGTAAATTCTTATTTTCCCGTCCTTTATCATTATATCAACACCTATAATTTCCGTTTTGTTTTTAGAGATCACAGATACTTCGCTGCAAGGTATTGCATTTCGTGTAAGTATTAGAACTCCTCCTTTGTGTCCTTCGCGGTCGAAACATGTGGCCTAATATCCTCTGACTGAGAATCTGCGATTAGCGTTGAGGTGTGTCTCTTGAATGCTTGCCACATCTATTCTATCTTTATGAAGACGCTTTGTTATGGGGACTTTCTTGTTATAAACTCCTTTGGCATTCCACTGTAGTATGTTGAGTGTCCGGTTTGTTTGGTCAATAGCTTTAATTGCCCCACTGGCCTGATCCACAGCACAGGAAAAGGGACACCTTTTTTGTAATGGGGTAGACATCTGAAATTTTAAAGTTATATATAATAATATATATATTTTTATAAAATATATATATATATTTTATATATATATATATAAATATAATTATATTATATATAATATGACCGAAAAGTTTTCCTGAAGGTTATTATGGGAGCTAGGTTCTGCTAGGACATGTTACTGCATAAATGAATGAATATACATAACACATACACACACACACGCATATATATATATATATATATATATATATATATATATATATATGTGTGTGTGTGTGTGTGTGTGTGTGTGTGTGTGTGTGTGTGTGTGTGTGTGTGTGTGTGTGTGTGCGTGAGTGTGTGTGTGTGTGTCAATTAAAATTGTATAACAATACATACTCATACTCCACAATCACACTAGGTGAAATACGGTAACACAAGAACTGTTTCATTTGTCACACTAACAAAACTATGTCACACGTTATACTAATGTACAAGTAAAACTTACGCTGACTAACTTACGCTGACTACCTGTATCTGTCAATCTTTTGCTGCGGTGTCTTCTAAACTGGGGACACAAACAAGTGCGACACTTATTGGACTTAGTTCCTGTTAAGCGACACTTGCCCCAGACGTCACAGTTCCCGCTTTGACTCAAGGGGACCCGGAATCGATCTCAGAATCGAGTATAGGGCATTTTTTCAGGAGCCATAGATATCTAACGATACCACGCGTATTCCTGACATCTGTGATGGGTGGAGATAGTAAACCAAGTATTTTCTGAAAAGGGCGAAAAACAGGAGGTCCGTGTGCGAGTTGAAAATGGTATAATCCTACGGCAGTTTCCAATCACAAAGAGCAGGCCACAAGGCTAAATTGTTAGTGGACAATCTACTCATATGGAAACTGTGTAGAGGAAGATAACTTACACAAACAAACACGTGCCGAAGTTTCGATTCCGATCCAGATTTGTAGAAAAAACAACTTTCCACCTCGTTCAACCAGCCTCAGTCGCGTTAATTATAGTTGTGATGATTCAGTGTGCGGGTTTAGTTTCTCTCGTCTTCTGCGTCAGTGTTTCAGTTTCGCAGAGTATAAGTCGGTCACAGTGACTTTTATGGTGCGTAACTTGGTTTGACGCACTCCACTTAACTCCTAGGTAATCGGATTACACTTCAATTTCCCAGCTAAGTATTCCTGTTTTCGTCTTTCCCCCCCCCCCCTTTTTTTTTTAAAATTTCTTGTTCGGTGACAAAGACAAAGGTTGAGATGCTACGTTGAACCTGTACTTTTGTATGGATGTGAAGCATGGACAATGAGCAGTCAGGCTGAAAAACATCTGATGGCTGTAGAGATGTGGTTTTTGAGGAAAATGCAAAGAATACCATGGACAGCCAGAAAGACCAATGAACAAGTCCTTCAAGAAACAAATGAAGATCGTAAATTGATTAGAGAAATTAGACGTAGACAGTCAAAATTTTTTGGGCATGTTATGAGAAGAAATGGATTGGAGAATTTGGTGACAACTGGTAAGATCGAGGGGAACAGACCAAGGGGAAGACCTAGAAGCAAGTACCTGGATGGCTTGGCCTTGTGGCATGGTCGAGACAGAAACACGGAGCTGATCCACGACTCTGGTGATCGAGTGAGATGGCAGAACATGACCGCCCACGCTTACCGGCATGGCACATGATGGATGGATGGATGGACAAAGACTCGGGTTGAAACGTTCAGCTGGATCTGTTCGTTTTTTTTTTTTTTTTCGTCTAGCTTTCCAGTTATATTTTGTATTTATTCAGATACGAGACATCTATTGGAAAACTGAGCAACTTAAAAAGTTCACTTTTTATGAAACAAAACATTTCTATAAAATTTATTGATTTTTTGGTTGTTTTGGGATTTGAGGTTTGAAGACACAACTCATAATAATAAAAATCTACCGGCAAGCTTCAGGCTTCGAACAGGACGTTTGCCCTTAAACTTCTGGTACGCTGATAGCGAGGTAAGCAGTTCAATCCCTACACGGGCATTAAGTTGGACCTAAATGTTGATTTCTTGTTGAGAAAACAATGTCAAACTACTGAACACACAAATATATAGACAATCAATCTGGGCTTGATCCCAATGTCCTGCAAAGGACATGCACTATGTAAAAAAAAAAAAAAATACATGTTGACATGTTATCTATGCAATACAACATAGACACTTCCATGTATCCCCGGGAAACCTATATTATGTTGTAGTATCGCCTCCCTCCGGGCACGGCTTTTCAGTTAATTGACAATGACGTACGTGGAATATTTGGAAGACGTGGTCCCAACCAAGACCCAGTTCAAGCCAATCCATATGTGCTGTGCCGACTCATAACCTGGCTATATATTTCAACACGTCTTTTTACAGATATGAAGTTCCGGTACCGGGTTTGGACACCCCACTGCCTTCTGAGCTCGGAGAAGAGAAAGGGAGAGTGTGGTTGGGCGGGGGGCGGGGGTCTGCAAAATCAAGCCGGCGAAGCGGGCAAAACAGCAGACTTGTCAAGAAGGCAACACAAAAATAAACAACACAAAGCCTTCGAAACGCAGACACAACAGAAGTCTTAACCATTATTTCGAAAGCACAAGGTGATTAGAAACAATATAAAGGCCCCACCTATAACACGCATTGAATATAAATGTTATAGACTAGTTCTAAGAATATCTTGGGGAAAGAAAAGAACAAATGCATCCATAATTCAAGAGCTGAATATTGAAGAGGGTTTGCTATTAAAGACGATAACGCAATGAAAATTGATAGAGTTTGGTCACTTGATACGTCATGAAAGTTTGGAGAGAACAATAATGGAGGGGTACATGCCTGGGAGCCGTACTTTCTCCGTAATCCCGTTTATCCATGCAGGGTCTCGCTGCGCGCGAGAATTGAAAGCGGTTCTACCTGCACCGGTGACTTGCGGGATAAATGAGCCGGCCGCTCAGAAAGCAATGGCAAACTACTGAGCGTAATCTTGCCAAGAAATCACCAATCAGCTGAAAGATGCTGAGGTTGACCGAGATGTCCTGTAAAGGATATGCAAAGTTATTTATATGCCTGGGAAGAGAGGAAGAGGAAGGCCAAAGAGGAGATGGGTGCAGAATGTGGCGGATGTCTCCAGGTGGGTGTATCGGACGCGGAACATCTTGCTTATGATCGATGAGTTTTCCGGAAGGTTGTTGAGGGAGTGAGGTTCTGCAAAGGACATGCTACTGAATTAATTAATTAATTAATTTAATTAATTAATGAGATTGACAATTGAACGGAGCCGGAATATTTTCACTGAAAGATTGGATTGGTTGTATTACAAGTTAGTTGTGTATCCTTTACAGGACGTCGCAGTAAACTCCAGCATTTTGTGTTTGGTTGTTTTTAATTGGTTGTGAAGGTTACAAGTTTACGTTCAGTAGTTTGCCAATGCGTTCTTAACGACCGGTATCATTTATGAAAACTAGCCTAGAGTGGTTTCCTTTCAATTTACTCTAAGGGAGTATCCGCGGCAAAGTGTTCAAGTATAACAGAGCAGGAACTCGCAAGACGTGTTGTAGTTGTTAATATAAAGTTTATTGGCACATGATGACAATATAGCTTCTTCTCCGGTCCAGGGCCTGATGTTAACTGCCCTTCCAACCCAATACGTCACGATTGAGCATCTCTCACCTTTCACTCTCGATGCTCAATGGGCGTATCTATTTCCCACTAGATCCAAAAATACCCCATACCCCCTTTACTGTTACACTCCCCTGTTTGTTAAAAAATTTTTCTTATAAGGAAAATCTTTACTCCTAATCCCCCCTTTCTCTATTCCCCCTTTTTCCTACTTTTATTGTTCCTCAAACCCTTTCCCCCAAAACAGCTCAAGTTTGAGTAAAAAATATTTTAACTCTTTTCCCCCGCTATATATCAACCACTTCTTCTTCGTTTTTGGCCCTTCAACCCAACCCTAAATATTTACATATCTTTAAAAACAAATTTAATTTAACTTTATATAATACATCATAACATCATAACACGTCTTCTTAAATACTCCTTTCTCTTCATAAGCCATCTGCTTAAAATTTAAACGCTAACACCAACTCCTTATTTTATCACCAAAGCTACTAATCCCCCACTTTCAACTAACCTGAAATTAACTTTCACACGATAGGAAGACAAAGAATCGGTGGCCACCGTATTTAAAAGAAGCAGTAGAAACTCTTCCACACAAAAACCACACTCAGCTACATCACACAACCCCTTTACAAACAATACTCCTTTACCCTCCTATGTCATTTGAGACTTTATGTAAATAAAGTCTAAAACCACACTCACCTAAATCACACACCTTTACCACTCATTATGGTAAACGTTTACGCTGCTATCTACAGCATCAAAAACATTATTCACATCCAATTGTCTATATATTACAGACACTACTACTTTTATGTCTCTGAACCTTACTTCAACCTCTCATTGTAATGTCAACCCCAAAACAATATCCCGAGGACACAATTAAAAAAATCTATTTTCCTTTAAGACCTCTTCCAACATTATACACGTCACCTCACATAACTAATCTTCTCCTATACCTCACTCAGAACCTCTCTCGCCAAAAATTTTAGCGACCCCTTACTGTCCATTTATTTTGGGCAATCTATTAAAACCTCCACATATGCCGTCATCAACAGCAACAATAACTACTCCCAACTCCTGTCTGTGACTGCTTGCAATCAACTTTATCTCAGTCCATATAATACGGACCCTCTAAAAACCCCATGTCATTATGTCTCCACCATGTTCCTTTCCCCCTTAACACACTTACACCCTTTATTATATTGTACTGTTATCCACAGTGTCTAGTCAAACAATGGATCCAATTCATGTTTACTCTTCGTCTGGGGTAATTTCTTTATTCTTCTATAACCCAGCAATCTCGTGTATATCATGGCTCTTCTGACCCCATGGAAACTATGTTCAAAACTTTCCCCTCATTTACTCTACTGCTGTATTCATCAATCTTTTCTTCCCTTTGTGGCTTCTAACCCCAAATATTTTTTAAATTTAAACCCACTTATGTATCTCAAAAGTTCCCATAACCATTTTACTTGTGTAGTAAGCTCGTTTATTTTCCCCAGAAATTCAAAAAACCATATAAACATAATTATGGTTTACACCCACAAAATCCCTATAACAAATCTTCAAAAGAGAATTTTTGTCTCTTTTAGCTTCCGTAGTTTTTTTTAAGTTTTTTTCAAAACAAAAGGGGCCTAATTAAACCCCCGTATTGTTTTTTATTCTAGACAAAACCTGTAAATTTAAAAAAATAACTTAATTAACCCTATTAAATACAAAACAGCGAAATAAAGTCACAACAGGACATCAAAACCCCCCCCCCCCCCCCACCCCCCCCCCAAAATTTTTTTAAAAATTTTTTAAACCCCGCCCAACCCCAACCCAAAAATAAATATGTAAATTGGTGACGATGGAAAAAAAAACAACATACATCCACTTTTGTACCTACTTTTATGGTTTTTTACACCCGTAGTTTTACATAAAAAACTTTCCCCCTAAACCCCATTCTAAAAAAAAAAAATCATTTTTTAAAGGGCCAAAACAAGCAAAAAAAACATTTTAAAGGGCATCAAACCCAGATCCCCAAAACAATTGTCTTCTTGGGTAAAGAGAAGGGTTTTAAAAAAAAAAAATTCCCTTTTCAATTAACTACGGACAGGGGCCCTCCTCATTGGCCCCATTTAAAACTGTAACAATAATTTTTTCCTAAATTAAAAACCCATTTGTTATAAAAAAAAAACCCTTAAGGGCAAGTTAATTCCCCAAAAAACTTAATACCATTTTTTAAAAATTAAACTATTTTGAAAAAAAATCAAAATAAAAAACAATAAATTTTTTAAACCAAAATCAAATTATTGAAATTTTTCCCCTTAAATTTTTAAAAATTTTTTCCAAATAAATTTTTAATTTAAAATTATTTAAATTTAAAACCTCATTTTTGAAAAATTTTTTAAAATAAAAAATTATTCCCCAAACCAAAAACCCCATTTACCAAAAAAATTTTTTATTTTTTTACTTAATTTCTTAAAAAAAAAATTTTCCCATTTTTACCCAAAAATATACCCTTTTAAATTTTAAATTTAAAATTTAAAATTATTAAAAAATTTTAAAATTTTTTTAAGAATTTAAAAAAACAACCCAATTTATTTAATTTTTTTAAGAAAATTAAAAAATTAAATCTTAAAAACTTTTTAAAAATACTTAAAAAATTTTTTTAAAATTTTTTAAAAATTAAAAAAAATTTTAAAAAACAAAAAAACCGGTTTTTTTTTTTTTTTTTAAAAAACCCCTTTCCCTTTTTTTTTTTTGGAAAAAAAAACCAAACCGTTTCCCCTTTTCCCCAAAAACCAATTTTTTTCCAAAAAATTTTTTTAAAACCCTTTAAAAACCCCCCTTTGGGGGGTTTTTTTTAAAACCCTTTTTTCCCCCTTTAAAAATTTTTTTTTTTTTCCAAACCCCCTTTCCCTTTTTAAATTTTAAATTTTTTTTTCCCGGGGAAAAATTTTTTTCCCTTTTTTTTTTTTCAAGAACTGCAACCACGCCACTTATAATTGACAGCATACCTCTCTTTTCTCGTTCCTGTTAAGAATACTAAACATGTTTTATGAAACATCATTCAGAATGTTAACTCCGTTTTCGTCATACAACTTCCATAATTTCCTTCCAACGTCAGATATTCTACGAAAAGACATCACAACATTCCAATCCTTTTCTTTCTATCTCTCGATTTTCTCATACTCTATGTTCCACGGTTTACCAACGTCACTTATCAACCACTCTTCTCATATTCACACGGACAATGACACACAACCTCGCTCTCATCTCACGCCTACTCTCGCATCGTGACAACCTAACGTCTCCATACTATTACTACAAAAAACACTTCAGACGCCAGCTCAACATTCCAGCAATCATTCACCACAATCTACACGTATTTATCTCCTCTACACACATTGACACAAGACATATTAACGCCACTCTTACATTTTATCAATGTATTTCACTTAGGCAACTTCTTCACACCTCTCTCCTACTTCCTTCATCACGACGAACACCTGTCTGACTACAGTTATACTCACGTATGAACAACGCACAACCAGACGAATTATTCGAGAGGACTTTCTCAATTCACTGCTTTCTTATATCTCTACTTTACTCAATCAGTCACTCCTATACGAAGGTCAGACCCTATACATTACCTCTCGCAACTTATAAAGCTTTCACAGCACTATCTACTATCTCTTCAAAACAAACTTCACTCCAACAGACCACTAATCTCGTAACTATCATTCTATACTTCTCCACACACAACAACTTTCTTCTTTCTCCGCAAGCACGACGTAACTCGTATTTTTCAAGCATCAACTTCTACAGTCTTTTACTTTTATTCTCACGTTCAACTGGCTATTTTACACCCAGATACTCAGTCCCTCCTCAATCTATATCAGACACTCTCGGTTCACTTATCAACCATACTATACCTACTTCTCAAACTCCCAAGCGAAACCCCCTCAGACAATCACGTCATAGCTCTGAATCAAGCATTTCTAGTACAAACCTTCATACTTAATTTATCTCTCACCCTCTACTAATTCTGTCCTGAATCTACCTCTATTTTACTTAATATTACTCTCCCTACATCGTAAACCAAACAGTAGATATCCTGTATTACGTAATCCACGTGGAATATCATTTGCCGTACTTCCCTATCCTCAACACCACTATCACCTACCCTGTACCAATGCTACCCCAAAAATTCATTAAGACAGCTCATATATCTATATGCTCAAATCGCAAGTTCTTCTTATAAGCCAAAACTATTCCATTTTCCTTCCTCACCCAAGTAACTTTAACCGTTATAGAGTGTGTCCAAGTTAAATATTTCATTGTCTCTCAATACATTAACCCGTCTTTCTCTTATAATGTCATCTTCACTATCTGTTGTCAACTTATTAAAGTACTCAGGTCTTAAGGTCCTAAGGTCTTCTATTTTACTTAAGTCACTTTCTGTCGTTGAGTAAATTCCCGCTATCTGTCTACCACTATTCTTCTTCTTAAATGAGTTCTTTCTATTTCCTTTATTTGCGTCAGTCTGCTCACTGTTTCCTGTGTACCTTACGTAACGTTTATACCTTCCCATCTCGTCTTCAGATGACACACTGAACAATAGTTCCTTCATCAGACTCATTATAGTTTACTGCAAACACGTCGGCCCTATTCCCATAGTCATCTTTAAAACGTCTGACTTTCTTTCTCTTTCTCGGTCTTCGTCCCTTAGCCTTCCCTACTTTCTTGTCATATAAGCTAGTATCTATTTCGAAAGAGTCACTACCCAAAACTCTGTCCGTCTGTCTACCAGCAACTACTCCGTATGAGGGAACATCACGCTTCGATTCAGGATCTGCTCGTAGTGCAGCTCTCTCATTCTTCGAATCATCAGTAATAATATCTGTTTCAGCATCACTATAATATTCGGCTGTAGGAATATCTTCTCCGTAACTTGAATTCTGACAGCTAATATTCCTACACCATTTGGGAATTAGTTTCCTGTCTATAGCTGAAGAACTTGACATGGCACTACCTCTATTTACAATCATACTATTCCTTTCTTTAATACTTTTCTTCATTGGCTTCCTTTCGTCCTTGGTTTTCGCATGTCTAATTTTCTTACCTTCAACTTTGTCTCCCTTAGTCAAATGAGTTGGTTTTGACTGAGTTTCTATTAAGTCAGTTTGAGTTCCCTTTGTTATCTTGCCGACTGGTTGTACCTGAGTCTGCGTACTACTTTCTATCGTATTTCCTGCCTGCGTCTGTGTCTCTCGGTTTCTTTTCTTTACTAATAACGTCGTCTTCTTTTCCTGTCTACTAGTCACATTCGCAACCATTTTAGGATTAGTCTGTATTTTATTTACAGGTTCAACTCTGTCTCTTACACTTGAGTTTAGATATTGTCTTTGTCTTTTTTCAAACCATTCGTCACGTTTTTTTCTAGCGCTTACTGTATAGGATGGCCAACTCCTAGAACAGTCTCTCTCATGCCCATTTCTGTATCTCTGATCATTATACCAGCTCCTAACCCTAGTCATCTTTGGATTAACATAAATGCTTCTATACTGCCCTCTATTTTCATCAACTAGTGGCTGTCCTCGGCTATTCTTGTTGTTCCTTTTTATCTCATTACCTCTTACATTAGTTGTTTTACTCTGTAACCAGTGTACAAAACATTCTACCTCGCTGACTGCCACCTTTAACTCTCCTAACCATGCAGTCACGCGTCCTAAGTCTCTGCTCAGGTGCATTTTTACTCTTTATGCTATCTTAGCCTAAAAACAATATCTTCTTCTATATGCTTCTTAGTACCTGGAAAAAACAAACTTGTCTTGAGCCCAGCCGAAATAATTCTCTACTGTGCCGTGATGAATCTGCCTTGCTGAAATATACTTAAACAGAGCAAGCAAACAACCACACAATTGCAATTTCCTAATTTAAGGAACACGACTCACTTGTTTCGTAAAACAGTTAAGTTAGTTTCTTGTTTAGGAACCACACAATTTTACCCTGATTTTGTTTCCTGACCGAAGCACGTACTTTCTTCGACTCGCCGTCAGATTTCGTTCGAACACCAGGAGCCTGCGTCAGCTGAAAATCAGTCGCGGAGTTCAGGTAGCAGAGTTCAGGCAGTCTGTCTCTTCCCCCAGGTAATTTCGTCACTTCTCTTGGGATGCCTGGATAATCTTCAACCCCTGGTTGGGTCCCTTCTGAGATTTCTAGCCTTTGTTTTCACCCCGGGTGGGGTACATCATCGACGTTTTGAGAGGGACTCAGAAGTAACGAAGCCCCAAAAAGGATCAGGATCAGCCAACGGCCTAGTGATAGTTTGACTGCTTCACACAAAATATGGCCCAATCAACGGAAAAACGAGGTATTTATGTTCTGTCCTGATATTTCATGATCACCTCTATTAATTTGACCTGATTTCACGAACTTTGGAAGTTTTTACAGTCTTTAATTTAACCTTGAAACTTTAATTGGAGGCAAGGGGTCAATTTGAGGGAGCTATTTGAAATTTCTCGCTCACCTGTAAGAAAAAATGTTCTCTACGGAATTCTTGAATTCTGGTTCCGACCGACAAAATGTTCAGACTTAGTTGCTGGATTGTCAAACTCTTGCTCTCTCAAGACAGGATCAGACAACCGGACTGCTGGACTGCCTCTTTTTCTAAAGTTCCGTGAAGTCCAAACAGCAAGTTTCAAATCGACCAGACACGATCAGAACGATGTATGGCAGCGGCTTTGGTGATTCTTCGGAAATGAAAATTCTAGACAACGGCTATGGTAAGCCTCTTGCAAACGTTACAATTCAGGCACCGTCCATGTTAAACCTCTTGCGGTAAAAAACTGCAGAACGGCGGCTATGATAAGCCTCTTGATTTGTGAATTCCAAAAAAAGTGACGGTTATACTCAAATCTTGAAGAAGACTTACAGAGGACCACCCCTGGGCGGGCTTTTGGCCTCTGTATTCACAGATAACTGAAATTTACAATTTACTGGCTTTCTTCTGAGTGCGCCTTATTACGTTCACTAGTTGTTCTTCAACGTGCCGCAAGTGTTTCTGGTTATTCATAGGACTGGAGCATGGAACATCTTCTCCGCATTACTTCGCGTTGTTTTTTCTTTCTTTATCAACCGGACCATATCAGGTTCGCATCCTCGGTCCTAGGCAACATTTCGAGTCCTATAACAGAGCAGGAACTCGCAAGACGTGTTGTAGTTGTTAATATAAAGTTTATTGGCACATGATGACAATATAGCTTCTTCTCCGGTCCACGGCCTGATGTTAACTGCCCTTGCCAACCCAATAGGCCTACGTCACGATTGAGCATCTCTCACCCTTTCACTCTCGATGCTCAATCGTGCTGTATCTATTTCCCACTAGATCCTAATAATACCCCAGTACTCCCTTACTGTTACACAAGCCGTCTGACTCGGGCTCAGAAGGTTGTGGGTTCGATTCCGGGCCGCGTCCTTCGGTTCACGGGTACATTTTTCCTTAGACTCCTGGGGGTCGTCGCTGGAGCTACGGAATTCGTGCTTTGTGCGACGCTTTCCGCACTACGGAAAGAAACTAAGCCGTATGGAATAAAACACGGTGCAATGAAATCAACCATGTCGACTTTTAAGCGACTTTTTTTACGCCTTTCAATCTACAGCGACTGTATTTCGTACGCGGAATGCGGAATGTAGTCAATTTGATTGCGAATATTATCTCTAGGACTTTTTCACGCATATAATCGTCGAGGGTGTTTAAACCAGGTTTTATCTATTCCCATTTCATGGTATTCGGCCCATACTATTAGAAAGAGCTATAGAAGTAAAAACAGATCTGTACTTATGCTTCATAGACTGCACAAAAGCATTTGGCAATGTGAAACATGACGAAATAATAAAATTACTAATGCAACTGTACATTAGTGGCGGAGATCTGCGAATAATAAGCAACATATACTGGCAGCAAACAGCAGCCATAAGAATCAACAATCTTGTAGGAATTTATCAGCGTATAAAGAAGGACGTCAGACAAGGTTGTTTAATGTCTCCTGATTTGTTCTCATTGTACAATGACTATATAATGAGATCTACGGAAAATATGTCAGGAATCCTTGTTGGTGGACATAATATAAATAACTTACGTTATACTGATGACACGTCCTTGATAGCAACAAGTCAGAAGGATCTACAGGAAATGATAGATCCAGTGACTGTGGAAGGTGGAAAAAATGGGCCTAATTTCGATTAATAGAAAGACAGAAGTAAAGGTGATATCAAAGAAATAAATTGTGCCCAAATGTGTAATTAAAGCACTTGACGTTATTTAGGGCAAGTGCAGAAATTCAGATATCTGGGCACATGGGTAACATCAGATGGAAATGCATCACTGAGATAAAGAACAGAATAAGACAGGCAAAAACTGCATTCTATCAAATGAAGAACGTTTGGTGCAATACGGCACTGTCATTGACAGTTAGAAAAAGAGTTCTGAAATATTACATAGAACAAGTTACGGGGAAATCCCTGGACGCCTTGGAGATGTGGTTTTTATAGAAGAATGCATAAAAGTTAATTGGACAGCCAAAATGAGCAATCATGACTTTTTAAGGGGAGCTGAGTCGCAAAGAGAACTTATCACTAACACCAGAAAGAGGCAGTCAGGCAGTCATCATCATATTTAATCACGTTATCTGAACACGGAAACTGGAACATGTCGTGACAACCGGAAAGATTTACGGAAAGAGAAATAGAGAAAAACAGCCTGAGAAGATTCTAGACACTCTTGTGTCATGGCACGGAAGGGAGTCAATACACGAATTGATCCATGCCGTCGGAGATGGCAATATGCGAAGAGACATGATCGCCCACGCCATCCGACAAGGCATTGAATGATGATATTGATGATGATGCGGAATAGTGAGTTGCAGTCATAATTCCTCCGTCACTGCACCGGATTGGCTGTATTAGAACTCAGTAAAGGGGTTTACAGTTGACTTTTCGTTTTCAGCGGCCTCGGTAGCGCAGTAGGTAGCGCGTCAGTCTCATAATCACAAATCTAAGAGCGATCTGAAGGTCGTGAGTTCACCCGGGGCAATGGTTTTTATTTTTTAATTCGCCTGCTTGGTACCTTTTTTTCTTTTTACACACATCTCTTCATTTCACATATTTGTTTTCCTGTATGAGCATCCTGTATGTGTTTGTTGTTGAAGACATTATAGCGGCAACGGCAGTTCTGTTACTCGGGATTTGTGTTCCTCTAAAGAAGTGAAAACAGTACTGGTAGTGTAGTAGGTACTGGAATAGAACTAGTAGTAGCAGACTGAGAGAATGTACAACCAAGGCTAGAGACAGACATTGTTAGAGATCCATTGCAGCCAATGTGGAGACGCTGCCTAGTTCATTGATTGATTCAGGAAGACAGTTGAGAGAGACCTGAATATCTTCTTTCAAAGATTGAAGTCGTTTGTACTGGGACCAAGTAAAGACTGCCACATTCCGTAGCTTCGGTAGCGCAGTAGGTAGAGCGTCAGTCTCATAATTACAATTCGCGATCTGAAGGTCGTAAGTTCGATCCTCACACGGGGCATTGTTTATTTATTTTATTGTTTTTAAAACTTTTGGAGGTTGTTTTTTTTTTAAATGTTAGTCAGCCGACAGATCATCTTCATTGCACATGCAACAATTCAGTCAATAAGTGATCAGATCCCCTCCTGAGTAAATCCCGCAGCGTGTAGCGGCTCACGACACCAGTTCTGTGTTGTTTCATTAATTAATCTTCTTTGGCTTCCTGCATAGTATTACTGTTTGGCCACACCTCTTTTAACTTGCTGTTCTCGCAGTCTGATCATGGTTATAGATCTTGGTTCTCGCAAACGTCGTACTTCTCGTAGAGCATTCAGTATATGGTTGGTTGGATTTGTATGTCTTAGGTTTGGTACTTACGTTTAAAAAAAAAAAAAAAAAAACATATCCCTTCATTTTACATATATGCTTTCCAGTATTAGTATCCTGTTCTTTGCGGTTTTGTTATTAATAGTAGTAGTAGTAGTAGTAGTAGTAGTAGTAGTAGTAGTAGTAGTAGTAGTAGTAGTAGTAGCAGCAGCAGCAGCAGCAGCAGCAGCAGCAGCAGCAGTACCAAGAGCAGTATTAGTAATTAGATAACCTGACAAGTAAGTAAGCAAGCAAGCAAGCATGTTCGTTTATCTTTTATTTTCTTTAATATGTTCAGTGCCAAACAAAATGTAGGTCATAACCAAACAAAATGTAGGTCCTAACCAAACAAAATGTAGGTCATACCCTAACAAAATGTTGGTCATAACCAACCAAATGGTAGGTCATAACCAACCAAATGGTAAGTCATAACCAAACAAAATGCAGGTCATAACCAAACGAAATGTAGGTCATAACCAAACAAATGGTAGGTCATAACCAAACAAAATGTAGGTCATAATCAAACAAAATGTATGTCATAACAAATCAAATAGTATGTCATAACCCAACAAAATGTAGGTCATAACCAAACAAAATGGTAGGTCATAACCAAACCAAATGGTAGATCATAACGAAACAAAATGGATGGCGGAAAATGGGAAGTAGGAGTGTGTCACAGCTTAAAAGTTGTTAATATGATAGCCGAGAAGGTGTGTTGTAAAGCAAATTACAGTGGAGTCCATAGGGAAAACTACTGTATATAATCCCATGGCAGATACGGGAAGTCGCTTGAGAGGATTAATCATCCCATGTCAATTAATCAGTTGTTTTTAAAGTAAGCAAGGTTGCGTCCTGGCTCTCATGTGAGAAGTGCTGGATAGGAGAACTTAGTTGCATCTCCTTTACAAGAAAGTCGACACCAGCCATTTCCTCTGTTGTGATCTCCTGGCAAGTTTACTTTCAGTAGTTTGACATTGCATTCTGAACGACCGACACCCATACAAATTCGTTAAAAAAAACCAGCGCATGGCGGTCTACTGCCAAATTGCCCGCAGCTGTGTTTCGAACACGGGTATGCAGTATTATGAACCGCGCCCATAACCTCTTGGCCACGGATCCGGTGATAGGACAGCAGTTGAAGATAATTCTGTCTACAGAAACATGGAACTTGGGGATACTACACTATCTCCAGCATCCACGGATATGTGATCTAATATCTAGACTTTTCAGATGATGCCGAAACAATAGCAAAACCCTATACCTATACACACAGACAGCACTAACAATTGTTCGGCAGTTAAAAATAGTAAGATGTAGGCCGAATAGACCTCTGTTCATTCTAATCACACATGTGTCTAGTCCCTTTCAATTAAACACATGAGTAACGTATATATATATATATATATATATATATATATATATATATATATATATATATATATATATATATATATATATATATATATATATATATATATGTGTGTGTGTGTGTTTGTGTGTGCGTGCGTGTGTGTGTGTGTGTGTGTGTGTGTGTGTGTGTGTGTGTTGTGTGTGTGTTGTGTGTGTGTGTGTGTTTAAGTAGAGTTTTTCATGTTATTGTATATTTTTGTTTGGGTGCTGCCGAAGACTAGCGGCATCGTCCAGTTTGTCACTTGTGATCGCGTTCTATTCAAGCTGACCGATTCTACGTCTTGTTTTCGTTGACTCATTTATTTGTTAATTCTAATTGTGTGATTAGATGTTACAGCCATGTTAACAAGCTCAACTATTCTGAAAGTGCAAGAGGACATAAATCTGCATAAAGGATCAAACATATGACGCGAGTAGAAAGACACAGTAGAAAGTTGAATAGAGCCCCTAGAGAATGAGGACATCATCATCATCATCATCATCATCCATCATCCATCATCCATCATCCATCATCCATCATCCATCAATCCATCAATCAATCCATCCATCCATCCATCCATCCATCCGTCCGTCCATCCGTCCGTCCATCCATCCGTCCATCCATCCAATCGTCCATCGTCCATCATCCATCATCCATCATCCATCATCCATCATCCATCATCCACCATCCATCATCCACCATCCATCCATCCATCCATCCATCATCCATCATCATCCATCCATCCATCCATCCATCATCATCATCATCATCATCATCATCATCATCATCACCACCACCACCATCATCATCATCATCATCATCATCATCACCACCATCATCATCATCATCATCATCATCATCATCATCATCATCATCAAGTGCCCTGCTGGCTGGCGTAGGCGTTCATGGCTCACCACAGATCTCGGTCTTTGGTGTTCTGGATCAACTCTGCTGATGATATTCCTCCATGCCACCGTCTCAATCCGTCCAGCATCATTTCTCTTGGTCTGCCTCTGCCTCTCTTCCCCTTGATCTTTCCAGTTGTCACGATGTTCTCCAATGCCTCTCTTCTCATCACATCACCAAAGAAAGCTGTTTGTCTCTTTATTATTGTCGTATATAGTGTTCTAGTTTCATTAGCCTGTTTCAGGCAATCGTTGTTAGTTACTCTGGCAGTCCAAAGAATTCTCAACATTCGTCTTAAAAACCACATCTCTGTTACTTCTAAGTTCTTCCTAATTTGTTCATTTACATTCCAAGATTCGCTGCCATACAGCAAACCTGGTTCTATAAAGCATTTTAGTACTCTCTTACATTCATTGATAGCGACTTATTGCATAAGATACTCTTCATTTTATGAAATGCGGCTTTTGCCTGCCCAATTCTGCTCTTAATCTCTGTTGTACATCTTCAATCTGATGCTATAAGTGCCCCTAGGTATTTAAAATTATCCACTTGGTCGAGAATTTCCCCTTCTATTTCTATGTCACATTTTGGTGTCCCCATTTTCTTTGATATCACCATTGTTACTGTTTTCCTTATATACAAGGAGAGTCCTTTCTGTGCACTCTCTGTTACTACAATGTCCAACAATTGTTGTAGGTCTGTTGCATAGTGTATATTGTTTATATTATATCCTCCGATTAGTATTCCTGGCTTCTCTTTGGTCTCTCTCATTATTACTTGGCTATATAGGGAGATGAGATCGGGTGACAAGACACACACCTGTCGTATTTCCTAGCTTTATATGTTCGTAACTACCCTCTTTATTTCCCATTTTAATTGCTGCTACTTGGTTCCAGTATATATTCTTTATTATTCTTAAATCTTTCCCATCAATGTTGATATCTTCCAACATTTTAATCAGCTCATCATGTTTTACTTTATCAAATGCCTTAGTATAATCTATGAAGCCTAAACATATGTCTCTCTGTTTCTCTAATGACATTTCTATTATATATATTATTATATTCTATTATATACATATACAGATGAGGCGTGAAAACATGAATGTGATGCCCTATTATTTCATGGTTATGCATCATAATAAATACTATCATAAATATCACAAGAATGTTTGCACAACTCCAAATACGCTCTCGCACAGATTTCAGAAAATACTCTTGCGCAACTATCAAGAAAATGCGCGCTCGTGTTTCGCCAAGCACACCAACACACGTTAAGTAGCGGTCACATTCACTCGCACTGAGGTTTAAGCATAAGTCCATTCCTCCTCTCCACACAGTCACACATCCTCTCTCATCCTTGTCCGAGTCTCGTCTGTCGTTTCCTACTCAGTTCGGTGGTCACGAGGCACTTGACCCCCGTTAAGTCCGTGGGAGGTCGTGCTAGTCACGTCTGTCCTGCACTCGCCTGTTGAGGCAGGCGTACTGCGTCATTCCGTCCAAGGTGAATCTGTCCCGTCACTCAAGGGTAAAGTCCTGTCCCTAACCTACTGTCCTAGGCGCCTGGACCGGTCTTCTATCCCCGTACTCTTCCCATGTCCTATGTCTGCCCTCTGTCCTCTGTTATGTTATATCTAGGACCTTGACAGTGAGATGATTAAAATGTTGGAAGATATTAACATTGATGGGAAACAATTAAGAATAATAAAGAATATATATTGGAACCAAGTAGCAGCAATTAAAATGGGAAATAAAGAGGGTAGTTACGAACAGAGGAAGCTAGGGGTACGACAGGGGTGTGTCTTGTCACCCGATTTCTTCTCCCTATATAGCGAAGTAATAATGAGAGAGATCAAAAAGAAGCCAGTAATACTAATATATATATATATATATATATATATATATATATATATATATATATATATATATATATATATATATATATATATATTGCATTGTTTGTACCATTTCCTTCCATAAAACATACTGTTCTTCGCTAATTTCCATTTTTATTCTCTTTCTTCTTCTTCTCATAATAATTCTGAGTAGAAGCTTAGTGACATGGTTTATGGGGTTAATTGTACGAAAATCTTCGCATTCAATTCCTCCTGGTCTCTTTGGTAGTGCTATAAATACAGATTTCAGCATATCGCTCGGTAAATATCCGCTTTTGTAAATATCATTCAGCATTTTGGTTAATATATCTACCCCAAATTCTCCTAATACTTCTAATTATTCTACTGTGATTTCATCTAGCCCAGCTGTTTTTCCTTTTTTCATATGTTTCATAGCGTCAGCGACTTCTTCTTTAAGAATAGGTGGGCCTTCTAAGTTACTGTCTTCTGTTAATTCTTCCCTTTCTCCATTATATAATTCTCTTGATGTGAGGCGGGGACAATGAGCAGCCAAGCGTTCTCCGCCTCTTCATTATAGCACCTTCCTCCAATAATATCTTTCCTGTTTTTGATTTTAAACACCCTATATTTATTATTATTTTTCTTCCTCTGAGCTCACTGATTTTTCTGTGCATACTTTTTTGTCTTAAGTGGAATTTAATTCAATTTTTTTTTTTTTTTTTTGCATTGCTCGTTTAAACAACTTTCTTTTGCCTTCACACATTTATCTCTTATTTCTTTATTTATCTTAGGATACTCTTGTATGTCATTTTTATTCTGTTTCCTTTTGTCCATCAGCATTAAGATTTCTTCATTCATCCATCTTTTCTTAGCTTTTTGGCTTCTCTTCTGTAATATTTCTTTGCTAGTTTGATGAATGGAGTCCCTTAACATTTCCCATTGTTCATTTATACTCTGTATTTTAGCTACTGCATTGTACCCATTTTTCACAGTCACTCTGTATTGTTCTTGAATTTCTTTATCTACTTTCAGAACCTCTTCATTAAGTATCAAGTTCTTAACCATTTTTTCCCTCTCTTTAATCTTACTTTTATTTGTCCACATAGTGGTACATGATCACTATTACCATCAGCACCAGGCATTGTCTTTACATTGATTAATGCATTTCTAAATCTTTTATTAATAAGTATGTAGTCAATTTGGTTGCGTATTTTCACATCATAGCTTTTCCATGTGTATAGTCGTCTTTTATGGTGTTTATTCCATGTGTTTCCAACTATCATATTATTAATATTTGCCCATTCTATTAGTTTCTCTCCTCTTTCATTTCTTGTACCTAAACCGTAATTCCCCACTATATCCTTTATTTTTCCCTTTCCTACTTTTGCATTAAAATCTCCCAGTATATGTGCATATACAGAAGGATATGTCATATTTCTTGGAAACAAACACAATCAAATACAGAGGTTCTTGAAAAACTGGCTCTGTTGCGAAGGTGTAACGAAGGCATTTCATAATCCTGCAATCGCGTTCGAAACAGAGCGCGGGCGATTTTGCAGCAGACCGTCTTGTGTTGATTTTCATACAATGGTATGTCTGCCGGTCGTTCATAAAGCAATGGCAAACTACTGAACGTAAACTTTCCAAGAAATCGCAAACACCCACACAATGCAGGGGTTGTCTGCGGCGCCCTGTAAGGGATATACAACCAGAAAAACCGGGAATAAAAAGAGAGTTGAGAATGCCCATTATATGGAAGTGAGGAAGTGAAACAATCATGTGCAGGGCGTGACGATTCCTTGAGAGCGCCCGGTAACAGAGCGCTATGGGTCTGAGCCTGCCTTCCCTTAATTGTTGACCGTAATGTCTTCGGCCGTTCTAACTTAACCAGCCGGGGTGTAGACGACACCACAATAGTGAGAGTCGAAGGTTAACCCGGTCAACAAACGCCAGCAGAAGTCGGATGTGTCGGCCTATCGGCGCAAATAAACACACACAATGCAAAAACGTCCGAGTGAGAGTGGAATGTCCTTCGAAACACCCGGGAAGGCATCCCGGACAACAAACGAACGCAGAAGTCGGATGTGTCGGTCTAACGGCGCAGGAACACAGCTCTGCTGTAAACTGGCACAACGCAATCACGTCCGAAACAACTCTCCGGGTGAACAGAGAAAAGGAAATAGAAAAGTGATATAGTCGACTATGAATAAAGCTCAGGTTTATTCATAGTCGAATTATGAATAACCATCCATCCATCATGTGCCATGCCGATAAGCGTGGGCGGTAATGTTCTGCCATCTCACTCAATCATCAGAGTCGTGGATCAGCTCCGTGTTCATGTCTCGACCATGTCATGAGGCCAAGCCATCCAGGTATTTACTTCTAGGGCTTCCCCTTGGTCTCTTCCCTTCGATCTTGCCAGTTGTCACCAAGTTCTCCAATTCATTTCTTCTCATAACATGTCCAAAAAATGTTGACTGTGTACGTCTAATGACTCTAATCAGTTTACGATCTTCATTTGTTTCTTGAAGGACTTGTTCATTGGCTGTACTGTCTGTCCATGGTATTCTTTGCATTTTCCTCAGAAACCCCATTTCCACAGCCACCAGATGTTTTTCAGCTTGGCTGCTCATTGTCCCCGCCTCACATCCATATAAAATTATAGGTTCTATGTAGCACTTCACTACTCTTTTTCTCGTTTCAATTGATATCTTTTTATTGGTCAGTATGTTTTCCATCTTGCAAAAGGCTACCTTCGCAATGGGAATTCTTGCTTTAATCTCTTCGAGGCATCTTCCATCAGATGTTATGACTGTTCCGAGATTCTTCTTCTTCTTCTTTCGTTCGCTTGAAATATGTCTATAACTGCAGTGCTGTCTCTTGTATGAATTGAACTGTCTTTTTCAGTTCACACAGAGGTCCATGGAGTTTATCTTCCACTGTCGTCTCTCTAGGCCAGAAGGTTTGCCTAGATATGTTATATTTTGGGCAGTCTTGGAGTATGTGCTCTGCTGTCTGCGACGCCAATCCACATGTACACATGGCTGTTTCACCAATCTTGAATTTTGTATACATGTGGTTGCGTAATTTATTGTGCCCTGTTCTGAGGCGCAGAATAATTACTTGTTCTGGTCTATCCATAACGTGGTAGTCATCTTGAGCAGGTTTTGGTGGCTTTCTGACTGATTTGATCATTCTTTTCTTTTGGTGGTATGTTAAAGGCACATTAGGCTGTTCTTCTTTGGCTCCTTCCTTAGCCAATTGATCAGCTCTGTCGTTCCCGGGTACTCCACAGTGGGATGGTATCCACTGTATGGTGACCTTATGCTGACTGCTAAGTTCAGAAAGTAGTGTCCTTAGTACTGGCAATTTCCCAGACAGGAGCGCCTCGAGTACTGATTTTGCATCTGTCAATAGCACCACAGGTTGTGTACCATTGCTGGTATTTAGTAATTTCTCTGTTGCTATCTTGATTGCCTCAATTTCAGCATCGTAGTTATGGCATTACTTTCTTGTCGGTACTCTAGCTGTGTCCTTGGTATTATTTGGGTATTCTATGTACACTCCCGCTCCTCCATTTCGAACAGCATTTTGTGCTGACCCATCTGTGTAGACTCGGATCCAGAGGTCCTGTGGGTATTCTTCATCAAGGAAGCTGAGAGTGGCTGTTCTGCGCTGCACACTGTTCTGATCTTCCTTGTCAAATATTCCTCTCACTTTTGTCTGGATTTGTAATGATAGTCTATGCTCATCTTTCCATGGAGTTCGCTCTGGAATAGTTGTTAGGGGGATACCAACTGTGGGCAGATCGGCGGTTTCTCTGCAGAGTCGTTTGGCCTGGTGGATAAAACTACTTCTTTTCAACCGCCCCATAGCTAGGTTTTCAAATCTGTTCTTCATAGGGTGGCCTGGCAAGCTGAGGAACTTTTCTGCTTGTATTAGCGTTTTTGTATCTCTGCGCTCACTCAGTGCTTGTGTCCTCCCCATCTTCTCCATTTCCACTATAGGGGTTGATCTCATCCCTCCTGTGGTGACTCTAAGTGCTTGATTTTGCACTATGTCCAGCTCTTGTAGTGTGGTTTTTGCTGCCGAACACCATGCAGTTGACCCGTATTCCAGGTGTGGTCGTATGCTCTGTTGATAAACTTTGCTAAGTATTTTCCCACTGGCTCCCCATGTGGTTCCACTTAGCTTTCTCGGGATGGCTATTTTCCTTCTGGCTTTTGCTACTGCTTTGTTGATGTGCTTTCTCCATGTCAGCCTGCCATCAAATGTTACTCTAAGGTATGTTGGTTCTTTATCTTCTCGTAGGGACGCAGAGGTGTTTCCAAGGCACCAGGGCCGGGTTATATACTGGCCAAGACCTATTGACGCGTCCTCGCCGAGCGTCCTGGGCAACAGGTCCCTTCGGGGTCCTGGCTGAAGTCAATAGGATCGCCGATTCCTCCGAAGTCGGAGTGTGTCTGCCTGTATGGCGAGGAACCACCAGTCTGCACACCAATAAGCCAGACAGGGACAACGGATACTCACGCAAACCTCAGGTCCTGTATGACATCATACTGATGTTGGACAACAGGATGCCTTCATCCGACATACAGGACTTTGCGTTGGAGCTCAAGCCAACGAACACAAGCAAGCAAGCAAGCAATCTTCTCGTAGGGGTGTTCCATTTATCTGGATGGTCCATGCCTTTTGTTTTGGAGAGAGGGTAAATAGGGTGGTGCTGCACTTGTCAGTGTTTATGCTGACACACCATCTATTTGCCCATGCAACAAATGTATCTACAGCTCTTTGTAGTAATCTGGTGGCCACTGATGCATGTTCATTTGTGCTCCATAGAACCAGGTCATCGGCATACATTGCGGCTTTAATTCCATGCGGTTGATTAGCAACGAGATCATTGATGAAGATTAGAAAGAGTGTGGGGGACAATACTCCGCCCTGGGGAACTCCGTGACACAGTAGTACTTTCTTGCTCTTTAGTCCGTCTATCTGTACTCGGGCTCTTCTGTTGTGCAAGTATGCTTTCACCCATTTGTACATTCTTCCATTGACTTTGCAGTTTCTCAGTTTATTCATCAGACCTTCTTTCCAGACTTTGTCAAAGGCTTTCTTCAAATCTATCCATGCCGCAAGCACCAGCTTCTTCTCTTGGAATGCATCCTCAATTTCTTGAGAGAGGTAGGTTGTCTGATCTTCCGTAGAGTAGCACTGCCTAAAGCCAGCCTGCTGTGGCACAAGGATGTTTTTACTTTCAATGTACCACTGCAGTCTGTGATTGATGATGCGCTCCAGTATTTTGCAGAGAGAGCTGGTGAGGCTAATTGGTCTGTAGCTAGAGGCAATGGAACTATCTTTCCCTGATTTTAGGAGGGGTATCATGATTGCTTCTCTCCAGGCTTGTGGAACACTGCATAAGGTCCAACTGTTATTGAAGATCTGCAACAGCTATGCTTTGGCCTTTGTTCCTAGGTTCCTGATCATTTCATTGGAGATACCATCAGCTCCTGGTGACTTTCTCATTTTCAGTTTTGATATGGCTAGCTCCAGTTCGCTGATTGTGATGGGTGCCTCCAGAACCTCATGTACTATTTCCTTCTGTCCTGTATGTTGCCGTTTCTCTTGAATCTCTTGTTGTTTCTCTGGACTGATTTTGATATTGTTATCTTGTGCGAATGAGTCCGCAAAATGGTCAGCTGCTTGCTTTCTTGTTAAGATGTTTCCATCTTTATGTAGTGCAATTTTTGAGTTTCTCCCTGTGCCCTCATCGTTAAGTTGTTTTATTAGCTTCCACAATTTCCTTGTGTCTCTTTCAAAGTTCAGAGACTCTGTTTTTTCCCGCCAGCTTTTCCGTCTAGCCTGCAGCTTGGCCCTTTGAAATTTGGCTTTTGCATGCTGGAATTTATTGTGGTGCTCTTGGCTGGATGTGGCCTCTGCTTGCTTTTTACATACTTCCACATCATTATGCAACTGTTCCAGTTCACTACTCCAGTAGGGTTTATATTGTTTACGGGCTCCTCTTGGTACTGTTTCTCGCGCTGCCTGTAGTATGCATTTCCCAAACTCTTCAACTACTTTATTTATGTATTTCTCAGTGTTCAGGTTTCTAACCAGTATGCTGGTGCGATGCTTGTACACTGCCCAGTCTGCTTTCTTGTAGTTCCACCTTGAGAGGGTGCTGCTTTCACTTACAAGCTCATTTTCTACAGTTAGAAAGACTGGTCGATGGTCACTGCCACCTAGTTGTTTCCCAACAATTCGTGTAATGTTCCACTCCAGGTCTGGTGAATGAAAAGCCAGGTCAGGTGTAGTTGTAGAGTGCCATGATCTCGAGTAGAAAGTATGTGGGTCGGACAGCTTGTTAACCAAGATGAATCTATTCTCATCCTGCCAGTCTTCCAGTCTCTCTCCTCTCTGGTCCATGTGATCATAGCCCCAACTCTGCGAGTGGCTGTTGAAATCGCCGCACACAATCATTTTTTCTGTTAATGGTAGTGTGTCCAGTGCCTGTGGACGGTCACTTGGACAGTAGTAATTAATCAGATGTAGGTCTGTATAGCCTGTTTTAAGTTTAAGTGTCTGATACTCTCCCCTTCCATATAGACTTCGATTTGGGAAGCAGTGATGTTATTTTTTACAAGGGTAAGTATCCCACCTTTTCGCCTGTCCTTTCGGTCAGATCGGTAACACTGGTAGCCTCTGATTTTGAAGGCTATATTTTCGTTGAGGGAGTTTCTTGCAAGCAACATATGCTTACTTTTTCTTTGTCCAGGATGTTTTCTAATTCTACTTTTTTGTTGCTGACTCCCTCCGCATTCCAGTGCATTATTTTAAGTCTTAGTTTAGTATGGCCAGCTGTTCTATTCTCATGTCCCCTGGCTCCACAGGTCATCTGAGAAGGACCTCCAGTAGTTGGGGTTGGACCCTTTCGAGACATAGGGCCCGGCACTGCACCTGCCTGGGGGTCCAAAGCAGCAAAGCAGAGCGAGCACCATAACGTTTAGCATCAGTCGACATATTCCATTTTGCGTAATTGCGTGGCATCCTGATTTCTGCGGTGCGCCTCCTGGCTGGTTACCTCCGTCTTCAGCACCTTTCCTTTGCTAGAGCAGACTGTGGTCTCACTCGAGTTTAGATGTGTACACACGCACACAAGTGTCTGCACATGCATGTATGTGTATACACATCTAGAGCACACTGGTTATTTTCCGGCGCCAGATACTCGCCGTCGCCCCTTCTCCTGTTAGTTAAAACAGTTCCGCCACGTGAAGGCCAGGAGTTGGACTTTTGCTGCAGAGGTTATGTATTCACGAGCCATTGGGGTATTTAAGCAATGTTGGGCACTCACCCCAACACTGCGCCCCGGCTACATACAGCAATTTGGAACCACTGTTCCGAGATAACTGTATCGATTCACTTGCTTAAGAATATGCCCATTTACTCGTATATCACATTGTGGTATTTCCTTCTTCCCAGTGATGACCATAATCTGTGTCTTCTTAATATTCAGTTCTAACCCTAGTTGTTCACCGTGTGCAACAACCGCATCTACTAAATGTTGCAGGTCCTGTTCATTGTCTGCAATCAAGACTGTATCATCTGCATATCTAATGCTATTGATGTATCGTCCCCCTATGCACTCAATGCCCTTAAAACTATGGCTGCAATGGACACATAGCAGGGAATGCTCTTCACACTATACCAGCACTTGATCCTCTCAGTGACTGATTATGGATTAGGACTGCTCACTGTCTCAAAGAGTCAGCTGGTGAAATTAGAGCGCATACAGAACGAAGCTATGCGGGTCATTCTGGGATGCACCAGAGACACCCCAGTAGTGTGTATGCGTTACATCCTTGGTCTGCCGACTGTTGCTGGTAGGCACAAGGTGATGCAGGCGAAGGCATACCTCAGAGTAGCTGCAGACACAGATCACCCGTTGCATGAGGCGCTGGACGCAGATAAGGATCAGAGACTGATAAGAGGGAAATCATGGATGGCTCAGGCGGAGGATATGATCAGACAGGTGTGAATCTTGGAGAACATTAGGCGAGGAGAGGAGTGGGTCAGAGGTCCAGCGGGGCAGTCAGACTTGTGTAGAGTTATAATCACATTGGGCCGGGAGTGCAGGGAGTGGCCAGCAGAGGCCACGGATGTGGAAATCCAGCAACTAGTTCAGGATAATGCTCGACAGGGTAATGTAATTATCTACACAGATGGTTCGGTGTTGGAGGTAGGAGAAGTGCCTGGGGATTCTTAGCAAAAGCTAATGGTCGACGATTGGTGCAGGTTAACCTGGCGTATGATACCCCAACATCTAGCTTAAGAATGGAGGTGGAGGCAGTCAGTGCAGTTTTCCGCTGGATGGAGAACACGATACATACACACATTGTAATTGTAACTGACTCAGAAAGCATGCTGAGGAGGGTGAGATCAGACAGACTTCGTGCAGAATGGCCTGCTTCGCTTCGGAGGTTACGGGTGGCAGGCATCACCTGGATCTTTTCTCCGGGGCATGCCGGTGTGCTGGGGAATGAACAAGCGGATAGACTGGCTGGCTCGGCAAAACTTGGTGGAGTATTGATGCATGACAAGGCAGACGTGGTTGCGTCCTTGTGGGAGCACGTGTACACCTCGGAGGAGCAAATGGATCACCATAGTCTGGCAAGAATGAGGCAGCGAGGAGTGACGACGGGATCTGGTCGACGCTCGACGCTTAGAGGAAAGGCGAGACGGACATATAGTCAGATTGCTATTGGAAATATTGGTGTTGGAACTCTTCGCTGGCTGCTGAGGATGGGGACGGAGCTCTTATGGGAATGCCCCGAATGCTGTGATGTCGGTTCCTAAATCAATCAATCAATCAATCAATCTATCTATCTATCTATCAATCAATCCCCCAATGTTGATTCCTTCCATATCTTCTATATTTCTGAAAATATTCTCACTGTACAGGGAAAAAAGATCTGGAGACATTACATATCCCTGCCTCACATCTCTTTTAATAGGCTGATATTGGCCTACATCGTTCTCAATTATGATGGCAGCTTGTTGTTTCCAATATATGTATTTACAAGTCTAAGGTCTTTTCCATTAATTTGTTGATCTTCAAGCATCCTTATCATGTCGACATGTCTCACTTTATCGAAAGCCTTTGTGTAGTCAATAAATCAAAGATATAGATCTTTATTTACTTCTATAGAACGTTCCATTATTGTTCTCAGTATATACACAGCATTTACTGTACCCTTGCCTTCTTGTCGGCGTCTAGCGGTATTTGAAAGTGAAGGGTTCAAGACAGGTACATAGTACAAGCATAGATGAAACATGAATTCATACTGTCTCATCACTCGCTAACAGCGGTCATTCTCGCACTAGTCAATATACAACAATAATTTGGCAATGCAATAGTACGATATCAATTACTACACTCGCATATCACAGCCCCACACACAAACACAAGTCACACGGCTCAGCTATTCAATAGCTCTGAAGTACTAAGTAAAGTCTATCCTGCCACACTCTCAGACACACGTCCTCTCTCAGTCAAGTCTAAAGCCCGTCTGGCATCCCTTCGACTGCCCAGTGGTCACGAGGTACTTGCTCCTCGTGCAACCCATGGGAAGTCAGATGTCTCGCATACGCCGGGTTGAGACCAGGCGTACTGCGTAGTGACCTGCCCTTCACGGGTACAGTCCTGTCTTTCCACATCTAGATTCTTCTCATTTCCCCTTACTCACCCCATGTCCCCATCTCTAACATGTGTCCTTTCCTATGTCCCCTATATGACCTTGACACTTCTACAAACCCACATTGTTCTTCTCCTATTTCGGGTTGTATTTTCTTCCTGACTCTTTGCATGATAATTCTCAGCAAAATCTTCGTGATGTGGCTGATAATACTAATTGTTCGGTGTTGATCACACTTCAAGGCTCCTGATTTCTTTGGGATTGCAATAAATATGATTGACTGATTGATTGATTTAGGAATCGACATCACAGCATTCGGGGCATTCCCATAAGTGCTCCGTCCCCATCCTCAGCAGCCAGCGAAGAGTTCCAATTCAGGAGGTATTTCTTCAGTTTCATATATTGCGTTCAGCAGTCTGGTGACTTGGTCTATTCCATATTCTTCTAAGGCATTGATCATTTCTATTGTGATTTTATCTGTCTTGCCAATTTTCATATGGTTAAGAGCATTCTGAATTTCCATCTTCAAAATTTATGGTCCTTCATTATTATTCCGAAGATGATATTGTTCTTCTCTTGTATTATCATGAAGGTCTTTCACATAATCTGACCATGCATGTAAAATCTGGTCTTTTTCTATTATGATTTTGCCGTCTTTGGTTTATAGGCACCTCGTTGATGTGTGTGTTCATTTGTTAGTGATGTCATTAATTCTTTTGTACGTTAATTTGGTATTCCAGGTGTTGTGTTGGTTTTCAATTTCCTTGCAATTTTCTTCAAGCCATGTTTCTTTTGCCTCTTTGCATGGCTTTCTAATTTTCCTGTGAATCTCTTCATATTTTTCCTTGTTATTTTTGTTATTTCTTCTTATTTCCACGAGTTTTAAGATGTCTTCCGTCATCCATTTCTTGCGTCCTAATATCTTTATTGTTGGGATTGTTGTTTCTGCAGCTTTGTTGACTGATTTCTTTCATATTTCCCATTGGTCACTGACGTCTTGAAATAATATTTCCATATCGGACAATGCATTGAATCTCTTCTTTACCTCTACGTTGAATTTATCTTTTATCTCCTCACTTTTCAGTGCCTGTAGATCAAATTGTGTGTTTCTTGGTGAATATTTGACTTTCTTTAAAGTTATGTGTAAATTGCTAAAGATTAATTTATGGTCACCGTAGCATTCTGCACTTGGTATAATTTGTGCGACTTTTAAGGCATTTCGAAATCTTCTGTTGATGAGAATATATCAGTCTGATTTATGATCTTATGATCAGGACTCCTCCATGTCCATAATCTCCTTGGGTGCTGTTTATACCAGGTGTTTCCAATAATCAAATCCTGCTCTTTTGCCCACTGTTCCCCTAGACCATACTTGCCTACTATGCATCCGTCCTGTTCATTTCCAACTTTGGCATTCAAGCCACCCATTATGATATTTACTTCAGAATTCTTGCATTTCTTGAAGGCTTTCTCTAAATCAGTGGTTCTCAACATTTTTTGGCCCGTGCCAACAATATGCCGTGTTGCAACTGTTGCAACTGTTGCAACAATATGCGCTTGACCCGGCCGTCGAAGATCTGTCGTGAACTGACGTCCTTTCCGAAACATTTGTGCCCAGTCTGTCACTGTTGTCTTCGACACACATTTGTTACCGTACGCTGCCTGCAATCTTCGATGAATGTCCACTGGTCGACATCCTTCAAATGAAAGAAACTGAATCACCGCTCTTTGAGCTTCTTTGGGCTGATTTTGAATCAGCCCAGCCATTTTCCCAACGGTCAGAAACAGAACCTATGCATCATTGGACGATAAGCGTGTGCTCTTTTATTCATTGGTCAGTACTTATCACATGACTATGACATGGTCATGTTCAACGTACGCAATTGCGCGCGGTGCGGTACGAACGGATTTCAAATGAACGCCCCTTATAGCACTTTAGCTCTCTCTTACATTCAATGATAGTGACTTATTGCATAGTTCATGTTCCAAAATGCAGCCTTGGCTTGGCCTATTCTGCTCTTAATCTCTGTTGTGCATCTTCCATCTAATGTTATAAATGCCCCTAGGTATTTAAAACTATCCACATGGTTAAGAATGTTCCCTTCTATTTCTATTTCACATTTTGGTGTCACCTTTTTCTTTGATATAACCATTGTAACTGTTTTCTTGATATTAAAGGACAGACCTTTGTTTGCGCACTCTCTGTTACTACAATATCAAACAATTGTTGTAGATCTGTAGCATTATCCGCCACCAATACTGTGTCATCTGCGTAGCGTATACTGTTTATATTATAACCTCCGATTAGTATTCCTGACTTTTCTTTGATCTCTCCCATTATTACTTCGCTATAGAGGGAGAAGTGATCCGGTGATTTGTTCATAATTGCCCTCTTTATTTCCAATTTTTATTGCTGCTGCTTGGTTCCAGTAAGTATTCTTTATTATTCTGAGATCCTTCCCATCAATGTTAATATCTTCCAACATTTTAATCAGTTCATTATGTTTTACTTTATCAAACGCCTATGAAGCACAAATATATGTCTTTATGTTTCTCTATTGATCTTTCTATTAATGTCCGTAATATATATATTGCATTGTTTGTACCCTTTCCTTCCACAAATCCATACTGTTCTTCACCAATTTCAAGTTTTATTTTTTTTTTCTTGTTCTTCTCATTATAATTCTGAGTAGAAGCTTAGTGACATGGTTTATGAGGTTAATCGTACGAAAATTTTCGCATTCAGTTGCTCCTGGTCTGTTTGGTATAGTACAACAGTTAATTCTACTGGTCTGCATGCAGCTAACGCTCACATCGTTTTCTGTTGACTGTAATGTCTAGCCATCACTCGCGAGGTCAACATGCACGACTGGATAAGGGCCATCGCTCTTAAACTTCCGGTGTGCTAATGCCGAAGCCAAGTCCTACACCAATCAGCTGGACTGAAATGTTGACCCCTCGTTCTTGACTTGGGGACGTAAATTACAAGCCCGTTTGAAGTCGGGGTGGGTTCGCCTGGTACTGTTGACAAATGTTGTATTATTTATCCCCACGGTAATAGAAGATTGATCACTAAGTTTATCTGTCAACCCAAAACGGGTTTTATACACATAATGGTCCCAGATGATTGGCAACAGGCAATAATAGTATCAATATGGAAAAAGAAAGGCAATATGAGGATGTGTGAAACATACGAAGGAATATCACTCATGAGCCATGTAGGGGAAATGTACGCAAAACTATTGGGACAAAGAGTTAGACCCATAGTTGAACAACAGTTAAGCAAAGTACAATTCGGTTTTCGGAAAGGTAAAAGTTGCACTGATGCACTATTTACACTTAGATATATCTGTGAACAACTATCGAACATAGTGACCAGCAGAATATTGTGCTTGTAGATCAGGAATAGCTTAGAATAGAGTAGACAGATACAAATTATGGACCATCCTTGAAGACTATGGGATACAAGGACAATTGCTAGAAAATATCATAGCCATGTACCACTCGAGCCGAAGTGCAGTAAGAACACAAGAAGGAATATCAGATATGTTCACATTCAATACAGGAGTGAGACAGGGATGTGTACTCTCTCCTCTGCTATTTAATGTCTACATGGACAGAATATCCAAAGAAGCAAGTCTTGACAGAACAGATTCAGAAAATGTAGAACTCTTTACTCCAGATGAAACAACTGATCCACATGAAATAAATGAACTTCTATTTACAGGCGATCAGTGCCTGTTTTACAGCGATGAGGGCAGAAACATCATATTAATAATCTGAGTTCAACCTGCAGCAGATACAATATGAGTATAAACACAGCCAAAACCGAAGTAATGCAAGTTAGCAGATCGCCGGACCCATTAAGAATACAGATAAATAGCACAACTCTGAAACAAATTAAAGAATTCAAATATCTTGGAAGTATGATCACAGAAGATGGCAGATTGGACAGAGAAATCGAAATCAGATGTCATAAAGCTAGTGCACTTACATATCAACTATCACCCTTACTGAAACATCCAAATATACTCATGTCCGCAAAACGACAGATAACAAATAGCATATTCACACCAACCCTATGCTACCAATCTCAAACCTGGACTTTATCCAAATCACACTTTCGAAAAATCAACACCTGCGAAATGAGATACCTGAGGAGAGCTGCCAACCCAACAATCCGAGACCGAGTAAGAAATGCTGTTATCAGACAGACTGTGGGATCAACACCTTGTGCCACATTTATTGAAAGACAGAAAATCAAGTGGTTTGGCCATGTCGTTAAATGCAAATCCAACAACTACCATCACTGGCCTTACATCAAAGATCATCTGCGATGAGACCAAGAGGACGTCCAAGAAGAAAATGGATTGACGACACCAAAGACATTGTAAAATCACACGGAATGACACTATCGACTGCAGTTGTTTTGAAACCTTCGTCCCTGTTAGTTAGTTGCATATCCTTTACAGGACTTCGCATTCAGCCCCAGCATTTGGTGGCTGTTCGTGATTTCTTGGCAAAAAGAATGTTTCCAATTTGTTCAACACACAAAGTGTAGCGAGACTTTACAAACACCGTGTAGCTGCACAGGACTAAATTTTGCGTGTGAATTAGCTGTCTCTGTTACAAGTGTCCCTCGTCCTCAGGTGAACCCAGTTTGACTTCAGAGGTAATGAGTATAACTAAGACAATAATAAACATAGTAGTGGGGATAGACAATAAGGACGAGGAAAGCATCCGAGATATCAGTGGCGAAAGAACAAATGACAGAAAGAGCTGTAAAGAGTGCGACGACCAGACCTGCAACAGAGGAAAGAACACAATTATGAAGAACCAAGGCGAAGATGAAAACAATATAGATTTAATATGTTAATGAATGCTAATCAATACTTAAGAACAAACGCGTATCAATAGCTACTCAGAAAGCACTCTACAACATAATCTTCCTCCCAACTCTATGCAACCAATGCCAAACCTGGACAATGACAGAAAAGGAGAAAAGAACAATCACATTTAAATGAGATTCATGAGAAGAATACTCAATGTATCAAGAAGAGAGAAAATCAGAAATTAAGAAATCAGACCTTACGTGTGGGTTATAGCAGCGCCAGATTTCCTTAGAAGGCAACAAGCCAAATGGTTTAGCCATGTAACTAGGCTACCAACTAACAGTACACCATAACAAGCAATGATGTACAGACCAGATGGAAGCAGAGGAAGAGGCCGATCACGTAAACGATGGACAGAGAGAACAGCAGAGTTCATGGGAATATCGATAAGTGAAGCCCATAATCGGGCACTCTCACAATGTTTATACTTCACCTCGGCACCCAAGGTACAAGGGGAACAGGATGAGATGGGATGATGAGAGGAGAATGAAGGCTAATCAAACATATATACCTATATGAACTGGAAACAAATATGTATATTAACCTCCTGCGAGAAGAAACGGACTAAACATCAACACGATGCACATACCTTACAAGGAAATCCATCTCGTATCCCGAAATACAGGTGAATATCCGAAATCAGAAGCACTCAATAAATATATAAAATGAATAATATAATAAAATTTAAAAAACACACAAACGCGTACAATACGACACACAGAACGACGTTTCGATTCTCAGAATCTTTGTCAAGTACAAGACAACACGGATAGATACGACAACGAAATATAAAAAAAGCACAAAACTAAAAATCACAACCACTATGTATCCATGTGGGAGCAGAAAAGACGGATTTGCCAGGTGAGAAGGCACTCTTGGCTGCAGAGTTTAAATATAGTTGCCAGATAGGGTTGAAAAAAAAATGCGAACAGTCTGATATGAAAATATAGGTGTGTGGAGACAGTGGTATGGATAGGGGGGGGGGGGGGGAGGGACAGCATAGTAATGGACAGTGTAAACAGTTGGAGAAGGTGGCACAGTTATACAGTGGAGTCCACAACAGTATTGATACCTGCTGGATGGACGCATCCCAGATTGTTGATTAGTTGGCATTCAATTTTTAACCTAACGGAGCTATTTGAGTAGCAGGTTTTCAATGCGGTGACACAAACATCGTCGACTCCATTATGGTTGGAGGAATTGAAATGGTTGGGGACAGGTTTGTCAGCGCCCTGATTGATGTCTCTGAGGTGTTCTCTAAAACGGTCCGCAAGACGTCTGCCTGTTTGACCAATGTATTTCATGTCACATCGTTTGCAGATGATGACATATATCAGATTGCGGGATGTACAAGTGAAAGAATCTTTCAAGGAGAAGGTGCCTAGGGGAAATGTGATCTCCGGTATATACCTAGGTGGACATTTGTTTTGTGTATGTGTGTCAGAAGTCAAACGGACGAGCCTGGTTTTTTTTCACAACTATAAACTACTGGCACCTTGTCGTCTTGGGACGATAGTTTGTTACATTGTGCTTTAAATAAAAGCAAATTAACTACAACCCATGGCGAGGGCCAGGGATTGAGTTATATTTCTCCATAACATAATACCTGGACTGAATTATAGCGACCATGTTGTCCATGCAGCATGATCCCTCTCTCGGCCTGCCTAGTTCACTCCAGAGGAAAGGTAACACCTATACATTTGGAACAAAAGCTGTAGAAGCTGTCGCGTCAGCAAAGCAATGCTCTAACTGTCCGCCGGTCGGAGCTTCCATCCTAGACCAGTTACCGACCAAGGCTTAGGGCCTGGTCTGCTGTGCCATGACATTTAGTCTTTAGGTTGCATTTCCTCGCACCAGGATAAGGCTTGCACTCTCGCAATTGCTCGCCCCCCACCCGAAACCGTTGGTACAATGTGGGATGTCTGGTTTGGAGAGCGTCACCCAACATTCGGGGGGTAACAAGAAGCAGATACTACCGTCTACTGTTATACGGTAGCTCAGTCATATCTGGCTAAGACCTGACTGTGCCAACTATAAGTAAACAAACACATAACAAACAGTAAAATAACAACAATCAATGTCCACTAACACTTTTTGGAATCTGCATCAACAGATCAAGCAGCGCAATAAGCCGCTAACATTACGATGGGCGCTGCAATCATTTGAGTAAATTTAACCACACAAGCCACAAACAACATGTCGCACAATATTTTTTTTTTATGTTGCATATCTCTTACAGGACGTCGCAGTCAACACCAGCATTTTTCAGCTGCTGTTGATGTACTGGGCAAGTTTCCCGTTCAGTAGTTTGCCATTGATTACTGAACGACCGACTCACATACCCCCGTAAGTTACCAGCGCGGCGCGAACCGCTGCCGATTCTCGCTCAGCTGTTTTCTCCACGTGGATATACGGGATTGCGAACAACGTCGCTAACTCCTTGGCCAGGAAGACCGGCCACAATATATTGCCAAGCACATTTCGCTACACCTCGTCAGCATTATCAGCGCGGCATCTATGTCAGGCTTTAAATCGTGCAACATGTTGTTTGTGTTGCTTCTGTGTTTAAATTCACTAAGAAAATACATTCTTTTGAATTTGAATAATCAATCAAACAGCAGGCAGTAAATAATTCTGACTACTTACTCCGTTGTCTATCCTTCCTCTTCTTTTGCGTTCATCCGGAATGTATTTTGAACGTAATTGCGTTGCGCCTGTTTACAGCAGAACTGCGATGTTTGCACCTTTCAGCCCACATGTCCGACTTCTTCGGGCATTTGTTTACCGGTGTAATCTCCCCTGGGTCTTCGTCTCTCCTTATGTGTTGGGAATGTGTCCCATGTACGTGAGTACCGGTCTAAACTAGAGGTCTGTGTGACTGACTTTAACGTGCATTAGAGTAAGGTTTACTTCAACCACACAGGTTCCATCTATCCTTAAGGAGGTGCATCACTAAGAAGTATGCCAGTCAACAACTTTAGCCTACTCTGCGATTTCCAAATGACGCTGCGGGATTTTAAATAAGCGCAGCTGTATGTGGGACCTGGGGGAAGGCCAGTAGATGAAAGGACGCATGCTATCATTAGTAATTAATGATGCTTATAAACATCTCCAGTCTTATGTTGGAAGCAAATCCGGCAACTTCCCAACCTCACAGAGGCATGTGTAGACACCTCTCAGCCGGGTGTGTACATTAATGTAAGCATACCCAGCATCTGAAGACAGAATTCGGCAGACTGCGCGAAAGAAATCATTGATGATTCAACGGGCAAGACGGCGTTTACCTGCAAAGCGTTGTGTAACGTAATGAGCATGGCAAGGCACGTAGAGCGCCCTGGTCATCCACTGGACCTGTATTCGTCTCCAGTCGTCTTGACTTGTCTTGCCACTGGACTTAGACGGACACAGGCGAGAGAGTGAGGTCGACGAATTGCTCAACTCTTCCTCACTTTAATCCAATTCATCGTGGAAGTCATTCTTCATCCAACTTCAAACACAACAACACACATTTATGTGCTGCTGGAGCGTGTCAAGGATGACACATTTTTCCTGCTGCTGGTATGCAACATACACGCATAATCGGTGTTTTCTGGTAGATACGTGACATACAAACAGAATTAATGACTTGATAGATATGTAATATGTAAACAGAATTAGTGTCTCGATAGACATGTAACAGAAAAGTGAATTAGTGTCTTGATAGACATGTAACAGAAAAGTGAATTAATGTCTTGATAGACATGTAACAGAAAAGTGAATTAGTGTCTTGATAGACATGTAACAGAAAAGTGAATTAGTGTCCTGTCAGACATGTAACATGGAAGTAGAACCAGTGTCTTGATAGACATGTAACATACGAGCAGAAGCAATGTCTTGATAGACATGTAACATACAAGCAGAATCAGTGTCTTGATAGACATGTAACAATAACACAGAATTAGTGTCTCGAAAGACATGTAACAACCACGCAGAATTAGTGTCTTCATAGACATGTCACATGCAAGCAGAATTATTGTATGTATAGACATATACCATAGAAACAGAATGTTTGATAGACATGTAACATAAATAGAATAAAATAAACCTGTAATATAAAAATAGAATCCGCGTCTTGGTAGATATGTGACAAAAATACAATTGTAAAAAGTGCAACATAAAAGCAAAATTCGTGTCTTTGTAGACATATTTATTAAATACAATCAAATAAACGCTTAATATAAAAGCAGAATTAATGTCTTGTAAGACATGTGGTATATATATCAAAGGATTGAATAATTAACTAGAATAAAGAGGAATCATCGTTTTAAGAGACACGGGGAATAAATACAATCAAAAGTTTGAATATTCAACTAGATAAAAGCAAAATCAAAGTATTAAAATATATGTGATTTATACGGATTGAATAAGTAAACTAAAGTAAAGAAATAACTCTTTCTGCATGCCCGGACATGTTTTTATAATTAGTGATTATGACAATCGGTATTTGAGTGGTTTAAAAAGAGTTAAAAAGACAAGAAGAACAAATTCATTATACATGGTTCTATCCCTTTTAGCTAGAACGACTTAGACTAGAATCCATCCCACAACCGTCGGAGCGTGAAGCAGGCGAGTCAATTGGGGTAAGTCAACTGGTGCCTGCACAGGATAGGACTACAATAGTATAGCACAATCGTCACCATGGAGCTAATGGGGATAATCAGGCAGATTACGATGCACCAAGAGGGGGGAAAAAGACTATGGCGCTGGATAAAACACAAACTGAGAAAACCTGTTAATAGTCAGTCAGTCAGTCGCGGTTCCAACTTCACGTCAAATGGTCACTCCCTTAATGCTTCGTTCCTGTACCAGTGAATATCACACAAAATGCCCCTCACTGTTCCATGTGAAGAGAGGAACAGACAGCAGTACCGACAACCCAACAGCACGCACAGGGCATAAGCCCGCTGCCAAAATGCCAGCACAACAGTCCGCCACGAAAATTACAGTTCGTCGTCGATAGAAGCGGCAGTCACTAGAAATACAGCAGTTTCACACACATTACTGCGTAATGCAAAACTAGCTAGTTCAGCCAATGGCCTCCGCCATTTTCTGAACATGCAGTTCACAAAACAAACAATGGCGGACATATGTAAAAGTACGCCACACGAAATCCACAGCTTACAGTGTCGCTCCAAGCACTCAACTCACTAGCTTGGCGACGGAATCATGTACTACCAGTCCAACATGAGGAAAATGCGTAATCAAGCCGTAGCCAGAAGCAAACACACACACACACACACACACACACACACACACACACACACTTCCGAGGCCTTAACAGCTCAACCGCCTATCAGCCATATTGGACCGAAAGTCACTGTTAATAGTATAACAAGAACCCCAGTGCCTGGGAACCCACAAGGTAAAAGAAATAGAGGTGACCTAAAAACAAAACACGCTTGCCTACCGACCCGGTGGTAATGGGTTGAAATCCGTATTGTGGCGGATTTGTAAAATTGACCTAGACTCCAAGGTCAACCCAGCCTAAAACAGATACCAGGTAATTCCCATGGGAGTGCTGGTTTGGTTAGAAAATATGAATCAAGCACACTATGAAATCGAAGTGATTATTTTCAAACAGGGCTGGTCACGTGACGTCTATATCTGCTATATTAGAGAGCAGTACAAACTGGCATATCATTGGGGGGGGGGGGGGGAGTATAATGTATTAAGTATATATATATATATATATATATATATATATATATATATATATATATATATATATATATATATATATAATTTTTTTTGCATATCCTTTGCAGGACTTAGCTGTCAACACCAGCATCTTTCAGCTGTGTGTTGATTTCTTGGCAAGATAACGCTAAGTAGTTGGCCATTGCTTTCTGAGCGGCCGGCTCACATACCCCGTAAGTTACCGATGCGATTCGAACCACTGCTGATTCTAACCGTCATCACGTTACCGACGAGAGTATACGAGATTACGGAGAAAAGTCATAACCTCTAAGCCACGAAGACGGCATTAAGTATATATACACACGTATAATAGAAGGCTGTAATATAATAAAGAAGGCAAGCAAGTGTTATTGTGTATGATTAGGGTTAAGGTTAGGGTTTGCGTTAGGGTCTGGGTTACGGTTAGGGTTAGGTAATACCTGTCAGGAATACATGTTTCAGGGCCCTGTTTGGGAATAAAGTCTCCCTTGTGAAATTATCAAACGATAGTAAAACACAAAGGTATAAGTAAAATGTATAAATGCGCATTCAAACACAAACGAAGGGCTCATTTTCAATATGTTTGTTTCTGATAGGGAGTTTCTGTGGCACGGTTGTTACCCAACTTGCCTCGCGCACCGAAGGTTGTGGGTTCGATTACGAACTACGTAGTTCGATTCACGAGTGCAGTTTTTTCCGAGACTCATGGGAGTCGTCGCTGAAGCTATGGAGTTCGTGCTTTGTGCGACGCATTCGGTAGGCCGCCCTGGGAAAAGATACTGAACCATAAGGGATAACACCCGGTGCAATGAAGTCGGTCCTCTTGTCTTTTAAATCATTTTTTAAATTGTTTTTTTTTTTCTGATAATAACACAGCACACAATGATAATAATCCAAATAAAACGCAGACACGTGCTAAAGAAATAGCTAAATATTAAAGCCAAAAGTAAACAGTAAGCACAAAATGCATGGACATTCCTTCGTGTTCAGAAAAGATTTGTTATAAAAATTGAATTTGTGTAGAACATAAACATATGGCCGTGGAATAATGCGTTAAAACACATGCATTAAAGATATTAATTAACCTGTTTTACTGGAAATTTTAACGGCGATTTTAAAATGTAACTTAGAAATATAGCACGAGTGGAATATTATGAATATGAGTAAACAGAAAAATGAATAATACAGTTAAAACACATAGTCACATGTATTGTTGGAATGTAGAATTTATAGTCAAAATACCTTTGAAAATGTGTGTTAATTGTTTAAGCCAGAGGTTCCCAAACCACGGCCCGCGGGCCACTTGTGGCCCGCAAGCTGTCAGAAAGTAGCACGCGGGGCCTCGTTATTTAACTCTTTACATGGCACAGCGACCAAGAACGTCTTTACTACCGATCGGGCATTTCCTGCTGCCAAGCTCTGTCAATTAAAGCAAAACCTTCAGCGTAGTAATTGATTTGAAATGCAATTCTGCTGTGAGATGTAAATTTCTGGAGCTGCCTGCTTCACCTTCAGCTGATCATATGATTTCATTCTGGCGACTATTGCCTGTCGAGCAATTTGAACACTTTTGTTTATTCGCCCAGAGATACATTTGTCGTTTTGGCTCGACTTACAGATGCTAGCAGTCATTTTTCGCAATGATCGTTACAAAAAAAAAAACAAGTAACGTTCCAGACTCGCCGACAATAAGTAACCTTGCTGCTCTTATGATTTTGGGCACGACAGATTTGTGCTCAGACATTGATAAACTGGCATCTGAACTTAAGTAACTGGTTATGAAGAACAGTTACAATTGTAAATTAATTACATTAATAGCGATTTTTGAAACTGTTTAAAAATTTATTGTTAAATGAACTTTTGATGTTAAACAAAAAATAAAAAAAACACAACAACAACAACAACAAAAAACAACAACAACAAACACCAAAAAAAATAACAACAACAAAAATTACCGCAGTGTAGTACTGACACTGAATGCCTTTAAAGTTTTAGAATTTTGTTGATGAAAGTTCAAAAAGGTAAGAATGATATTGCTAGACTTGTATAATATTATAACGTTGTGGTCCGCTTAACTACCGAAAATAGTAGATATGGCCCTCCGCTTGAAAATCTTGGGCACTACTGGTTTCAGCTAAAGTATTTTTTTTTTATTCACTTCAAATGATATATAACTGCAGTATACACCTGACAAGATGCAGTGAAACATGCCAGGCAGTAAATCGTGCAGCATATTGTGTGTGGCGTCTGTGTTCACATTCACATGTTAAATACATTATGAAGACAGAAAGAGCTGCTAAATCTGAACGTTGAAGCACAATTTCCCACATGTGTATTTGCTTCGCTCGCTTTGAGATCAAGCGTAGTCCATACACATTGTCCCACTTCTTGTGCACCGGACTGATGTTAGCGTGTGGATTAGCTTTCCCTATTACCAGTGTCCCTCGCTATCAGGCGAACCCACTCCGACTTCTGAGGTACTTGTAATTTACATCCCCAAGTCAAAGACAAGAAGTCAACATTTTTATTAACAAATATTTACTTTTCAAAGTAACTTAGCGTGAAGTCTCAGCAGTAACTGGTACAAACTGTCAATATTTTGATAGCTTTTGTAGATATATATTGACCGATGACAAAGAAACAATGAACATCGCAAGTATCTTATAGTGTATTAGGGAGGTCAGCATGGCCGAATGGATAAGAACGTGTTTTCGTAAACATCCGGCGTGATGATGTCGAGATAAGGGGTTTAACCCATACCCCGGACACTTGGACTAAAATGTTGATCTCTCGTCCTTGACTTCGGGACGTAACTTACAAGTACCTCTGAAGTCGGAGTGGGTTAACATCCGGCGTGCTGATGTCGAGATAAGGGGTTTAACCCATACCCCGGACACTTGGACTAAAATGTTGATCTCTCGTCCTTGACTTCGGGACGTAACTTACAAGTACCTCTGAAGTCGGAGTGGGTTCGCCTGATGGCGAGGGACACTGTTAATAGGGAAAGCTAATCCACTCGAAAATTAAGTCCAGCACTACTGTCCATGTGTATGGACTACGCTTGAGTTCAAAAGCGAGCAAGCACAAAAAAGTGTGCATTAGTGATAAACAATTTCATATTACTGTGATCAGACAATTACCAGAGTATTAAAGTAAGTTAATATAAATCCATATATTAATGATGTAGTTGAAACGTAAAAATTAACCACATATTAATTAAATGTTGATTATTTTCATGTCATTTCTTGGAATTTATCACTGCGTGTGATATTGCTATTTACGATATGTCCACAACGAAGGTTGGTTGAATTTAATCTGAAAGGCTGTCTGTGTCTTGGTTTGGTGGTATACTCAGACATACTGCTGTTCACACATATCTTGATTTTTTCCCCACTTGTGTCACTGCCTACCACATGCTTGTCTGCTTTCAACTGTTCTCTCCGTTATGGTTTTCATACGAGCGTTATCATAAGCCATGCTTGTTCGATCCTGTATATACAAGAGTTAATGAATTATTAGCATGAAAGTAAGACTTCACATCTTGCATATGTGGCTGGGGAGTGGGGTGATGATAAACGCAGTTTCACAGTTACCCGACACATGGAGTCCATGGCTCAAAATCAGCCTCGGAAAATTTGAAAACAGACCGCTTTGCGCTGCTTTCGATGGTATGATGCTTCGAGAGTTCAGAAAGCAACATCAAATAACTGAACGTGGTAAAATACAAACAGCTAGTCAATGCTCTGGATGACTGCAACGCTCTGTAAGGACATGCTAGTAACATAAAATTGAACACAGAGACGGCATGAAATACGCCAATAATGGATGGAATGGGGAAGGGGGGGGGGGGGGGGGTATGTGGAATCACAATTGTTGATTGGGCTGAGAACGAACTACCGTCGCAAAACAAAGACTAGTATTAACAAGGAAACTTGCAGGAGAATTTTGTTCTTGTTCTTGTTGCTGACTGAACACGGATAGATGATGTGTTAACGGCATTATAATATGGGCATTCGTGAGACTTAGACTCGTGAGGCTTGGGACAGACGTATGTTTGAGAGGGAAAGAGGGAGAGGGGTGGATAGAGATATACAGCGAGAGAGAGATAGAGAGTGAGAAGGTTGGAGAGATGGAGAGAGAGAAAGAGAGAGAGAAAGAGAGAGAGAGAGAGAGAGAGAGAGAGAGAGAGAGAGAGAGATGACAGAATGAGAGTGGGAAATTACAGTATGAGAGAGAGAGAAATTCCAGAATGAAAGAGCGAATGAGACATGAGAGCGAGAGAGGATGATAGAGAATAAGAGACAGAAAATGAGAGAATTACAAAGTGAGAGAATAGAGAAGGAGAGGGAGACGGGGAGGGATAAAGAGAGAGGGAGATAAAGAGCGCGGGAGAGGGAGAGAGATTGAGTGGGAGAGGGAGAAAGATTGGAAGAGGGAAAGGGATAGAGAAAGAAAGGGAAGAATGGAGAGAGAGAGAGAGAGAGAGAGAGAGAGAGGGGGGGGGCAAGTGAAAGGGATAAGGATAGGGGAGGGAGATTAATAGGAGAGAGAGAGAGAGATGAAGAGAGAGAGAGAGAGAGAGAGAGAGAGAGAGAGAGAGAGAGAGAGAGAGAGAGAGAGAGAGAGAGAGAGAGAGAGACTGTAACCGACTTGTACATATGTGCATTCTCTATGATGGAAAGGAATGGGAGAGTGAGGAACCAAACATTCCTCAAAATAAAAAAATTAATAAATAAAAATATCAAACGAAAGATTGAACAATATTTATCACTCAAGTAAGCACATGGTAATGAGCCAGTTAATCATTATCTAGAGTCAGTCAACTTGTATATGTTTTTTTTTAGTTAGCATATCCTTTTACAGGACTTAGCTGTCAACACCAGCATCTTTCAGTTGTATGTTGATCTCTTGGCAAGATTACGCTCAGTAGTTTGCCATTGCTTTCTGAGCGGCCGGCTCACATACCCCGTAAGTTACCGATGCGATTCGAACCACTGCTGATTTGAACCGTCATCACGTTACCTGACGAGAGTATACGAGATTACGGAGAAAAGTCATAACCTCTAAGCCACGAAGCTGGCTAACTTGTATATGTACAGAAGGGGAAAAAAAATTGTATATGTACAGAAGGGGAAAAAAAAACCTTGACTATTCGGCCACAATGACAATTTTTTAAATGTGACTAACAAGAAAAACGGGACAAAGGTTTCATCATTATTACGAGTCATATCGATAAAGATGCGCAGTCAATGTTTGTCAATTCATAAAATACCCAGAATCTCGAATCACGTATGTGGTCACAAAAACCCCAGCTTCATACTTGAGGTTCTCCACTTATAATCTCCATTCTGCTCGACAGCTGTCTTCCTCCTGACTCCAGCTGAGATCCCCAGCCAGATATCTCTCCACAATGCACGGGACCGTCGGTATATATACAGGGTGTTTGTAAAGTCTCACTACACTTTGTATGTAGGACGAATTTGAAGAAAAAAAAATGAAGTACATAATTTCATTGAAACAATGTGCTCAGCAGCCCATCCTGAAGCAATATGAAGCGAATTGCTGTCGTCTGCTGAGGTAATTCTTTTAAACCCTGTATATACTATTTGGTTATCTCTGCCAGTATTTTCATGTTTCTGTTGTCGGAGCTGCAGTTCTGCCAACCTATTATACCACCACCACTCTTAGCCCAGTGTGACGATGGTAAACTGCTTTTATCTATGGCACTTACATATCAACTATCACCCTTACTGAAACATCCAAATATACCTATGTCCGTAAAACGACAGATAATAAACAGCACATTCACACCAACCCTATGCTACCAATCTCAAACATGAACTTTATCCAAATCACACCTTCGGAAAATCAACACCTGCGAGATGAGATGGCTGAGGAGAGCTGACAACCTAACAATCTGAGACCGAGTAAGAAATGCTATTATCAGACAGACTGTGGGATCAACACCTTGTACCACATTTATTGAAAGACAGAAGATCAAGTGGTTTGATCATGTCGTTAGAATGCAACACCAGCAACTACCATCACTGGCCTTACATCAAAGATCATCTGCGACGAGGCCAAGAGGACGTCCATGATTGATGACATCAAAGACATTGTACAGTCACACGGAACGACACTATCTAGTGCCGCCCATCGTACGCTGGAGCGCAAATTATTCCTCCCCGCGACGCTTAACGGCAAAAGTGGAAGATGATGATGATGATGAAGATGATTGTCATATTAGCATGCAGTACAACAGATATGGTAAAATGATATACAGAGTGAAGCAGTGTGTTTTAGATCAGTGTACTGACTGATGACTGGCAACTTGCAGTCTTGATAGACGATAGTGTGTAACATGGCGTTACACCTCTCCATAGCACAAAGTCTGGGCTGAATTTAGATGCCATGTGTTGCAAATACAACATGATCCCTCTCTCGGCCTGCCTAGTTTACTCCAGTGGAAATATAACACCAATACAGTCTGGAACAAGACAAGCTACAGAAGGTGCCGGATCAGTAAAGCAATGATTTTACTATCCGCCTGTCAGAGCTTCCATCCTAGACTAGCTGCTGACCAAGGCTTAGGGCCTGATCTGCCCTGCCATAACATTTAGTCTTTAGGTTGCATTTCCTCGCACTAGGGCAAGGCTTGTACCCTCCCAATTGCGCTCATCCACCCGAAACCGTTGGCACAGTAGATCAATGCACACATCTATTTGTAATGCACATAAGCACACATTCATACTTACACCCAGCTGTTTTGAACCGGGCAATTTCTGCTGCTGCTGCTGATGTAATAGTTGTTCTTGACATTAATTTGAGCCTCTATATTTGTATTCGGTAACAGATTATCCACACGGGCCGTAAATATATTGCCTGTAGCATTATTTTGAGAGTCTGGGCCAATGTCGATGTGTCGTAAAGTCTCAGTTTTCCTGTTCTGTTCCCAAAGGTCAATCTAAGACCAAAGAAAGTAGAAGAGTTTGTTGTAAAACGCAATGACTAAAATATATATATATATATATATATATATATATATATATATATATATATATATATATATATATATATATATATATATATATATATATATATATATATATATATATATATATATATATATTGAGTAGAAAATAACATGCCAAAAAAGAAAAGGAAAACAGAAGATCAACCTGGCTATGTATCAGGGTATTTCCTGCTTAACAAACACATCTCTTCTTTCAGTAATGGCGGGATGGAGGCTGGTAATATCATTTATATTTGATACCCAAGTTCAGAACAATGTGTCCGTAGTGCTGTTAATTTCTCCTTATCCAACCAACATACATCATCAAAGTGTGTACTACTTGCTTTTCTTCAGTGACCAGTATTATCAGTAGTAATAGTCATAGCGTTCCAACTACAACTATAACAGCAATGTTGTCTCTTGTAGTAGTTTTTTTAGTTCACTCAGCGGTCCATAGAGTTCATCTTCCACTGTTGTCTCTCTAGGCCAGAAGGATATGTTGTATTTTGGGCAGTCTTGGAGTATGTCATCTGCTGTCTGCGACGCCAATCCACATGTGCACATGGCTGATTCGCCAGTCTTGAATTGTGTATACATGTGATTGCATAATATATTGTGTCCTGTTCTGAGGCTCAGAATAATTATTTGTCCTGCTCTGTCCGTAAGGTGGTAATCGACTTGAGTAGGTCTTGGCGGCTTTCTGATTGATTTTGGTCATTCTTTTATTTTAGAGGTCTATAACGGGTACACCAGTGTCTTATCGTAAATCCAGTTCTGTCGTGCCATAAACTGTGTTGATAGATCTACGAATAAGCAGTACTCGTCTACTCAGAAAACACTGACAAATTTCCTCTTACAACTTTGTGAACGGAAATAAAGCACATAGGCCGACAAACAGTTCCATACCTTTAATCGGCATCAGAGAATTATCAGGTACAATTCAAAATGGCAACATAGAGTTCCCTTGCCACAGGGATAGCATCTATTATATACAACCACGAATCATCCCAACTAAATCTGCATCATTAACTTTTGCCGCTTGGCTTATTCCATTCTCCAGAGTTCTTCTAGATCCTCGTCGTCATGTTCCCTAAAGATTCGTCTAGTTTTTCGTTGCCCGGTTCTTCTATCCAAGACTTCTTATCCACAAATGCCTCCTCCTAATATTCATTCGAAGATCATTGCATCCTTGCATCTGAACACTTGATTTCCACACAACTTCATCCCAGAATCGAAAACACGACCGGTTGTTAAACTGGTTCCACAGCGTATCCTCGTTGTTATGGTTTTCGTCGGTATGGTCTCCCTGGCTTTTGCCGCACTATCCAGTTTGGTGCATCCTTATGAGAAATCCCTTTATCCTCTCTCTGCAACCTATATTTTCGCAATAGCTATGTGGCAACCAGGTTCTTTTATTGCTCCTTCCTTAGCTAGTCGATCAGCTCTCTCGTTTCCGGATACTCCACAGTGAGATGGGATCCACTGTATGGTAACCTTAGCTGGCTGGACTCCGAAAGCAGTTCAGAAAGCAGTGTCCGTAGTGCTGTTAATTTCCCAGACAGGAGCGCCTCGAGTACTGATTTTGCATCTGTAAATAGCACCACAGGTTGTGTACCATTGCTGGTATTTAGTAATTTCTCTGTTGCTATCTCGATTGCCTCAATTTAAGCATCATAGGTATGTCAGTACTTTCCTGTTGGTACTCTGGCCGTGTCCCTAGTATTATTTGGGTATTCTATGTACACTCCAACTCCTCCATTTCGAGCATCATTTTGTGCTGACCCATCTGTGTAGACTCGGATCCAGAGGCCTTGTGGGTATTCATTATCACAGAAACAGTGGCTGTTCTCCGTCGTACACTGTTCTGTTCTTCCTTGTCAAATATTCCTTTCACTTTTGACTGGATTTGTAATGGTGGTCTATGTTCTTCTCTTTATGGGGTTCGTTATGGGATCGTTTTCAAGGATTACCAACTGCGGGCAGATCAGTGGTTTGTCTGCAGAGTCGTCTGGCCTGGTGGATAAATACTGCTCCTTTTCAACTGCCCCATTGCTAGGTTTTCAAATCTGCTCTTCATAGGGTGGCCTAGCATGCCAGGAACATTTCTACTTGTATTGGCATTATTTTTGAAAGTTAAAAAAGTTTATCTACTAATTTACACTCTGGTACAACTGTCTACATGCGAGAGATGAAGTTATTCATCCCTCATGCGAAAATTGTGCGGTCCTTACTAATAAACTACAGTCGTCTCCTGACTACAGTACCTTGCGATGTAGGATAAGAGCATGGGGAATTCAGGCCGCCTGGCTAGTGCTGTCGCCGCGAACTGTGCAGGTCAGGGTTTTGCCTACTAATAAACGTGCGCAGAATATAAGGACTAAGTTTACTCCAGAGGAAAAGTAACAGCAATGCATCTGGAACAAGGCTCTAAGTATCGGAGCTTCGATCATAGATCAGTTGCTGACCAAGGCTTAGGACCTGGTCTGTCCCGCCATGATATTTAGTCTTACGTTTGCATTTCCTTGGACTAGGATAAAGCTTGCATCGTCCCAATTGCCCCTCCCGCCCGAAGCCCTTGGTACAATGTGGGGTGTTGGGTTTTGTGATCGCCGTCCAACATTCGGTACTAACAGAAAGCAGGTAGTACCGTCTACTGTTAACAGTAGCACAGTCATACCACCGGATATGATACACATTGAGAAACCCTGAGAATAGTATATCTAGAAGATATATGTTTATGATACAAAAATAGCCAGTATCTTCTCCCACTGTCTTCTTCTATCTCTCTTTTTCGTTAATATTACCAGTTGTCGTAATGTGTTCCAGTTTCTTCCTCTCTTCTTCTTATAGTGCATGCCGTGTGGATTTGGTGATCATGTATATTCACAACCGTCTGTCTCTTGTGATGGGAATCATTTCTGGTACCGACGTTTCTCCATACCATATCAAACTGTCCACCATCTTCTCTCTTGGTGTACCCCCTGCCTCTTCCCCACTAACCTTCCCCTTGTGATGTCATACTCCAACTTTCTCCTACACATGAAACACCCAAAGAATGTGGACTAGCTTCTTCTGATACATGTAACAAGATCTCTTTATGAGTTGATATTTTTTTCCCTTATAACTTGCCTTTCTACCAGTCTACGGTGTTCTCATCATTCTTCTCTAAAATGACATTTCCGCAGTTTTCACACAATTCCTCACTTGTCTGCAATGATTTACTACCCTATTTCTTCTCTATGAGGCTAAAATAATCAAAATGTGCAATCTGCTCAACGAAACCTTCCCGGGCATGTTGTGTTGTATGGTTAATTATAATTATAAATCAAATTTGCCACCATCCATTGTGGGTATACCCAGATATCCAAAGAATTATCACACAGATTTACCTGAAAACCTCTGAACTCTCCGTGAATTTCTGTGTTGACTTTACCAATCTCACGTCTGTCAAAGTCCCACTGAAGTATGACGTACGACTGGCTCACTTCTGATGCTGTCAAGTTTACTGGCGTTATGGATGGATCTAAGGACCAGAGACAAATAAATGGTTCTGAGTTTACGTTTGTAAAACAAGGTTGTTGTTGTATTGAGAGCTAAGGCAGAGACGAATGTGCATACCTGTGAGTTTAACTGTATGAAACAAGATTTTTGATGTCATAGTTGAAGCTAAGAACGGAGACAAATATGCATGTCTATTAGTTTAACTGTCTGAAATAGGTTTGTTGGTGTCCTGATGGAAGTGAAGGATAGAGACAAATATGCATGTCTATTAGTTTAACTGTCTGAAATAGGTTTGTTGGTGTCCTGATGGAAGTGAAGGATAGAGACAAATATGCTGCTAGTTTAAAGTCTACAGTAAGTTTGTTGATGTTGTATCCGAAGCTATGGACCAGAGACTAATATGCCGGCTGTTAGTTTTACTGTATACAATATGTTTGTTTGAGTTATATTGGAAGCTAATGGTAGAGACAAATATGCAATTCTAATAGTTCAACTTCTACAATGAGTTTGTTGGTGTTATAATCGAAGCTAAGGACAGAGACAAATATGTATGTCTATTACTTTTCCGGGGCCGTAGCGAAGGAGTGACGGACGCAGTTCGTGATCCCGCATGCCGCTTTCGAAACACTGCCGAGGGCAATTTGGAAGCAGACCGCCTTGCGTTGGTTTTAATAAAATGGTAGGAGTGCTGGTCATTCAGAAAGTAATGGCAAACTACTGAACTTAAACTTACCACGAAATCACAAACAGTCAAAAAAGCTGAGGTTGACTGCGACGTCATGTAAAGGATATGCAACAAACTTTTTAGCTATTACATTAACTGTCTGAACTAAGTTTGTTGTCGCTATAGTGGGATCTAAGAACAGAGACAAATATGTATGTCTATCATTTTAACTGTCTCATACAAGTGTTTTGTTAATAGACAAATATTATGTCTGTCAACTAACTAACTAAAATAAATGTGTTGGTACTATAGTGGAAGTTATGAACAAACTTGTATGTAAACATGTGTTGTATTATAGAGAAAGTTATGAACAGAGACAAACATGTATGTAAACATATGTTGGTATTATAGAGAAAGTTATGAACAAACTTGTATGTAAAAAAAACAAACCTGTTTTAAACACCCTATAACGCATTCGACATATGATGCTAAACCCATATTTGTCAGATCAATTGGCACTGGATGGGTGAAGTGGTCAGTGTCCTGCCGCCCGCTTTTACTTCCTGAGACATTTTTTGGCCCCCTTTTAATACTGATGGACCTGAAAGTTCATGTTAATTTTAATACTCCGCAAATATGTATGTGTATGAGTTAAACGATCCACGACAAGTATGTATGTGTATAAGTTAAACGGTCCACGACAAGTATGTATGTGTATGAGTTAAACGATCCACGACAAGTATGTATATGTTTGAGTTAAACGGTCCACGACAAGTATGTATTTGTGTGAGCTAAACGGTCCACGACAAGTATGTATATGTATGAGTTAAACGGTCCACGACAAGTATGCATGTGTATGAGTTAAACTATCCATGACAAATACGTATGTGTATGTGTTAAACGGTCCATGACAAATATGTTGGTGTTATTATTCTTCGTCGTCGTTACTATTTCAGAAGGAGTGCGTCGCACCTGGTTAAACGCTCGTTAAACGCCAGCGTGTCCAACTGCAGCATGGTTGTGTGTAAGGTTTGTTTCCTCTAGACCAGGGGAGCGGAACGTCTGGCCCACGGGTCGTATAAGGCCAGCGAAATTGTTTGGTCTGGCCCTGTCAAAGCAACTTTATTTCTATAAACGTTGCTTAAGCATCGATGAATTTTCTACTTTGAGGAGACATGCAAATACGCATCTGTGAGCGGAACGCGGAACCACTTAGTGCTTCGTGCGGTTATTTCCAAAACTTACCATCGAAAAAAGTCGACTGCGGGCCAGACTGACAGACGCAGACTTGGAAAAGTAGTTGCGGATATCAACATCATTAATACCAGCAAACATCACACACCAAAGAGAAGCATTTCCAGTCATCACATTAGGGATGAGTTCATCAATTATTTGATCAAATATAGCAGGTTTTGTTTTAGTTGATAATTTTGTGTGGCTCGCAAATGATGTTATAAATATCCCAATGGCCATTGGCAGACAAAAGATTCCCCACCCATGCTCTAGACCAGGGGTCACCAAACTACGGCCCGCGGGCCGGATCCGGCCCGCGACGTCATTTTATCCGGCCCGCCGACGGTACTCGAACTTGCTTGATATAACTTATGGAACACTGGACGTTATGATACAATTTAAATGTACATATTATGTTTAGAATAACAAGGGATCTTCACACGTGCGGATACCGCTTGGCTTCTATGTGTCTTAAATTTACTTTTTTTTTTAGTAAATAAATATGTTGGCTGTCTTTGTTTTTGTGTGCATTGCACGCCACTCACCCATGATTAACTTAGATTTTCGTCTTTTTTCCCAAGAGCTTCCGTTTTCGCTTGCAACTGTTGTTAAAGTTAGTTGCATATATTGACGTTTGCAATCAACAACAGCATTTCTTGCTGTTGTTGATGTTTTAGCAAGTTTACATTCAGTAGTTTTCCATTGCTTTTTCAACGACCGGCACCCACACCATAGCGTAAAAAACCAGCGCAACGCGATCTTCCGCCAAATAGCGCGCAGCTGTCTTTCGAACGCGGGTATACGGGATTACGAACCCCGTCCGTAAGACCTCGCCACGGAGAGCGGCGCAAGTATTGTACAGAATGACTATCTGGCCCGCGCTCGTCATTTTGTCAGTTATCCGGCCCGCCGTGAAAAAAAAGTTTGGTGACCACTGCTCTAGACAGATAATATTCAAGACAACGAGCTTGATGATGTCATGTACTTAACACTCTCGACATCCTCAACAACAACATTGACACATTACAAGACAATGGCATGGTTATTGTAATGTCGACTGCACTTTTAAGGTTTTCATTTTAAGCTCCCTCATATCAGCTGGCTTACTACGTCAAACCCCAGATATCCAGCTCAGTACATACATCCACTGTCTTGAAGACATAATATGCCAACATAATTTATAAGTATTCACATTATAGCCCCAGAAATGCACAGCTAGAAAAAGGATGTTAAAAGTGGACGATGAGCAGACAAACTGAAAAACATTTAATGGCAATGGAAATGTGATTTCTGAGGGAAATGAAAAGAATACCATGGAGAGACAGAAAAACCAACGAGCAAGCCTTACAAGAGGCAACTGAAAATGGCAAAATGATTAGAGAAATTAGACGTAAACAGTCAAACATTTTTGGATGGCCACATGGCATGGTCGGGACAAGAACACAGAGTTGTTCCACGACTCTGGTGATCATGTAAGATGGCGACACATAATTCTCCCCCCCCCCCCCCCCCACGCTTACCGGCATGGCAAGTTATGATGAATATACCGTTTGAGGCAAGAAGAAAGAAAGACTTACAAGTTTCATATGAATAGCCTATTATAATTGAGGGATCTTCTCTTGCTGTTCCCACAGAATTCCCTGCTCTCAGTATGATTCGATATGGTTTATACACATAGCCCGTTGACATCTCATAATGACTGACCCTCCAGTCATCGAATGGTATTTCTTGTGTCTCAGTTTCTGCCTGTGCTCCAACTCGTAATATACTCAGGATGTAGTAAAATCCCGGCCCATTGTGATCATATTCAGGGACAGGCTGGAAGAAAGAACAACAGAGAGTATGATATCATCGTTTGAAACTATATCACAGACAGTGATGTCTGATAATCAGTCAAATAAATAACACAATTTAAACAACTAATAGTATTGCCTGGCATATGTCTCTGCATCCCGAGGTGTCCATACTGTAGAAATCACACAACGTAAACTAAAATATGACGAGATGCTGCGAAATATACCAGGCAATAAATTGTGCAATCTATTATTTCTGTCTTTGTTGTTCAAATTCACTACGGAAAAACATTGTTTTGAATTAATATTATGACTCTTATTTCCAATCTGAAATCAGTTCAAGCATGCATGCCATAAAAGTAAGCCATTTGTTAGTCTATGATTTCATACATGTATAATTAATTGGCCGAACTCCATGGTGAAGAGCTTACGGACGCGGTTCGTAATCCCGTATACTCGTGTTCAAAACACACTTCGCCCGATTTGGCAGCAGACCGCGTTGGGTTGGTTTTGCGTTGGTATCGGTTCCGGTCGTTCAGAAAGCAATGACAAACTACTGAACGTAAACTTGCCAAGAGATCACAGCAGCAGAAAAGCTGGTGTTGACTGCGATGTCCTGTAAAAAGGATATGCAAAAAAAAACCAAAAAAAAACATAATAATTCATTGGAGATATTCACTTGCTGTGATATTTCTATTTGTCCCTCTTCTGTGTTATTCTTTTACAGTGTACATTTGTGTTATAAGCTACAGTCAAGCACATTAACACATTTATTAAATATCTATTAAACATGACAATGCAGAGGTTAAACAATATTGAGAATATATAGCACAACACTTAAACAATATTAAGAACCTATGGCAGAACACTTAAACAGTATTAAGAACCTATAGCACAACACGTAAACAATATTATAGTCTGTTCCCCCCCCCCCCAATATAAACATCCATATCTCAGTAACCAACTGAGGGAAAATTATGAGATTTAGTATTTAACCTCCCCGGGAAGGTTAACCCGGTCAACAAATGCCCGCAGAAGTCGGATGTGTCGGCCTAACGGCGCAAGAACGCAGCTCTGCTGTAAACAGGCACAACGCAATCACGTCCACACAAAAAAAAAAAAAAAACTCCGGATGAACGCAGAAGAAGTAGAAGAAGTACCTTATCATTATGTCCACCCAACAAAAATATTTTTGTTCTGGAGATATAACATCAGATTTCAAAGTTTGTTTATATGCGGTATATAATTTACGGGTCTGAGATGAAATTCATAATTTGAAATGTATTACAGCGTAGCCAGACAATCAGTGCTCAATGTTGAATATTGTACGTGTTTTGAAGGGATTGGCCTTATGCCAACTCCACGCGTTGTTCAAACTAGGACTTTTCAGGTGTCTCAAAATGTGGGTTATTTCATGAAACCTGACTAATATTTTTTTTTAAATCTTACCACTTATCACTAACATTGAAATGTGTGAATATTTTTCAATGGGATTTAATGCGAAATTGTACACTTCAAAGAATCGCTATGAAATCGCTAAATTTAACTCGTGAACCGAAGGATGCGGCCTGGAATCGAACCCACGACCTTTGGAGCCCGAGTCAAACGGCTTGACCACTTCGCCACGAAGACTCCTAAAAGTATAAAAATTTTGGATTTTATATCCAGGATTATCCAGCATTATAAAAATGCTGGATGCCAAAGTAACAGTGACTGTAAGAAAACTTACGGTTTGGTTCAGAAAGAACAATAACATAGAGCTATCCAAAACAACTTTGTGGAAAATTATAAGGACATTATCTTCACTATTTGAAAGTACAAGGGTGGTAGAAATAATCTTTGCGAGCAACCGCATTTAGGAGCCATGAGAAGCAGATACCTAACGTGAAATAAGGGAAATGCGCAAAGAAAATTATGGCATAGTGTGTCTGGATGAAATGTGGATCAATGCGCACCACACAAGTGATAAGGAATGGCAATCAGTGGATGGACAGATAAAGCGATATGTGCCAGTAGTATAGGACAGCTTTTGGCCATGGCCCATGCTGGTAATAGGCATAATGGCTTACAACAGAATGCTGGGCTCGTGTTCGTATCAAAGCATACAGACAATATGGATTATCATAATAAGATGAATGGTAATGTATTTATAGATTGGCTCGAGAATACTGCGCTTCCATCCCTAGATAGACCGTCGTGTCCAATTATGGACAATGCATGATATCAATGTTGTTGCCCAAGAAGACAAAATACCTACAGCATCGAGCACAAAGGGGGCAATAAAGATTTGACTCCGAATGGAAAACATACCATTTCCAGAAACGCATTTCTAGCTAGAATTGTTGTCCCTTGTAAAACAGACGCCAAAAAGCAAGAAATATCCAATCGACAAGTTGATAGAAGAGCATCGTCATGGGTGCTTGAGACTTCCGCCGTACAATTCTCATTTTAACCCTATAGAACTTGTATGGGGTAAAATTAAAGGACATGTGGCAGCTGACAATACTATATTCAAATTGTCTGATGTCAGGATATTAATCCAGTCCGCGCTATTAAATATTGATAAACGTTACTGGAAAAATGTGAGGACCATGTGTTGAAAGAGGAAGAGGAATTATTAGAGAAAGGATGGATTGAAATTTATGCAACCGAGAGCAGTCATCAACCTACTGGAATCGTCCGACACAGATTAAGGTCTGAGCAGATCGCAGACCTTAATCCACGTGCACACCAACTAGGATATTTTGCTACAAATATTCAGAAGAATTGCAGACCCTAAACATTACAGCATCAGCATCATGTCAATGGCAACAGTTTGGATTCTACAGTGATGAATTTTCAATTCCGCAAGCCCTCAGCCGTGACAAACAACTGTATTGAAAAAAAAAAAGAAAAAAAACACACACACACACACTAAACGCATTGAATACCAACAGAAGAGTAATATTGCGGTGGAAACTGACATATTGTGGCATAACAAGAAACGTGAGAGCAAACACGTTGTCAAATTAGGGGACAACACACGTGCATACGAATCAATCTATAAACTTCAATGAAAAGAGGACCAACATCTTGGTCGTTAAGAAGAAAGCCCAGTACAGAGACACTGACAACTATTTTCATAGTGCAAAACAGGTAATCATGTTCCGTCTCTGAACGGTATACAGCAGAGTAGACAATCTTTCACGAAAACTCAAAGCGGGTCTGTCACCCATGTGTACGTGTGAACAAACTACACAGACAGCTGAACAGATCCTTAAAAATGGAAACATGATGACTAAATTGCGGTATCATTTCTGGTCACTCCATACGCACATTAACGCACAGCTACTTGGAACCTTTCACGAACTCAATATAAAATAGCTAACACGAATACTTGTGTACACATTATTAACCAGCAGCTGAAGAAACAAGAAGGAAATGAAAAATAAGGTAAGAAATATATTCCTTCTACTTTCCTATCAATTTACAAATTATTTACCCCATGCCTCTGTAAATTCTCTGTCTTTACTAATATTACACATTGCACCCCTCTCGGGATTCTCCGTGGTGAAGTGGTCAAGCCGTCTGACTCGGGCTCCGAAGGTTGTATGTTCGATTCCGGGCCGCGTCTTCATTTCACGAGTGCATTTTTTCGGAGACTCCCGAGGGTCGTCGCTGGAGGTACGGAGTTCGCGCTTTGTGCGACGCTTTCCGCGCTGCGGAAAGAAACTGAGCCATATGGGATAAAACCCGGTGCAATGCAGCCGACCCTGTCGATTTTAAGCTACTTCTTTCATTGCACCCACTCCCATACGAATCCGGATACGCCTTGTGTGTCATCTGAATTGACGAGGCTTTCATTACAGTAAACATAAATTTGTTAGCGAGAAATCACTAGTTTTTCAGCAAAACATCAAAGAAATGTCGCAGCTTTCGATGATTCAAGTTGCTGTTGGACCTATCAAAGACATATTTCTTGGGTGGGGGTAAATATAAGACGGCTGGAAAAATTTCATAACGATGCAACAGACAATTTTCAAAATAATTGATCGTGAATGAAGGCATTCTTTTCGGGACATACTATAAGCATTTATTGCATAATACGTAGACAATATTAAGCATTTATTGCACAACACGTAAACAATATTAAGCATTTATTGCGCAATACTTAAACAATATTAAGATTTATTGCACAATACTTAACCAATGTTGAGTATTTATTCCACAATACGTAAACAATATTAAGCATTTATTGCACAATACTTTAAAAAATATTAAGCATTTATTGCACAATACTTAAACAATATTAAGCATTTATTGCACAATACTTAAACAATATTAAGAACCTATAGCACAACACTTAAACAATATTAAGAACATATGACACAACACTTAAACAATATTAAGAACTTATAGCACAACACTTAAACAATATTAAGGACCTGAGGCACAACATTTAAACAATATTAAGAACCCATAGTACCACACTTAAACAATATTAAGAACCCATAGTACCACACTTAAACAATATTAAGGACTTGTGGCACAACACTTAAACAATATTAAGAACCTATAGCACAACACTTAAACAATATTAAGAACCTATAACACAACACTTAAACAAAATTAAGCATTTATTGCAGAATACTTAAACAAAATTAAGAACCTATAGTACAACACTTAAACAACATATAAACAATATTAAGAACATATGGCACAACACTTAATCAATATTAAGGACATATAGCACAACATTTAAGCAATGTTAAGAACCCGTGGCACAATACTTAAATAATATTAATAATTTATTTCACAACATTTAAACAATATTAAGAACTATGGCACAACAATTAAACAATATTAAGCATTTATTGCACAATACTTAAACAATATTAAGAACTATGGCACAACACTTAAACAATATTAAGCATTTATTGCACAACACTTAAACAATATTTAGAACATATGGCAGAACATTTAAACAATATTAAGAACCTATCACACAACATTTAAAATATATTAAGAATCTGCGGCACAACACTTAAACAATATTAAGAACTTATGGCACAACATTTAAACAATGTTAAGAAATCCCTTGGCGCAATACTTAAATAATATTAATAATTTATTTCACGCCGGTCTCCCTGGTCAGGTGTTAAAACCCCCCCAACCCCTTTTTCCGGGGGAGGAATCTTCACACGTGCGGATACCCTTGGCTTCTATGTGTCTTAATTTACTTTTTTTTTTTAGTAAATAAATATGTTGGCTGTCTTTGTTTTTGTGTGCATTGCACGCCACTCACCCATGATTAACTTAGATTTTCGTCTTTTTTCCAAGAGCTTCCGTTTCGCTTGCAACTGTTGTTAAAGTTAGTTGCATATATTGACGTTTGCAATCAACAACAGCATGTCTTGCTGTTGTTGATGTTTTAGCAAGTTTACATTCAGTAGTTTTCCATTGCTTTTTCAACGACCGGCACCCACACCATAGCGTAAAAAACCAGCGCAACGCGATCTTCCGCCAAATAGCGCGCAGTTGTCTTTCGAACGCGGGTATACGGGATTACGAACCCCGTCCGTAAGACCTCGCCACGGAGAGCGGCGCAAGTATTGTACAGAATGACTATCTGGCCCGCGCTCGTCATTTTGTCAGTTATCCGGCCCGCCGTGAAAAAAAGTTTGGTGACCACTGCTCTAGACAGATAATATTCAAGACAACGAGCTTGATGATGTCATGTACTTAACACTATCGACATCCTCAACAACAACATTGACACATTACAAGACAATGGCATGGTTATTGTAATGTCGACTGCACTTTTAAGGTTTTCTTTTTAAGCTCCCTCATATCAGCTGGCTTACTACGTCAAACCCCAGATATCCAGCTCAGTACATACATCCACTGTCTTGAAGACATAATATGCCAACAAAATTTTAAAATTTTCACATTATAGCCCCAGAAATGCACAGCTAGAAAAGGATGTTAAAAGTGGACGATGAGCAGACAAACTGAAAAACATTTAATGGCAATGGAAATGTGATTTCTGAGGGAAATGAAAAGAATACCATGGAGAGACAGAAAAACCAACGAGCAAGCCTTACAAGAGGCAACTGAAAATGGCAAAATGATTAGAGAAATTAGACGTAAACAGTCAAACATTTTTGGATGGCCACATGGCATGGTCGGGACAAGAACACAGAGTTGTTCCACGACTCTGGTGATCATGTAAGATGGCGACACATAATTCTCTCCCCCCCCCCCCCCCCCCACGCTTACCGGCATGGCAAGTATGATGAATATACCGTTTGAGGCAAGAAGAAAGAAAGACTTACAAGTTTCATATGAATAGCCTATTATAGTTGAGGGATCTTCTCTGCTGTTCCCACAGAATCCCTGCTCTCAGTATGATTCGATATGGTTTATACACATAGCCCGTTGACATCTCATATGACTGACCCTCCAGTCATCGAATGGTATTTCGTGTGTCTCAGTTTCTGCCTGTGCTCCAACTCGTAATATACTCAGGATGTAGTAAAATCCCGGCCCATTGTGATCATATTCAGGGACAGGCTGGAAGAAAGAACAACAGGGAGAATGATATCATCGTTTGAAACTATATCACAGACAGTGATGTCTGATAATCAGTCAAATAATAACACAAGTTAAACAACTAATAGTATTGCCTGGCATATGTCTCTGCATCCCGAGGGGTCCATACTGTAGAAATCACACAACGTAAACTAAAATATGACGAGATGCTGCGAAATATACCAGGCAATAAATTGTGCAATCTATTATTTCTGTCTTTGTTGTTCAAATTCACTACGGAAAAACATTGTTTTGAATTAATATTATGACTCTTATTTCCAATCTGAAATCAGTTCAAGCATGCATGCCATAAAAGTAAGCCATTTGTTAGTCTATGATTTCATACATGTATAATTAATTGGCCGAACTCCATGGTGAAGAGCTTACGGACGCGGTTCGTAATCCCGTATACTCGTGTTCAAAACACACTTCGCCCGATTTGGCAGCAGACCGCGTTGGGTTGGTTTTGCGTTGGTATCGGTTCCGGTCGTTCAGAAAGCAATGACAAACTACTGAACGTAAACTTGCCAAGAGATCACAGCAGCAGAAAAGCTGGTGTTGACTGCGATGTCCTGTAAAAGGATATGCAAAAAAAAACCAAAAAAAAACATAATAATTCATTGGGATATTCACTTGCTGTGATATTTCTATTTGTCCCTCTTCTGTGTTATTCTTTTACAGTGTACATTTGTGTTATAAGCTACAGTCAAGCACATTAACACATTTATTAAATATCTATTAAACATGACAATGCAGAGGTTAAACAATATTGAGAATCTATAGCACAACACTTAAACAATATTAAGAACCTATGGCAGAACACTTAAACAGTATTAAGAACCTATAGCACAACACGTAAACAATATTATAGTCTGTTCCCCCCCCCCCCCAATATAAACATCCATATCTCAGTAACCAACTGAGGGAAAAATTATGAGATTTAGTATATTAACCTCCCCGGGAAGGTTAACCCGGTCAACAAATGCCCGCATAAGTCGGATGTGTCGGCCTAACGGCGCAAGAACGCAGCTCTGCTGTAAACAGGCACAACGCAATCACGTCCACACACACAACAACAAAAAAACTCCGGATGAACGCAGAAGAAGAAGAAGAAGTACCTTATCATTATGTCCACCCAACAAAAATATTTTTGTTCAGATTTCAAAGTTTGTTTATATGCGGTATATAATTTACGGGTCTGAGATGAAATTCATAATTTGAAATGTATTACAGCGTAGCCAGACAATCAGTGCTCAATGTTGAATATTGTACGTGTTTTGAAGGGATTGGCCTTATGCCAACTCCACGCGTTGTTCAAACTAGGACTTTTCAGGTGTCTCAAAATGTGGGTTATTTCATGAAACCTGACTAATATTTTGTTTTTAATCTTACCACTTATCACTAACATTGAAATGTGTGAATATTTTTCAATGGGATTTAATGCGAAATTGTACACTTCAAAGAATCGCTATGAAGTTGTACACATATTTTTTTCAAGAAGCTGATCGCAGGAAACTGTTTTATACTATTACAAATTCCGAAAAAAAGAACAGTGCATGCATTGGGTTTGAGTAAACGGTAATTTCGTCGATGGGTGCAAGAATCTGGAATTAAACCACCACGCAATAACAAAACTGTAGGAGAAAGATTATTGTAGCCAGCTTTGACAAAGATGTCATAAGGCGAGCTATTATACAAATGCTTTAAAAAGTCGCTTAAAATTTGACAGGGTCGACTTCATTGCACCGGGTTCCATCCCATATAGCTCGGTCTCTTTCCGCAGCGCGGAAAGCATCGCACAAAGCACGAACTCCGCAGCTCTAGCGACGACCCACAGAAGTCTCCGAAAAATTTAACTCGTGAACCGAAGGATGCGGCCTGGAATCGAACCCACGACCTTTGGAGCCCGAGTCAAACGGCTTGACCACTTCGCCACGAAGACTCCTAAAAGTATAAAAATTTTGGATTTTATATCCAGGATTATCCAGCATTATAAAAATGCTGGATGCCAAAGTAAACAGTGACTGTAAGAAAACTTACGGTTTGGTTCAGAAAAAACAATAACATAGAGCTATCCAAAACAACTTTGTGGAAAATTATAAGGACATTATCTTCACTATTTGAAAGTACAAGGGTGGTAGAAATAATCTTTGCGAGCAACCGCATTTAGGAGCCATGAGAAGCAGATACCTAACGTGAAATAAGGGAAATGCGCAAAGAAAATTATGGCATAGTGTGTCTGGATGAAATGTGGATCAATGCGCACCACACAAGTGATAAGGAATGGCAATCAGTGGATGGACAGATAAAGCGATATGTGCCAGTAGTATAGGACAGCTTTTGGCCATGGCCCATGCTGGTAATAGGCATAATGGCTTACAACAGAATGCTGGGCTCGTGTTCGTATCAAAGCATACAGACAATAGGGATTATCATAATAAGATGAATGGTAATGTATTTATAGATTGGCTCGAGAATACTGCGCTTCCATCCCTAGATAGACCGTCGTGTCCAATTATGGACAATGCATGATATCAATGTTGTTGCCCAAGAAGACAAAATACCTACAGCATCGAGCACAAAGGGGGCAATAAAGATTTGACTCCGAATGGAAAACATACCATTTCCAGAAACGCATTTCTAGCTAGAATTGTTGTCCCTTGTAAAACAGACGCCAAAAAGCAAGAAATATCCAATCGACAAGTTGATAGAAGAGCATCGTCATGGGTGCTTGAGACTTCCGCCGTACAATTCTCATTTTAACCCTATAGAACTTGTATGGGGTAAAATTAAAGGACATGTGGCAGCTGACAATACTATATTCAAATTGTCTGATGTCAGGATATTAATCCAGTCCGCGCTATTAAATATTGATAAACGTTACTGGAAAAATGTGAGGACCATGTGTTGAAAGAGGAAGAGGAATTATTAGAGAAAGGATGGATTGAAATTTATGCAACCGAGAGCAGTCATCAACCTACTGGAATCGTCCGACACAGATTAAGGTCTGAGCAGATCGCAGACCTTAATCCACGTGCACACCAACTAGGATATTTTGCTACAAATATTCAGAAGAATTGCAGACCCTAAACATTACAGCATCAGCATCATGTCAATGGCAACAGTTTGTATTCCTACAGTGATGAATTTTCAATTCCGCAAGCCCTCAGCCGTGACAAACAACTGTATTGAAAAAAAAAAGAAAAAAAAACACACACACACACACTAAACGCATTGAATACCAACAGAAGAGTAATATTGCGGTGGAAACTGACATATTGTGGCATAACAAGAAACGTGAGAGCAAACACGTTGTCAAATTAGGGGACAACACACGTGCATACGAATCAATCTATAAACTTCAATGAAAAGAGGACCAACATCTTGGTCGTTAAGAAGAAAGCCCACTACAGAGACACTGACAACTATTTTCATAGTGCAAAACAGGTAATCATGTTCCGTCTCTGAACGGTAACAGCAGAGTAGACAATCTTTCACGAAAACTCAAAGCGGGTCTGTCACCCATGTGTACGTGTGAACAAACTACACAGACAGCTGAACAGATCCTTAAAAATGGAAACATGATGACTAAATTGCGGTATCATTTCTGGTCACTCCATACGCACATTAACGCACAGCTACTTTGGAACCTTTCACGAACTCAATATAAAATAGCTAACACGAATACTTGTGTACACATTATTAACCAGCAGCTGAAGAAACAAGAAGGAAATTAAAAATAAGGTAAGAAATATATTCCTTCTACTTTCCTATCAATTTACAAATTATTTACCCCATGCCTCTGTAAATTCTCTGTCTTTACTAATATTACACATTGCACCCCTCTCGGGATTCTCCGTGGTGAAGTGGTCAAGCCGTCTGACTCGGGCTCCGAAGGTTGTATGTTCGATTCCGGGCCGCGTCCTTCATTTCACGAGTGCATTTTTTCGGAGACTCCCGAGGGTCGTCGCTGGAGGTACGGAGTTCGCGCTTTGTGCGACGCTTTCCGCGCTGCGGAAAGAAACTGAGCCATATGGGATAAAACCCGGTGCAATGCAGCCGACCCTGTCGATTTTAAGCTACTTCTTTCATTGCACCCACTCCCATACGAATCCGGATACGCCTTGTGTGTCATCTGAATTGACGAGGCTTTCATTACAGTAAACATAAATTTGTTAGCGAGAAATCACTAGTTTTTCAGCAAAACATCAAAGAAATGTCGCAGCTTTCGATGATTTAAGTTGCTTTTTGGACCTATCAAAGACATATTCCTTGGGTGGGGGTAAATATAAGACGGCTGGAAAAATTTCATAACGATGCAACAGACAATTTTCAAAATAATTGATCGTGAATGAAGGCATTCTTTTCGGGACATACTATAAGCATTTATTGCATAATACGTAGACAATATTAAGCATTTATTGCACAACATGTAAACAATATTAAGCATTTATTGCGCAATACTTAAACAATATTAAGATTTATTGCACAATACTTAACCAATGTTGAGTATTTATTCCACAATACGTAAACAATATTAAGCATTTATTGCACAATACTTTAAAAATATTAAGCATTTATTGCACAATACTTAAACAATATTAAGCATTTATTGCACAATACTTAAACAATATTAAGAACCTATAGCACAACACTTAAACAATATTAAGAACATATGACACAACACTTAAACAATATTAAGAACCTATAGCACAACACTTAAACAATATTAAGGACCTGAGGCACAACATTTAAACAATATTAAGAACCCATAGTACCACACTTAAACAATATTAAGAACCCATAGTACCACACTTAAACAATATTAAGGACTTGTGGCACAACACTTATAACAATATTAAGAACCTATAGCACAACACTTAAACAATATTAAGAACCTATAACACAACACTTAAACAAAATTAAGCATTTATTGCAGAATACTTAAACAAAATTAAGAACCTATAGTACAACACTTAAACAACATATAAACAATATTAAGAACATATGGCACAACACTTAATCAATATTAAGGACATATAGCACAACATTTAAGCAATGTTAAGAACCCGTGGCACAATACTTAAATAATATTAATAATTTATTTCACAACATTTAAACAATATTAAGAACTATGGCACAACAATTAAACAATATTAAGCATTTATTGCACAATACTTAAACAATATTAAGAACTATGGCACAACACTTAAACAATATTAAGCATTTATTGCACAACACTTAAACAATATTTAGAACATATGGCAGAACATTTAAACAATATTAAGAACCTATCACACAACATTTAAAATATATTAAGAATCTGCGGCACAACACTTAAACAATATTAAGAACTTATGGCACAACATTTAAACAATGTTAAGAAATCCCTTGGCGCAATACTTAAATAATATTAATAATTTATTTCACGCCGGTCTCCCTGGTCAAGGTGTTACACGACTTTTTCCGTAATCCCGTATACTCTCTTGAGTAACGTGATGTGCGCGAGAATTGGTAGCGCTTCTCTCCACGTTGGTAACTTATGGGGTATGTGAGCCGGCCGCTCAGAAAGCAATGGCAAACTACTGAGCGTAATCTTGCCAACAAATCAACAATCAGCTGAAAGATGCTGATGTTGACAACGATGTCCTGTTAAGGATCCATCCATCCATCATGTGCCGTGCCGATAAGTGTGGGCGGTCCTATTCTGCCATCTCACTCGATCATCAGAGTCGTGGATCAGTTCTGTGTTCATGTCTTGACCATGCCACGTGACCAAGCCATCCAGGTATTTACTTCTCGGTCTTCTCCTTGGTCTCTTTCCCTCAATCTTGCCAGTTGTCACCAAGTTCTCTAATTCATTTCTTCTCATAACATGCCCAACAAATTTTGACTGTCTACGTCTAATGTCTCTAATCAGTTTACGATCTTCATTTGTTTCTTGAAGGACTTGTTCATTGGTTTTTCTGTCTGTCCATGGTATTCTTTGCATTTTCCACAGAAACCACATTTCCACAGCCATCAGCTGTTTTTCAGCTTGACTGCTTATTGTCCACGCTTCACATCCATACAAAAGTATAGGTTCTATGTAGCACTTCAACACTCTTTTTCTCGTTTCAGTTGATATCTTTTTATTGGTCAGTATGTTTTTCATCTTGCAAAAGGCTACCTTTGCAATGGCAATTCTTGTTCTAATCTCTTCAAGGCATCTCCGATCAGATGCTATGAGTGTGCCGAGATAACTGTATCGATTCACTTGCTTAAGAATATGCCCATTTACTCGTATATCACATTGTGGTATTTCCTTCTTACCAGTTCTAACCCTAGTTGTTCACTGTGTGCAACAACCGCATCAACTAAATTTTGCAGGTCCTATTCATTGTCTGCAATCAAGACTGTATCATCTGCATATCTAATGTTATTGATGTATCGCGCGCCGCCCCCCCCCCCCCCCCCCCCCACCAATGTTGATTCCTTCCATATCTTCTATATTTCTGAAAATATTCTCACTGTACAGGGAAAAAAGATCTGGAGACATTACACATCCCTGTCTCACACCTCTTTTAATAGGCTGATATTGACCTACATTGTTATCAATTCTGATGGCAGCTTGTTGTTTCCAACATATGTTTCTTACAAGTCTAAGGTCTTTTCCATCAATTTGTAGATCTTCAAGCATCCTTATCATGTCGACATGTCTCACTTTATCACCTTTACACCGTAAAAGATAGGCGAACAAAAAAAAAATTTATTCCACAACACTTAAACAATATTAAGAACTTTGGTACAACACCAGTTAACAAGTTACAATCAAATTCTTTGGCACATGCATCTTTCCTGTGTCAACTTAAGGGTATTCTTTTGTTTTGTATTTTAACACTCGCTCGCTTTGAATTCGAGCGTACTCTATACACGCTACTTCTAGTAGCACTAGACTCAATTTTGCGTTTGGATTAGCTTTCCCTATTACCAGTGTCCCTCGCCATCAGGCGAACCCACTCCGGTGTCAGACTTAACTTATGGATGTGAGTCATTGACCATTACACAATCACCAAAGAAGCAATTGGGGAATTCTGAGCTGAAGCGTTACAGAAAGGTTCTTTGGATATCGTGGACCAAGAAGAAGAGACTGACACTCTACAAGATATGAACATGGAAGAAATCTGGCTCATAAACAATATCATGGTTTGGAAACTAAAACACTTTGACCAAATTAAATGTCACAGTAGCTTGGAAGGAATATTGGTGTAAAGCATAGCTTCTGGAAGAACAGGCAGGGGTCAAACCAGGACGAAATAGGACATGGGACATTGAACCTGGTGGAACAAATAAACAGGCATAGTGTAGATTGCGGCTTAGATATTCATATCCAAAAATGTTAAAACTATGATAATTAGTAGTGAAATGGAAAGGTCATCAATGAACATTAGAGTAAATGGGCATATACTAAAACAAGTAACAAGTTTCTCCTATCTTGGACATGTAATAACAGATGATGGCAGAAGTGAAACATATATAAAACAGTGAAGCGGATTGACCAAAAATGCTTTCAACGACATAAAATCAGGATTAACATCCAGAGAGATTAACACCGCATTAAAAATGAGAATTGTTAAATGTTACGTATATTCAACACTGATATATGGAGACCTGGACAAGGAACATGTAATTAGAATGTCGAATACAGACCTGGAGATGTGGATGTACAGAAGAATATGTCATACTTCATGGAAACAAAAATGATCAAATATAGAGGTTCTAGAAAAATTGAGAATGAAAAGAGACTTTATGAAAGAAATAAAAACGAGCAAGTGAAATATTTCGGCCACATTAAAAGACATAACTTCCTCTTCTTCAGCGTTCCGAGCCATTGAGGTTCTTTGCTGCAGATACAATCCGTCTTCATTCGTCTCACTGGTGGACCTTCTCTTGCCAGTCGTTGATTACAAGTGCTTGTAGGTCTGTATATATATATTATCTCTCCACCGCCTTCTTGGTCTACCTCGGGGTCTACGGTCATTTATTTCCTGAGTGTAAGCGAGTTTTGTTTCCCTATTGTCTTCCATTCTTTCTATATGCCCCAGCCATTGTAGTCTATTAGCCTTCATGATACCAGTGATTAGCGGGGACTTAAACAGATCACAAATATCTTTGTTACTTTTTCCTCTCCACTCTCCACCCTGTGCATCCCCAATGGGTCCAAAGGTGCGTCTTAAAACTTTGTTCTCAAAGGTTTGTAACAAGGCTTCGTCTCCTTCCGTTGCACTCCAGGTTTCAGAGCCATACAGCACAACTGGTCTGATCAGTGTTTTGTATACTGTGATTTTGGTGCTACGAGACAGCGCCTTTGACTTTAGTAGATGTTGTAGTGCATAGTATATCTCACTTCCAGAGTTGACTCTAGTTTGTACCTCTTTCCTTATGATGTTGGAGCAGTTGAAGACTGTACCCAGGTATTTGTATGTTTCCGTTCTTTTAATGGTCATATTATCTATTCGTATGTGGCCAGAGTTTCCAGCCACTCCGTCTCCCGAAACCACCACATATTCTGTCCTATCCTGGTTGATAACCAGCCCCATCTGTTGGGCCCCTTCCTTTAAGTGAGTCAATATTTCCAATGTCCTCTGTTCACCCTGCCCTATAACATCCATATCATCTGCATAACCAAGCAGCTTGGATGTTCCTCCAATATCACATTCCTCCTTTACCTTCCTTACAACTTTCTCTAGAGCCAGATTGAAGAGTAGCGGCGATAGTGCATCACCCTGTTTCAAGCCAGATGTTATTTGGAAGGGGTCTGATTTCCTGCCTTTATATGTTACTATATTATAAGTATCTTCCATGCATAGTCTGGTCATGTTGATTAACTTCCTTGGTATTCCAAATTCCTGCATAGCATTCCATAGACTATTCCTATGGACACTATCATAAGCCTTTTTAAAATCCACAAAAATGTTATGAAGATCTCTTTTATATTCCCAATTTTTCTCGGCTATATGTGGTAAGATAAATATCTGATCTATTGTTGATCTGTTTTGTCTAAAACCCGCCTGGTAGTCACCTAATATGTCTTCTGAATATGGTTTTAGTGTATTTAGTAATACTGCGGATAGTATCTTATAGCTTGTGGACAGTAGTGATATTCCTTTATAATTTCCACATTGGAACTTGTCTCCTTTCTTAAAGATAGGTATCAATAATGACTCTTTCCAGTCATGGGGTAATTCTTCTGTCCTCCAGATTTTTATTATTAGTTCGTATAGCTTTAGATGTAATGCATGGCCACCTGCCTTTATAAATTCAGCAGCAATTCCATCAGTCCCAGTTGCCTTATTGTTTTTAAGTCGTGTGATTACATATAGGATTTCTTCAAATGTAGGTTCTTCAATTTGTGGTTCGCATGTTAGAACCTCTTCCTGTGGGAAAATGTTACTTGGAGCTTCACAATTTAGTAATTCAACAAAATATTCTTTCCATGTGTTGCACATTTCCTCATTGGTATTTATCATATTCCCATTTTTGTCTTTTAAACCATATGTGTTTTGTTGGTGCCCTCGTTTCATTGACTTCAGTTCTTTAAAAATATTTCTGGATTCATTTTTCTGGTGATTAGTTTCCATATCTTTGATTATATTACTCATATATTCTCGCTTCTGCCGTCGGACTATTTTTGTAGCCTCTTTACATTCATTTCTATAATGCTCTTCCTTTTGGATGTTGTTGATGTCATTTAACCATAAATGTCTGGCATTCTTTTTCCTAATGACTGCTTCTTCACATTTTTGATAGAACCATCTGTTCTTTCTATGCGTGGTTAACACACCGAGACATTCTTCTGCGGTAGATTGAATTGTATTCTTGATGTTCAACCAAGTTTGGTCAACGCTTTCCTCCAAAGGATATTGCAGAGTTTCAAGTTTACATTTTATTTCATCTGTAAATTTCTCTTTGACTGTAATTTCTTGTAGTTTTTCTCTGTTATATGTTGGGTGTAATCTTTGTAATTTAGTATAGAAAGCTCGCTTAAGTTTTATTTTAAATTTTGCTCCAACGTCTGATAAAATCCTTATTAGAGGGCAAAGGTGAAGGCGATCGAGCAAGAGGCAGACAACGATACTAGTGGGAAGATAATAATATAATATCAAGAGATATGCGAACAGTAAGCAGTCTGACAGAATGTACAATCAAGGCGAGAGACAGGCAATGTTGGAGATCCAATTCAGCCAACTTTCCTTATGGAGACGGCACCTGATAGATTGAACTAAAAGGAGAATCACTATTAATAAAACTATTATTATAACAAAGCTTAAATTAGCAACAGAGTGTTTGAACATTAGCAATTATCATCAACAGAGATGAACATTCAGTCAGAATAAATGTAACAATTTTTAAATTCGTTCGTTAACAAAGTTTAGGTATACTTCTGTTGCTCCAACTTACAGTCCATTCAATGTATAGTTTGCCATAGTGATTTCCAAGAGTCCGAAGGTCGCGAGGGTGGTAAGCTGGTCTGTCTGGCCTTCTAATGCAGACACGTAGGCGTTGGGTTGCTGGGTTTACTGGCGCCAATCTCGTTGTAAGCAATTACTCGGAATGTGTAATTGACCCAAGGTGACAAGGTGAAGTTTACTCTGTTTACAGTTGAATTCACCTAGTCAAGACAAAACGTTCTCGAGTTTAGACAGTTTAAAACTATGAAATAGTTATATACAGAAATATCTGTTGGGGAACCCTTTGAGGCCACGAAGACAGCTCATAAAAAATTCAGAAGTATTTTTTGGCACTTAAGAAGTAGAAGACATAAGTAGAGATTAGAGATCAAGCTAGACAATATAAAAATTGAAATCTATAATTATGGGGCAAAGATAGCTTTCTACTTTAATGAGCGCCAAACGATCCGTGTGAATTTATTTATGAGAAGACATAGTTATAAATTGTTTCAAAATACAGACAAAGAAATAACTTTCCTGATATATTTCGCTGTATCTTGTCCATACTACAGGATTGTGGTGGGGGGGGGGGGGGGGGCGAGGTGGAGTTCATCATATAATAAAGTAATGTAAAGAATCCTTTTAATTGATCTACACAAACCACATGGCGAACATTTGTAGACTGCCGATGACCCGCAGATTACACAAGTCAATCCCACCTTCACGGGGTGTAGACCAGGAAACCATGGATAGAGGAAGGGGGTGGGGGTCCTAAACCTACGACTTATGCCGGCTGTGTGGTGAAGGGGTTATGAAGCAATTCGTAATCCCGCATACCGAGATAGAAACTCAGCTGAGGGCGATTTGGAAGCAGACCGCCTGGTTCATAAAATGGTATGAGTGCCAGTCATTCAGAAAAAGAATATGCATTCAGACATCATACGAGTTGAAGATGTTACACATATTTTGAAAAAGGCAAAAGACGCGGCACCAGGGCCTGATGGGGTCAGGTATGGCCACATGAAGGCTTTGAGCGATGTAGACCTGAAGGAGTTGACCGATTGCTTTAATCCAGAGCATTAGGACAGCATCAGTACCGCAGGATTGGGTACACAGCTATCTCATCCCTCTCTCAAGACTATTCAAGGATCATTCAAAGCTACAGACTAGGAAAAGATACCTGGTAAAATGCAGCCACTTTTGCCTTTGACGTTATGAGGGGTTCCAGAGTAGACAGGAAACAATGGCGGTAGCGCTTAATCTCGAGGATGCGTACAATAGAGTTCGATATGATATTTTGATGACCGTACTGATGGAGAAGGGGGTCAATCCCTGGTTGGTGAACTGGATAGCGGACGTCCTGCACTCTCGTCGGGATGCTTTCCGTCTGGGTGCATGGACCTCAGAGCCACATATTTTAACCCCGGGACTGCCACAGGGATCCGCAATCTCACCGGTGCTCTTTAGCGTGTATACGAGCAAGATTGCAAACCTAGAAGCACCAGGGGTTGGAAGGATACTAACATTTGCAGATGATATTCTTGCATATAGGCAGGGGAGAGATAGGGAGCAAACAGCCCAGGAGCTACAGGCGACAGTAGGCACAGTGATTGACTGGTGCACTGAAATGAGTGCTGTCATCCACAAGGAAAAGGCAGCTGTTTTGTGGTGCTCTCTGGACAACAGGATTGTGAGAACTGATGTCCCAAGCCTCATCATAGATGGTAGAAGCGTCAACAGAGAGAACAAACTGAAGTATCTGGGAATCACATTTGACAGGAGCCTGTCCTTCAAGGACCATGTGGAGACGGTTGTGACAAGATCTCAAAAGGGACTCAATGCACTTAAAACTATGGCTGCAATGGACACAGAGCAGAGAATACTTTTCACACTATACCAGCACTTGATCCTCTCAGTGATTGATTATGGACTAGGACTGCTCACTGTCTCAAAGAGTCAGCTGGTGAAGTTAGAGCGCATACAGAACGAAGCTATGCGGGTCATTCTGGGATACACCAGAGACACTTCAGCAGTGTGTAAGCGTTAGATCCTTGGTTTGCCGACTGTTGCTGGTAGGCTCAGGGTGATGCAGGCGAAGGCACACCTCAGAGTAGTTGCAGACACAGACCACCCACTGCATGAGGCGCTGGAAGCAGTTAAGGGTCAGCGACTGATAAGAGGGAAATCATGGATGGCTCAGGCGGAGGATACGATCAGACAGGTGTGCCCTTTGGAGAACATTAGGCGAGGAGAGTAGTGGGCCAGAGAGCCAGCGGAGCGGTCAGACTTGTGCAGAGTTAAATTTACACTGAGCCGGGAGTGCAGGGAGTGGCCAGCAGGGGCCACGGAAGTGGAAATCCAGCAACTAATTCAGGATAATGCTCGCCCGGGTGATGTGATTATATACACAGATGGTTCGGTGTTGAGGGGCAGGAGAAGTGCCTGGGGGTTCTTAGCAAAAGCTAATGGTCGACGTTTGGTGCAGGAGAGCCTGGCATATGATACCACAACATCTAGCTTAAGCATGGAGGTGGAGGCGGTCAGTGCAGCTTTCCGCTGGATGGAGAATACGATACACACACACATCGTGATTGTAACTGACTCAGAAAGCATGCTGAGTAGGGTGAGGACAGGCAAACTTCGTGCAGAGTGGCTTGCTTCGCTTCGGAAGTCACGAGTGACAAGCATCGTCTGGATCTTTTCTCCGGGGCATGCTGGTGTGCTGGGGAATGAACAGGCGGACAGATTGGCTGGCTCTGCAAAACTTGGTGGAGTATTGATGCATGATAAGGCAGACGTGGTTGCGGCCTTGTGGGAGCACGTGTACACCTCGGAGGAGCAAATGGATCACCATGGTCTGGCAAGAATGCGACAGCGAAGGGTGACGAGGGGATCTGGCCGACGATCGACGCTCAGAGGAAAGGCGAGACGGACATATAATCAGATTGCTACTGGTACTATTAGTGTTGGAACTCTTCGCTGGCTGCTGGGGATGGGGACGGGGCGCTTACTGGAATGTCCCGAATGCTGTGATGTCAATTCCTAAATCAATCAATCAATCAAACAACCAAAACATGCTGGAATTGACTGCTACGTCCTATAAAGGCTTTGCAACTAACTTTTTAAAAACAATAACTAAACCTGCGACTGGCCTAGCAAGCCGGCAGGAGATGTTTCTATGTGTTCGAAGAAAGAGAATGAAGCGTAATAGTTTACGCTTCACCTCGATAGCGCCATGTACAAGAGGAATAAGATGAGATTAGATGAGACACAAAACACATGTCATATGTTTATCAGTCACCACAGTAGTACGGCCCTCATGAGACACAGATGCGTGTGCCATACAATAAAGTGTACAACATTTTGTTAGAGTTTTCATTATTCAAATTGACAACGAGAAAACGTCGTTTGCTTTCAACTCCAGCGTAGTCCATACACCTGTTACTACTTCTAGTAAGCACTGGACTGATTGTTGTGTGTGGATTAGCTTTCCCTATGTTGTTGTTGTTGTTGTTTGTCCATCAAGAATGATGATGACCATTCATTTCATCCAGTGGGGTTGAAGGTATGGAGCCGTGGGTTCTAAGATGGCTGATAAGGCCTATTTTGGCTCCAAATGTTCTTTGACAATGTGGGCAAAGAATGCTTGACGTCTCTGGAGGAGGATTTCCTGCAGTGTTTTTTCTGTCCTGCCTTTTCTTCACAGCTCTTGCAGTCCTGGTTGCCTCACATATGACTGCACCCTTGCGTAATGATGCACGCCACGAATTTCGGTCTCTGGCTGCAGCCTCCCAGGTGTCATGATGAATTCCAAAAGCATTCAGTGAAATTTTCAGAGTGTCTTTAAAGCGTTTCCTCTGGCCGCCTTGGGAGCGTTTACCACAACGCAGTTCGCTGTAAAAAAATTCGTTTAGGGAGCCTGTGATCTGGCATACGAGTCAAGTGACCAGCCCAACGAATCTGATTCTTCATCAGTATAGTGTGGATACTGGGCATGGATGCTTTTTCTAGGACTTCAGTGTCTGGAATCTTGTCTTGCCATTTAATCTTCAGTAGCTTCCTTAGGCAGACTGTGTGGAAGTGGTTTAATTTCCTAACTTTCCCTATAACCAGTGTCCCACGCCATCAGGCGAATCCACTCCGATTTTCAGATGAACTTGTAATTTACGTCACCAGGTTGAGGTGAGGAAGAGTCGTCAACATTTTAGTCCAACTGACACGTGTAGAGCACACCAAGCTCTCTTATCTATTAACTCATACTTACCTCCATACATTGTTTTGAAATGTTCTTTCAACAACCAGGTAATAGCTTTAAAATAATTGTTGTTGTTGTCGTTGTCGTTGTTGATATGTGTATGCTATTGTTGTTTTTGATGGTATTGTTGTTGCTGATGATGTTTTTATGTTGTAATTGTTATTGTTATTACTTTTGTTGCTGAAGATCCATGAGTAGATAGACCTATATTATAACATGTCAGTCAGGTCTTAGTCAGATATGACTGAGCTACCGTATAACAGTAGACGGTACTACCTGGTCTCTGTTAGCGCCGAACGTTGGGCGGCGCTTACCAAACCCGACACCCCACATTGTGCCAACGGCTTCGGGCGGAAGAGCGCAATTGGGAGGGTACAAGCCTTACCCTGGTGCGAGGAAATGCAAGCTAAAGACAAAATTGTCATGGCAGGGCAGACCAGGCCCTAAGCCTTGGTTGGCGACTGGTCTAGGATCGAAGCTCCGACAGGCGGACAGTTAGAGCATTGCTTTGCTGATCCGGCAGCTTCTGCAGCTTGTCTTGTTCCAGATGTAGGGGTGTTACCTTTCCTCTGGAGTGAACTAGGCGGGCCGAGAGAGGGATCATGCTGCATGGGCAACACATGATCTCTATATTTTAGCCCAGGCTTTGTGCTATGGAGTTGACCACGTGTTCACATGCACCCACTGTGAACGGACATTTACAGCGCAAATTGGCCTTATCAGTCACACTCGCTACCGCCATAGTTAAAAGTTATTATGCCTTTTTAAAGCACAAACTATCGTCTGTCAAGACGGCAAGGTGCCAATGGAATGGAATGGAATTATAACATATTCTTCAACAGCAACATTATACACATTTCCAAACAATGTCACATATATAATTTCAACACCAACATTCCACACATATTTAAACAATGTCAAATACATTCTAAAACACCAACATTCTCCACATATCTAAACAATATCAAATACATTTTTTTAACACCAACATTCCCCCATATCTAAACAAAATCAAATAGATTCTTCAACACCAACAATCTACGCTTATCTAAACAACAACAACATTTTACACATACCTAAACAACACCAACATTTTCCGGATATCTAAACAACCTCACCATTCTACACACAACTAAACAACCTCAACATTCTACACACATGTAAACAACACCAACACTCTCCAAATATCTGAACAACGCCAACATTCTCCATATATCTAAACAACACTACATTTTCAAGATATCTAAACAACCTCACTATTTTACACACATCTAAACAACACCAACATTCTCCACATATATAAACAACGCCAACATTCTTCACATAAATAAACAGTGTCAGTTACATTCATCTGATAACAGTAATCATGTTTCTGAGCATTTGTGAAACAAATATTGTTTAAAAAATTGCATTCTCTCCCTGTTCCTGGCCATTATAGTAAGCATGCAACTTACTTGAAGACCAAATGTCCAGGTATCGGGGCTATAAGAAGTATTATATTCGACGACATAATAATCCACAGTTGCATTGTTTCTGCCAGGCTTCCAGCTAATTGTTGCATTCACATCACACCACTCCCAGACGACTTCTGTTGGCGTGTCTGGCCGAGGTGAAGCTGAAACGTGGGAAAATGTCAGTTATTTAGCCATAAATAATTGAATATTTCATTATTTATTTGATTGTTATTTCATATTCAGTATTTTCCACCGAATACTTGTTACATGGCGAATCATTTAACGTTAATAATTTCAGTGTCAAACGAAATGTCGGTTTAGATCAAACACAAATGGATGGCGGAAATGGGATGTAAGGGTGTGACAGTTACGACTTAAAAGTTGTTAATATGGTAGCATACATATTGTAGTATTTATAAAATTAAAGTGGGTTGTAAATGGAAAACGTCTGTATTGATATTTTAATTATAATTTGATGTATAAGCCCATGGTTGTTACGGGAAGTTTGAATAAGACTGATGTATCATCCCGTGGCAATTATTCAGTTAATGAACAAATTGAGGAAAGCTTGGAAGGAAAGGAAGGAGATGTGGTTCCTGATAGGAATGTTGCGAATGCCGTAGACTGCCAGAGTAACTAACAGCGATTGCCTTTAAGAGGTTAATGACACTAGAAAATTATATATAGAGTTATTTTTAATGAAGTACATTATGTCGTTAAAAAATGTGTTCCACATAGGGTTGCCAGATACGTCGGCACCAAAAGGAGGATATAATAAGACAAAAAGGAGGACAAAGGAGGACATAATAAGACAAAAAAGGAGGAAAAAGGAGGACATATTGAATGTTTCATTTAAATCGTTCCAGATTAAACCCACAATCAGTGCAATTGTATTACAATAGCTGCCAATAAGTGTATCTCATGTTTTTGGAGTGTTCTCAAAATATACTGTGATTTAGTTTCTGAGGTTTCATTTGGTGTGTTGTCTAACTCGAGAATCTTATTTTGGATTCCACCTGCTTTCCAGTCAAAGTACTGAACAAGGATCGGAAATATTTTCTGCGAACCGTGATTGCTAGCATCTGTCGAAAGACCGAAACATGAAATACCACTTAAAGATTTATCCAATTCATCAACAGTGTGGGGGACAATTACTTGGTTTATTATTGCTTCAGTCTTTGTTTTTGCACAAGCAATATTTTTAGCAGTTTCTGAATCTTCAAATAATGTGTGCATCTATCCAGCTGTGCAGGTCATCAAGTTGTAAGACTGATGATGGCAAACTGTATGAAATGCCAAAGTTGCTTCAGCCGTTCCACCATAGTAGTTGTGTCAATTTATTTTGTGTCTTTTTCGTTTGTTTATCTATTTGTGTTGTCCTGTCCTTGACAAAGATTCTCAGAATCGAAACGTCGGCCGTCCTTTGTTGTCCTATTGTACTTATTTGTTATTTTATTATTTTATTATTTCATTTTATATATTTATTGATTGCTTCTGATTTTGGATAAGTCACACTTTGTTTTTCACCTGTGTACGATGGATTTCCTTGTAAGGTATGTGAATGTGCATTGTGTCTGTGTTTAGTATGTCTCTTCTTTTCGCAGGAGCTAAATATACCTAATTGTTTCCAGTTCATATTGTTATATCCTGCTGCAGCCGCTGCTTTTTCTTTTGTTCCATCTCATTCTCGTTGCGTCCTTCAACGAAGCATGGAAACTTATTTTTCATAGTGTTCGAGAATTTGCATTTTCTCTTTGTAGAAGCCATTTTCATAAACGTAGATGACAAAAATTAGAAATTTAACAAAATACAATTTTAAGTTGCGTCTCTGCTACCGGAACCGGAAATAACATTAACATTTTGACCATAGAGACTACAGCATTGTTAGTGTTGCCGAATAGAGCAACAGTTAGATTCAAATTATACAAATAATTGGTGTTTCACATTTGGTATAAATAGGGAAATTAAATAAACATTATTAAGCAATGGGTTTTAACAAGGAATGTAAACACACGGTAGAGTTTAGACACATCGTAAGTCGTAACAACAATACATAAAAAATTATAACAAAATATAAGAAAAGCCAGACATTTTTAAAGGTTTTCAGCTTTGCCTTACGGACGGAGAATATTAGGCTAAAAAGGAGGACATGTCCTCTTTTTGCCGGACGTCTAGCAACCCTAGCCACGGGTCTGATCAGGTCCCGCGTCCCTGTCTGTCATTCGGATGACCGCCTCTGCTGGTTGTGCTGGCAAGATCAAGTGCAGATACTACACTGATCTTAGTCAAGAGGCCGAGAGGGGATTGCATTCATTCATTAATGTAAATAGAAATTATAGGTGTTTCATTCAATCATTAAGTGATTTTTGCCAGAACCCCAGTGGCGTGCAGAGATTATTTGATACCCGGGTCCAACCCCTTGATTGGATGCCCCTAAATTGTTCTTTCTCTAATACATTCCCCCTCCCCTCCCACTGCACTGTGCTGCCCCCTCTCCCTAAATGGATGCCCCCCTCACCTCCTGCACCCCCCTTTGCACGCCACTGCAGAACCCACAAGCAAACGTTTCTAGTGCTCTAGTGTGAGTTATTTCTCTTGTAACATTGAGAAAACACATCCGTATTTAATTGTCTCAATATAAGAAATTACATTCATCCGCTGAAATACATTGACCAGATTATTCCGTTAGACTGTTTCACTATACACAAGAATATTTCGTTAGATTGTCTTATGCTGCATGCAGTAAATTGCGCTGCCAAAAATGAATCTGTTTTGATAATTTATCGAGTACAACGGAATGTACAACTCAAAAAAAATATTGTGTTTTTCATTTGTTTTTTTAATGTTATTCAAGGTTTTTTTTCCGCACAAACATGTGCTCAGGAAAAAGCCCATCAAATAAGAATTTTTTTCCGTTTATTATGTACAAAGACAGTGTCTATTTACACTGCGAATACAGCGTATACATTTATGCACATGTGACATTATATTCTTGGCATGGTGTAGTAATCAATTGCTCCCATGCATACCAAACCATTTAACTGAAACTTTCACATTGCAGGCACCTCACGCAAGCTTAGTTTCATGCAAGCAAGTTCAATAGTATTGCCGACTCACAGCATTCAACTTAACCACAAGTGCGAAGGATTTGTTTGTGGCGGGCTGGGCTAAGACAGGGAAAGCGGTCAACAGAGAGAGAGAGAGAGAGAGAGAGAGAGAGAGAGAGAGAGCTGGGGGAGGGATAGGGAGAGAGAAGGAGAGAGAGAGAGAGAGAGAGAGAGAGAGAGAGAGAGAGAGAGAGAGAGAGAGCGTAAACAGATTGGAATTTATTTAGTTCACTACACAAGATGGCAAATTTCCTCCACTACAAAGAGTTTACCTGAGCTCTTCTGGCGAAAGTCAAACCTCGGTCGACAAGACCACTGACTCACAAAGGGCACCTTCCCATCGTTCTGTCAAGGTTGGGTCAATAGACTCAGTAACAAAGAAGGGACATTTATTCAGTTATTTGGCCCTTTGTTCCCCAATGATTGAGCTTAGTGGTACACATTCGGAGTATAGAAATATATGTGAGAGTGTGTGTTTGAACATGTATGTTATGTAGTGTGAACTTGATAGGAGTGGCGCTTCTTAATCTGCGAATAGCTGGGAGATTTTCTGTTGAAACATATGTGATAGTATGTGTGGGTGTATTGTGTGGTGATTGTGAGTGGCCGAGTTTCGACTAGACCATATTATGTTTCTATACTCCGCTAGTGCTACGAGTAGTTTGGTGTATTTGTCTTTTGTGGTTGTAGGTATTGTATTTAGGAATATCGTTTTGTATGCGTCAGTTTTCTTGTTTTTGTGTGTTTCTATTAACTGTTGTAGTGCAGTCTTAGTGGCTGTGATTGTTGGGCATCCATAGAAGAGATGGTCCTCTGCTTCCTGAATATTGTGTCTACATAATTTGCATGGGGCTATTTGCTTGGATGTCTGTGCTGCTGCTGCTCTCTCTCTCTCTCTCTCTCTCTCTCTCTCTCTCTCTCTCTCTCTCTCTCTCTCTCTCTCTCTGTTGTCGGGGCTATATTATAAATTAGCCTGTATGTTACTTCTTTGGATTTCGATGTGATATGTTTGTTGTGTAAGTTAGTGAAGGTGCAGCTATAGTCTTTCATATAATATTTGTATCCTCTTTTGATTCTCAGGTGTAGTGGTGGGGCTTGTTGTATCACTAAATATTTGTATATCTGCTTGGTTGTCTGTTGTATTAAATGTTCATTGCCTTGAATTGCTTGCATACATGTTCTGTAGAAGTGCGGTAGTGTGCTGTAATAGTGCTGTGTTGTTTTGTCTATTTTCTTAAGTCTATGTAATCTAATTGCAATATAGTATAATGCTAGCGAGTGTTGATCTGGATGATTGATGATGCGTCCTATGTGGGTGATTCTTAATGCTTGTATTTTTGTATGTAGGTTCTGTAAAGCTACTACCTCCTGGTTTCTTATCTTGTATTAATGTCTTGTGTTTTATACTGTGTATTGTGTTGCTGAAGATGAATTATCTGATGTGTTTGTTTATGTCTGTGATTGTTTGTTTTTGGGGGGTCTAACACTGTGGCTAAATATCTTATTTTAGGAATGATGAAGGTGTTTACAATTGTGCTTCTTACATAAATTCTTTATGTCTTGTATTTGAACCAATGTAGTATGTCTATAATTTGTTTTGTCAGTGATTGCCATCTCCCCCGATGGTGTTTCCACCTTGTCGTGGTGGGGGAGCTTGAGCTTCTCAATTACCCTGAGAGCTATGCCGGCGGTAGCGTAGATACCAGCAGGGCCTCCCAAGCAGGACAGGTCAAGGGGTAGAGAACAGACAAAGAGAAACACCCTGGTCCTCCAGGTTGGGGGTTAAAGCGTGGGGTTAACATCCTCACCTTTATAAAAACTATTTTGTTATGAAACAGATACATAAGCCCCGAATTCGGACTGACTTATTTGGACAACGACCTCGGAACGTTCAAGGACTCTTGAGATTTGGAACATGGAATGTACGGACACTATATCGAGCTGGAGCGGCTGAAGAACTAACCCGGGAGCTGGTTGAATATCAAATGGATATAACAGCAATTCAAGAAATAAGGTGGCCATGAGAGGGTACTTTAGAGCAAAATGGAATGATTGTAATATATGGAGAAAGCACCCAAAATAAACATGAATTAGGAACAGGTTTTGATATCAAAAAAGAGTTATGGGGGAACGTTCTAAACTTTAAAGCTGTTGTAACAGGGTAACAGGACACGAATGCAACTGAAGGAACTCGCTTAGTAGAAATAAGTTGAGTTTATTACTGGAGGCATGTTGTTCATATCAAAAACGTATCTTCATTATACAAGTGTAGACTCACATCCTGCTAGGCTGAGAACTGGGTGGTAACTAATCTCTATCCTACCTCTACGTCAAAGCGTGAGCGTCCCTAGATACCTAACTACTGGGTGCTCACGCGTGCATCAGCTAATAGATCCGTTTTCCCTTTGCACGCCATGCCAACTAAACCCCTTGAACAGAGCTACTCTGTTATACTGTTAATGACAGAATTAGTAAATTACGAATAAAAGGTAAATGGAAAAATATAACGATGATTAATGTACATGCACCTACTGAAGAGAAAGAAGATGACGTTAAAGAAAATGTTTATAATGATTTGGAAGATGTTATAGAAGAAACCCCCAAACAGGACATCCTGATCGTGCTAGGAGACTTCAATGCAAGAATAGGTAGAGAGCAAACTCATAAAAACGTGGCCGGTATGGAAAGCCTAAATACAACTTCAAATGATAATGGATGGAGAGTCACCAACCTGGCAGAAGCCAAAGGACTGCAGATTAGCAGTACCAGACTACAAAGAAAGGATATACACAAACAAACTTGGAAATCATGTGACAAGAGAACCTATAATCAAATAGATGACATTTTAATTAACAACAGAAATGTATGAAACATACAAAAAGTTAGAAGTTATAGAGGAACTGAGTGCCACAGCGACCACTTCCTCGTTGGAGAAAAATTTAAAATAAAAGTTAAGAGAGATTTCTATACTAAATTACAAATATTACACCCAACATATAGCAGAGAAAAACTACTAGAAATTACAGTCAAAGAGAAATTTACAGATGAAATAAAATGTAAACTTGAAAATCTGCAAATCCCTTTGGAGGAAAGCGTTGATCAAACTTGGTTGAACATCAAGAATACAATTCAATCTACCGCAGAAGAATGTCTTGATGTGTTAACCACGCATATAAAGAACAGATGGTTCAATCAAAAATGTGAAGAAGAAGTCATTAGGAAAAAGAATGCCAGATATTTATGGTTAAATGACATCAACAACATCCAAAAGGAAAAGCAATATAGAAATGAGTGTAAAGAGGCTACAAAAATAGTTCGACAGCAGAAGCGAGAATATATGAGTAATATAATCAAAGATATGGAAACTAATCACCAGAAAAACGAATCCAGAAAGTTTTTTTAAAGAACTGAAGTCAATGAAACGAGGGCACCAACACAACACATATGGTTTAAAAGACAAAAGGGGGAATATGATAAATACCAATAAGGAATTGTGCAACACATGGAAAGAATATTTTGTTGAATTACTAAATTGTGAAGCTCCAAGTAACATTTTCCCACAGGAAGAGGTTCTAACGTGTGAACCACAAATTGAAAAATCTGCATTTGAATAAATCCTATATGTAATCACACGACTTAAAAACAATAAGGCAACAGGGGCTGATGGAATTGCTGCTGAATTTATAAAGGCAGGTGGCCATGCATTAAATCTAAAGCTATATGAACTAATAATAAAAATCTGGAGGACAGAAGAATTACCCCATGACTGGAAAGAGTCATTATTGATACCTATCTTTAAGAAAGGAGACAAGTTCCAATGTGAAAATTATAGAGGAATATCACTACTGTCCACAAGCTATAAGATACTATCCGCAGTATTACTAAATAGACTAAAACCATATTCAGAAGACATATTAGGTGACTACCAGGTGGGTTTCAGACAAAAAAGATCAAATATTTATCTTACGACAAATAGCCGAGAAAAATTGGGAATATAAAAGAGATCTCCATAACATTTTTGTGGATTTTAAAAAAGGCTTATGATAGTGTCCATAGGAATAGTCTATGGAATGCTATGCAGGAATTTGGAATACCAAGGAAGTTAATCAACATGACCAGACTATGCATGGAAGATACTTATAATATAGTAACATATAAAGGCAGGAAATCAGACCCTTTCCAAATAACATCTGGCTTGAAACAAGGTGATGCACTATCGCCGCTACTCTTCAATCTGGCTCTAGAGAAAGTTGTAAGGAAGGTAAAGGAGGAATGTGATATTGGAGGAACATCCAAGCTGCTTGGTTATGCAGATGATATAGATATTATAGGGGAAAATGAACAAAAGACATTGGAAATATTGACTCACTTAAAGGAAAAAGCCCAACAGATGGGGCTGGTTATCAACCAAGATAAGACAGAATATATGGTAATTTCAAGAGAAAGAATGGCTAAAAACTCTGGCCTCATACAAGTAGATAATATTACCATTAAAAGAACGGAAACATACAAATACCTGGGTACAATCTTCAACTGCTCCAACATCATAAGGGAAGAAATACAAACTAGAATCAATTCTGGAAATAAGATATACTATGCACGAGAACATCTACTAAAATCAAATGCGCTATCTCGTAACACCAAAATCACAATATACAAAACACTGATCAGACCAGTTGTGCTGTATGGCTCTGAAACCTGGAGTACAACGTAAGGAGACGAAGCCTTGTTACAAACCTTTGAGAACAAAGTTTTAAGACGCATCTTTGGACCCATTAGGGATACACAAAGTGGAGAGTGGAAAAGAAGAAGTAACAAAGACATTTATGATCTGTTTAAGTCCCCGCTAATCACTGGTATCATGAAGGCTAATAGACTACAATGGTTGGGGCATACAGAAAGATTGGAAGACAATAGGGAAACAAAACTCGCTTACACTCAGGAAATATATTACCGTAGACCCCGAGGTAGACCAAGAAGATGGTGGAGAGGTAATATATATATACAGACCTACAAGCACTTGGAATCAACGACTGGCAAGAGAAGGTCAACCAAAGAGACGAATGGAGACGGATTGTATCTGCAGCAAAGAACCTCAATGGCTCGGAACGCTGAAGAAGAGGAAGTGATTGCCATGTTTCTGTATGTGTTTTTCTGGGATTGGATGGAAATGTGATCCCATAAATCTTCATGTTATCTGTGACTGTTAGATCCGGGGGGAAATCTGCTTTATTCTTCCACTTCCCCAGACCCATTATTTTAGACTTCTGTATGTTTATTTTGGCCCCACTTCCTTCACCACACTGTCTGAAGGTGTGAAGTATGTTCGTTATGGAAGCGTTTTTGTTTTTTAATCAACACACACAATGATTTTTATTTGCATGGAGTAACTATGACATTGCTTTAATGAATGAATTGAAATGTCTTTGACAAACAAACTTAAGTCTGGAATAACTTACATGTAACTGTCGAGCCATCATGGACAGAAGTAAAACTCAACGTACTGCTCACAACATCTGAAACAATGTGAAGGGCAATCCAATAATAATGTTACAGAGCAATATCAGTGGTGGCAATCACACAACAATTACCATGAAATGCCAGAATGTTGAATTTAAAGATTACCAGTAACATATCATCATTGTACAATTACATTTTATTACTAATGGTTGGTTTATTAACAAAAATTATTGTCTGATCTCAGGGCCTAATATTTTTTGTTCAAATTTATGGTTATAAATATGAAAGACTAGCTGACCCGGCCCAGCTTCGCCCAACACCTGGCGGGAGCATCTCATTTAATTCATATTCGGCCCCTGCCCCCGTTCCCGAAAAAGACGACCCGGCCCGGCTTCACCCAGCCCCTGGCGGGGAGCATCTCATTTAATTCATATTCGGCCCCTGCTCCCGTTCCCGTTCCCAAAAAAGACGACCCGCCCCGGCTTCACCCAGCACCTGGCGGGGAGCGTCTCATTTAATTCATATTCGGCCCCTGCGCCCGTTCCCGTTCCCAAAATAAAGACGACCCGGCCCGGCTTCGGTTTTTTTTTTTTTTTTTAAACTTTTATTGAGTGTTAAGAAACATTTGCATTTGTATTGTTCGTGTTGTTACAGAGCGTTGCATGTGGAAGTGTAGGTGACATATGCGCAAAATTTTTACAACATTTGTTTCAACCTTTTTACATTTGAAATGGGGGGGGGGGGGTAACGAAAAACGAGTACAAACAACAACAAGACGGTAGTATACCATTATTTTCCCTCTGCCAACCTTTCACCTGTCAGCTCCAACCCCACCAATACCATCATCACCACTTGGTAATGAGGGAAATGGCAGTAAAACTTGTTAGAACCGACCGGTGAAGGCAGGTAGCAGCATCAAAAACAACAGTATCGAAAAGGTGGGGGGGGGGGGGAAGGCGGGGGGGGGGGGATTGTCGAGGAGTATCCTAGTTTACAATGCAGGAATGGTAGTTGTTGCATTTGTATTGTTTGTGTTGTTACATGCGTACTGTGTGTTCAGTATTTGTGTGCGTGTTTTACAGAGCGTTGCATGTGGGCGTGTAGGTGACATATGCGCAAAAATTTCAAATATTTTATACATATAAACATTTCTCCATTGACATTGTTGTAAGGAAATATTTTAAATCAAAGCGTGATGGTAGCGGGCTGTTATTTTTCCCCTGCCGCCCCGCTCTCCTGTCAGCTACAAAAACTCCTACCAAGTACCATCACCCTTGGTGATGATAAACATGGCGGTGCAGGACTGAAACAAAACGGTGAGGGTGGCAGCAGAGACAACCATCACAGTATCAAAAGGGTGGGAAAGGGGGATGTGATAGTATATGCGTTTACAAAGCCATATATATTAATAGTGATTACAATGATAATAATGCAAAATAACAACCAAATACATAAATAATTTTCATAGTGACAAGGAATAAACAGTGCTGAGACTAGTGATAGACTCAATCAATGATAATAAATAAATAATAGTTTTAACATGTGATTTTATGTGCTAAATTGATTAACTTAGGAATGGTGTTTACATGAAATACATCTTATGATAATAATGACAAGGAATAAAAACTACTAAGGGTGATGACAGCAATGCTAATATTAATAAACACAATGGTAGGATTTGTTTTGATAAGGATCACATTTTCCAAACATGTGATTCCATTTGCTAAAATGGTTTTCTTAGAAATGGTGTTAAAATATTGCTGGTGCATACAATAACAATTGCATCCTGCTCTGTTTAATAATATAGTAGGTGTAAAAAGGAGTTGGTTATCTTTTTTTTTTTTCTCCTTGCTTATTTATTTTTTTTTTTCCATATACTTGCAACATGCAATGTTCAGTAATAGCAGAAGTAAAAGGAGTTTGTTATCTTTTTCTCCTTGTTTATTTTTTTTTTTTTTCCTTTGGTCTTATGTGTAAGGGTTTATTCATTTTTTCCCTTCCTCTTTTTTTTAAAACTTATTGTAGAAAGTAAACAAGCATCAATATTAGCACAAATTGTTACAATCTTTACATTTTGTTTCCCTTGCCTCCCTCTCACCAATTTGGTTGCACTCCACCAATGCCACTAATCCCCTCTCTGGGCAATGATGGTAAAGGCAGGATAAGAAAGCGGTGTCATCTGCTACAAATCGGAAAATATATGTAAGTTTATAAAAAAAAAATGTAATCTCGAAGGAAAATACACATATGGGTTGTTAAATTCTCACGCATGTAAAATAAAGCCACTGTTATTACACAAACTTTAAAGATGCCTTAAAAATTTTATATGGACTAGATGTAGCAAAGAGTTTTGAAAGTTATTTATGAATATGTTACAAAATATTTATAAAAATTCTACAATTATTCAAATAATATAACGCATTTGTGCTGCTCTTAGTTATGTCCCTTAGATGAATTCGTGTTGTCATGCCCCTTTCCACTATTTTAATTACATGTTTCTTTTAATATGGATTAAATAAGTACTTTTCTTTATTGGAGAATTTTGTTGTTGTTAAATAATGGCTCGCTTTTCTCCTAAGACTTCCACAGTCCATTGTGAAGCAATATGCAGGGAATGGCTGTCGTCTGCTATAGTAATTCTTTGCACTCCAAACAGTATGGTGATATCAGCGGAAGAAAGAACGTTTCAAATGTGTTCTACATACAAAGTGTAGTGAGACTTTACAAACACCCTGTATAACAGAAAGTTATAACATAATTGTGCCCAGAGTGTATAGAAAAACAACAATTTTAACAGTATCATCTGACACAACAGTCTCTACCAATCACAAAGGTTTGATGTATTATATATGCGGCCTCATGGTTAGATGATAAGAGAAAACAGAAATGCAGGTTTTAATCATTTCCAGGTATGTAAGTATGTCATGGTGGTCAGCGTGGCCGCACGATTAAAAGTGCTGGCGCTTAAACTTCCTGCGAGCTGATAGCGGGGCAGTGATTTCATTCTCTACACTGCTCAGATGGGCTTAAACCTTTACATCTCGTTCAGAAAGCAACAGCAAACTACTGAGCGTACAATTGCTTAGCAAAACAACCCGCGGTTGCTCGTAATGTCCTGCAAAGAACATGTTTAAAGCATGTCTTCCTTTTTACCTTGCCAACAGGCATGTTCGAACACCACTCTACCAAGACTCCGGAAATGAAGTATAGCTAATAATACAACTAATAGTATAATTGTCTTCAGAAGTCTCATGCTGCATTAGAAAATATAAGTAGAGATGGTTTCCTCGAACGAATGATCCCCATTTCACACGTACAGAGTAAACTGAAATTGAAATAAACATAAGCAAGAAAAGTTCTTCTCGCTCTCTCACTCTCTCATTCTCTGACTCATTCACTCTCTGACTCACTCACTCACTCACTCACTCACACACACATACACACACAGAAACACCTACTTATTTACTTTCATCTTTTCATTTTTCTTTACGTACTTACTTACTTACCTATCTACATAATTACTTATGTGCTTTCTTCTTTCCTTCATTCCATACTTACTTAGTTACCTATCTACCCACTTATTTATTTACTTCCTTCATTCCTTTCTTCCTTACGTCTACTTACTTATTTGCTTACTTCTTTCTTTCCTTCCTTGCTGCCTTCCTTCCTTACTTACTTATTTATTTACTTTCTTCTTTCTTTCCCCCTTTCTTCCTTCCTTACTTACCTAACTACTTACTTATTTTCTTATTTCTTTCCTCCTTTTCTTCCATACTTACTTACCTACTACATTTAAATAAGCATTAGCAAAGACATAATATCCATAAGCTCCAACAACGTTTGAGGCATTGCACTGGATGACCATGTGATCGCCCAGCTGAACATTCTCCAGGACTATCTTAGTTTCCGAAGGATGCTTAAACCTTGGACCTGTAATTCTTGGGTCAGTCACACCTGGGAAAAGCAACACGCAATAATGTAGTTCCTTAATTTCTTGAGCCGGCTGTGTCGTGATGTTGTTACGGGTGCAATTCGTAATCATGCATACAGCGTTAAAAACACAGCTGCGGAAGATTTGGCAGCAGACAGCCTTGCGTTGGTTTTCATACAATGCTGTGAGTGCAGGTCCTTCAGAAATGAATGGCAAACTACTGAACGTAAACTTGCCAAGAAATCACACACAGTCAAAAATGCTGGGGTTGACTGCGATGTCCTGTAAAGGATATGCGACTAACTTTTAATTTCTTGGGTCAGTCACATTGACAACAGAAAACACTCAGTAACGTAGTTCCTGTAATTCTTGGGTCAATGACATCTGAAAACCGAAAACACCCAGTAACTAATTCCAGTAATATTTGGGTTAGTCACATATGACAACAGAAAACCCTCAATAAAGTATTTCCTGTAATTTTTGAATCACTCAGACATGACAATATTTTTTATTTGCGCTCGCTCGCTTTGAACTCAAGCGTAGTCCATATACACTGTTCATAGTAGTGATGGACTGAATTTTGCGTGCGGATTAGCTTTCCCTATTAACAGTGTCCCTCGTCATCGGGCGAACCCACTCCGACTTCAGAAGTACTTGCAATTTACGTCCCCAAGTCAAGGACGACAGGTCACATATTTTAGTCCAGCTGTCCGGTGTAAGGGTTGCACCGCTTACCTCGGCATCAGCACAGCGGATGTTTAAGAACACGCGTTCTTACCCATTCGGTCGTGCTGATCTGCATACAGTAATATAGTTCCTGTTATTCTTAGGTTAGTAACATATGACAACAGAAAACACAGTAACGCAGTTCCAGCAATTCTTGAAGCAGTCACCTGTGGTTACAGAAAACACATTAACCCAATTGTCTGCCATTCTTGAGACAATCACATATGACAACAGAAAGCACACAGTAAACTCGATTATTTGCTTTTTGTATCTTTTGCGTCCGACCGGAATGTATGTTTTGGGTGTAATTGCTTTGTGCTATTTACGGCAGAGTTGCGATATTTTAGCCTTTCGGCCGACATATCCGACTTCTGCATTAATTTGTTGACCGGGTTAACCCTCCAGGATATTTTATAGGTGTTATCCCCATCTTAATTGGCCCATTTAGAACAGCGGAAGACATTCCGGTCAGCCCTCAAGGGAAGGCGGGGGCAGACCATGGGCATTCCGCACTATCCAAGGAGGCTTCCATAATTGCAGAGCCGACACATAGCGCTCTGGTACTGGGCTCGCCCAAGGAATCGTCACGTCCTACGCATGGCTGGCTGCCAAGTTTCACATCCGTATATTCAGCTTTCCGTTCACCACACGTTGCCCCTCTGTAAACCAGAAGAATGCAGTCTGCATATGACATCCACGCAGTAAGCTTTTGATTCGAAGTTTCCACTTAAAGGATTCGTTAGCTAATCAGTATTCCATTTCATGCCATTGGGACGCCTTTTCCACCTTTAATGACGTCAACACAATGAGCTTTCGTGCTTTTAATATGCTTTTTTAAAGCGCTTTATTTACTTCTTTTAGTCAAAACAAAACGTTACCTGCATATCCTTTACAAGACGCTGCAGTGAACTCCAGCAATTTTTGGCTGTTTATGATTCCTGGATCCGTTTTACATTCAGTAGTTTTCCATTGCTTTCTGAACGGCCGACACTCATAGCATTATATGGAAACAAATGCTTCCAAATCGCCCGCATCTGTGTTTCGAACGGGGTTGTGTGGGATTCTTAACTCCTTCGCCACAGAGATGGCTTTTAGTAGAAGACAACACACGATGTGTGAATGTCTCTCCCTAACCATCGTACAACGTGTTCTTACGCTTTTTATATTTGGTCAGAGCTTACTGGAGAAATTTGGCTTCATCACTGGCCACTTTCACTGTGAATTTAGCCGCTGTGAAAGTTATGCACTCGTGGTGTTTCCTGTTGGTAATTTCTTGCATGGGAATCTGCTGCGAAGCTTTTTGTGACTAACATTATTGTCACATAGCAAGCCCTTTGCAAAGCGTCGCACTCATCATTGCACATCGAAACGCCTCTCGATTTCTGCCTACTTCTCCTGCCTCGTGCACCCCCATGCTCAAGGTGTCTGCAATGCCCTGTGTCCATCTCTGGTCAACTAGTAACCAAGTCTTCCATCACTGTTTTTATCAAGTCCTCGCGACGTTTAATATTTCCAAAGTATTTCAGTTTCCTAGACATAACGCTGTTTATCGGCCAGTTTTCTTCATGTTAAGATCTTGTAGGATTTTAGTATTTTTCTACGTCTTGGTTCACGACATAATAAGATCCCTTCTGCAGCAGGTGAACTCAAAAGCCCCAATTGTATTATTTATTGATTGCGAAACTGTCCATGACTCACATTTATGTTGCCCCGGGAAAGATGCATGTCCTCAAATATGTTATTTTAACATGTTTCCTTGTGTTGTGCCATATGTTCTTAATATTGTGTATGCAGTGCAATGCCATGGCCAGCCTCTGTCTAATTTCTGTTGACCAGCCACAATGGTGGTGATTACAGAGCCAAGATATTCAAAGTTTATGTGACATTTTCAATTGCTTTGTTGTTAATTGGCTGACAGGGTTAGCGATGTATCTACACACCTTTCGTGTTTGTATTTTTCAGACACAAGAATCAGTATCTGTATTGTTTCCTTGAGATGTCACATTAAATTATTTAATCTGAAGATTGGCACAGAGTTGTTTGAGCATGTCATTCCACTACAAATCTAGCTTTGTGACTGTCCTATTTCCTAGCAGAAAGGAGAGCCTGGCATAAGAGACTACGACCTCCAGTATGGAGGTGGAATCAGTTACAGCGGCGTTCAGTTGGATAGAGGAGATCACTGCAACAAACACTGTCTTCATTACGGACTCAAGGAGTGTGCTAAGTAAGGTGGAGAAAGGAAAGTTTCCTGTGGAATAGCTATCCTCGCTTCAGAGGTTACAGATTGTGAGAATTGATTGGATTTTTTTTTGTCCTGGCCATGCGGGAGTGCGGAAGGAATGAAAAGGCTGATACGCTGGTAGGGAAGGCAACTCTTGGTGGTAGATTACCTATGGACAATGGAGAAGTGGTCCAACGCCTGTGGTACCAGATGGGGAAGGCTGGGGAACCGACTGAGAACCCTTATGTGGAAAGAATGTGATTGCGGGGGGATCAGCAGGGGTTCTGAAATAATCTCAAAACTGAGATGGAAAACAAGGAGAACCTTCAATCAGATAGCAGTGGAAACGATTAGTTGTATGACTCTTCGCTGACTGTTTAACGAGGGGACTAGGCGCATATGGCAATATCTTGAGTTCAGTGATGTCGGTTCTTAGCTCAACTCAACTCAGCCCTATTTCTCCATAACACAATAACTAAAATGTATACCTCTCAGAGAAACGCCATCAATAAACCACTCAATGTAAGGTTCGGGCAGGCCTCCAGCTATGCAATTAAACTCTGCGGTAGCGCCAACGCCGATTTCAGTATCCTTTGGTTGTTCTATAAAGTATGGTTTTGCTGGGAGAAACATAGAAAAAACAATAAAGTATAGTCTCACTGGGTGAATCACGGATACAACAATAAAGTATGGTCTCGCTGGGAGAAACACAGTAACAACAATAAAGTATGGTCTCACTGGGCGAATCACAGAAACAACAATAAAGTATTGTCTCATTGGGTGAATGACAGATACAACAATAAAGTATGGTCTCACTGGGTGAATCACAGATACAACAATAAACTATGGTCTCACAGGGTGAATCACAGATACAACAATAAACTATGGTCTCACAGGGTGAATGACAGATACAACAATGAATTATGGTCTCACAGGGTGAATGACAGATACAACAATAAACTATGGTCTCACAGGGCGAATCACAGATACAACAATAAAGTATGGTCTCACAGGGCGAATCACAGATACAACAATAAAGTATGGTCTCACAGGGCGAATCACAGATACAACAATAAAGTATGGTCTCACTGGCAGAAAGATGGAAACAACAGTAAACTATTGTCTCAATTAGGGAAACACAGAAAGAAAAATAACGACATAGAAATGGAAATTCTTCCACTAAATAGTCACAGAAAGTTGTATGTTTAAATATGAATTGTGTACAATATTTAAAATATAAAGTGCGCAAGTGTCAGAACCCGTAAGTTGAAGCGTCGGACATAGTTGACTTTGGTCAATACTTATATACATTCAAGAACATTGATCCCCAATGGTAAAGGTATATAGTATTAATAGAAACGGGTCTGAATAACGAAGTAACACAACAATCACCGGGGGCCTCGCTGGTGTAGTGGTTAGACTCTCTTTTGCTGGCACGGTGGTTATGAGTTCCATCCGCATCGGGGGGCGGGGGAGGGGCGGATTCGAACTTTTATGATTCAGGCGAATTCCCAGATCGAGACAGCATAACTTTGATACCAGGAGATGCCTTGGGAAGTAAAGGCTGTCGGTGTTAAACTGAACAAATCACCCACGCAGTGCTGACTGGTCTTTACAATTATGCGTCTAGCATAATCCCAGTACGCCTTAAGGCGCGTAAACTACATTTTTACAACAATCGCCGCAGGACATTGTGCAGGGCTGGGCAATGTGGCCTATTGTCGGTACTGATGTTCCCGAACAGCCTTGGTAGCGCCGTGGCTAGCATGGATGCTTGCTAGTCCTGTAGTCATGCGTTCGACGTCCAACCGAGGTGGGTTTTTTTTAATTGTTTAGGGCGACCAGACATTAAATAGGTACCGTACAACGTCCGGGGAAATAAAGACAATCGGTGTGCTATAGACCGCATCGCCCACCGAGTGTCGATTGGTCTATAAACAATATTGGGCTGCCACAATATGCCCGAAATGCTTCAAGGCGATACAGGGGCCCTTTATTTATTGATTATGTTTTCGGACTGCCAAATCAGAAGTCCTGGTCTATCAAGCCCGTGTCTTCAGTACTCTACTTTATGGCAGTGAAACCTGGTCAACTTACTCAGTCTAAACATGGTGGGACTAGCACATATACCCAATACGCCTCGTTGCTGATTTTACTCTCATAATGAAAACCATCAGTCTGCAGTTTACTCTCATTATGAAAACCATCAGTCTGAAGTTTACTCTCATTATAAAAACCACCAGTCTGCAGTTTACTCTCATTATAAAAACCCTCAGTCTGCAGTTTACTCTCATTATAAAAACCACCAGTTTGCAGTTTACTCTCATTATAAAAACCACCAGTGTGCAGTTTATTCACATAAAAACCACCAGTCTGCAGTTTACTCTCATTATAAAAACAACCAGTCTGCAGTTTACTCTCATTATTAAAAAAAAACACCAGTCTGCAGTTTACTCTCATATAAAAACCACCAGTCTGCAGTTTACTCTCATTATAATAACCACCAGTCTGCAGTTTACTCTCATTATAAAAACCAACCGTCGGCAGTTTAACCTCATTATAAAAACCAACTGTCTGCAGTTTACTCCGCATTTTCGAGCGCTATCAAGACAAGACATCAGAACAAGTCAAGAAGCCTGAAACGGGGGAGGAAAATGGCACGGTGCAAGTCCAATACCAAGAAACAACAGACACAGAAGATGTGCAGCGTGGGAGCTGCCAAAACCTCGAAGAAGACGAACGTGGAGAGCCTACCTTCCAGCTGCAAAGAACCTGAAATTACAGTCACCCCACTGTAAGCTACCATGAAGGATACCGTCGACAGCCCATCACAGACAAGAGCCAGGACAGCTGAGAAGAAGGAGGAGAAAGACACCAGAGCTGGAAACACCGACTCAAAAACAGTCAGATGGGTTGCCAAGCGGATTCAAGTGGAGCTTTCAGGCGAACAAGTTCAGAAGCAGCTGCAGGAAGAAAATCTCCACATCAGAATCTTGAAGGCGGAGCAGATCCTGACATACTCAAAAATCCCTACAACGCTAGCGGTGGTGACGACTGAGAGCAGCGAGATACCACGCCAGGTATCTATAGACGAAGAAATACAACAGCCTGAAGGATTCATACCAAGAATCACGCAATGTTCCAGATGCCAGAGAGCCGGCCACAGCAGAGCAACATGTCGCAGCAAGACGGAAATCTGCCGTTACTGCGCCGATCACCACGCCTTCAAGGAGTGTCCGCTGGCCAAGCTGGACACGGACTTCCGAGCACCCAACAACAAAAGAAAGTGCGTCAACTGCCTGGGCAATCATGGAGCAAGATACCTGGGCTGTCCGTACCTCCAAAGACACAAAGACGTCTTAAAGTTCGCCATCAACACAAAGACACCATATAAGGACGCATTGCGGAGGTGCGAGACAGCCACGTGCTTGGCCATCTCGCTAGAATGCAACACCGTCAACTACCAGCACTGGCTCTACATCAAAGATCATCTGCGACGAGAGCAAGAGGTCGCCTGAGAAGAACATGGATTGGCGACATCAAAGACATTGTACAATCACACGGAATGACACTGTCCAGTGCCTCCCATCGGGTGCTGGAACGCCAATTATTCCTCCTCATGTGGCTTGACGGCAAAATTGGAAGAAGAAGAAGAAGAAGAAGAAGAAGAAGAAGAAGAAGAAGAAGAAGAAGAAGAAGAAGAAGAAGAAGAAGAAGAAGAAGAAGAAGAAGAAGAAGAAGAAGAAGAAGAAGAAGAAGAAGAAGAAGAAGAAGAAGAAGAAGAAGAAGAAGACGACGACGACGACGACAACGACGACGACGACGACGACGACGATGATGATGACAATCACTAGTCTATAATTTGCACTTCCCTGACACAAATCCAGGCTTGGACATTGTTCAGTAATATTCTGAATTTTGTATGACCCCCTAACCAAAACGAAGATGGGCAAAGGACATTAAAGACACCCTGAGCATTTCAACACACGAGATAGAGGAACGAGGATCGAGCATCTATCCCGCAGGCCATGATTAGAGCCACTTTCTGCAATGACCTTTTACACGAGAGGCGCGTTTTGCAAAGACCGTTTACATGATGAGAGCCACTTTCTGTCAAGATCTTTTTACATAATGAGAGCCACGTTCTGCATAGACCGTTATAACGTTACCTGATCAGTAGCAAAATATGCTCCACAGAGATAAGACAGAGGTGGATTCACAGCTAATTTAGTACTTACCGTAGACTCTGACATTAAAACTTCTAATTACACGATGTGCACTGACAGAGTTGGTTCCCCAGCATTGATATCTACCCACATCTTCATATTGCAGATTAGTTATCTGAAGTTCTTGTCCAAAGCTGATAACACTGGCACGGTCGGGAAGTGTCTTGTTCTCGAGTCTTTCCCAGTGGACGTCAGGTGTAGGGCTTCAAAGGCAATTATAATGTTATATTGACGAGTTTTAAACACATTGTGAGGTGTAGAACAATAATTATACTGACATATTATAAACAGCGTTGAGAGTTGTAGAACAATCATTATCATTACTATCATCATGTACCATGCCGATAAGCGTGGGCGGTCATGTTTCGCCATCTCACTCGATCACCAGAGTCGTGGATCAGCTCCGTGTTCTTGTCTCGATCATACCACGTGGCCACGCCATCCATTTATTTACTTCTCTGTCGTCCCCTTGTTCTCTTCCCTTCAATCTTGCCAGTTGTCACCAAGTACTCCAATTGATTTCTTCATATAACGTGCTCAAAAAACTGTGACTGTCTACGTCTAATTTCTCTAATCAGTTTACGGTTTTGGTCATAGGTTTTTCTGTCTGTCCATGGTATTCTTTGCATTCTCCTCAGAAACCACATTTCCACAGGTGTTTTTTCAGCTGTGGAAATGTGGTTTCTGAGGAAAATGCTAAGAATACCATGGACAGACAGAAAAACCAAGAACATTAATTAAACTAACATATTATAAACATTTTTTTAAACTAGGGGGGGGGGGGTATTTAAACAATTATCAACTGCGTAGTGAGGCACTGTGAACGGACATTTACAGCGCAAATTTGCCTTATCAGTCACATTCGCTACCGCCATAGGTAAAAGTTATTATGCCTTTTTAAAGCACAAACTATCGTCTGTCAAGACGGTAAGTTGCCAATGTATGTAGTGAGGCTTAGATCAATCATTATACTGACACGTTTTAAACAGTGATGTGATGAGTAGAACTATCATTATACGCTGTGATAAATAGAACTGTTGTTATATTAACACATTTTAAACACCTTGTGAGGAGATAAAAAGTTAGTTGCATATCGTTTACATGACATCGCAGTCAACCCCAGCATTTTGTGTGTGGGGTATTTGTGATTTCTTGGCAAATTACGTTTAGTACTTTGCCATTTTAGAGGTTATGACTTTTCTCCGTAATCTCGTATACTCTCGTGGGTAACGTGATGACGATGAGAATCAGCACTGGTTCGAATCGCATCGGTAACTTACGGGGTATGTGAGCCGGCCGCTCAGAAAGCAATGGCAAACTACCGAGCGTAATCTTGCCAAGAAATCAACATACAGCTGAAAGATGCTGGTGTTGACAGCGATGTCCTGTAAAGGATATGCAAAAAAAAAAAAAGTTTGCCATTGCTCTCTGGACGACTGGAATTCATGTCATTGTACGAAAATCAACGCAAGTCTGTAAGGAGTAAAACATCATTATACTGAGACGTTTTAAATTGCGTTGTGCGGAGTAGAACAATCATTACACTGACACGTTTTAAACAGTGATGTGAAGTGTAGAACAATCATTACACTGACACTTTTAAACAGTGATGTGAGGTGTAGAACTATTATTTTAACATTTAAGCAGGTGCATGAGGTTGAAAGCAGCTGCTGTGTTGTCACAATTTAAACACTGTTTTGTATGGCATAAACAATTATTACAGTCAAACCTCGGTTTTCGTCGATAATCCGTCCGAAAACAATCGGCGAAATCCGAAACCGACGAAAACCGAGACAATAGTTTTCACATTAACCAATGTAAATCCAATTAATTCATTATATACACTCCAAAATACATAGTAAAACACATTCTATAGAGAATAAATATAGTGTTTAATGCTATCTTTTGGCCCCAGACTTGTCCGAATTCCTCACCTTCGCCGTGCCTAGTAACACTGTGTATGGCAGTGCGCCTGTTGAATTTTTCAAACCATCCTCTGCTGGCTATAAAATTACTAAGTATATTAGCACTCGTCCAGGACATTTTCTTAATGAGCTCGGCGTACAACAGTCTGGCCTTTCCATACACGATTGTCTACGAAACAGAATCGCCATCTAAATGTTTTTTGTTTATCCAAATTAATAATAACTGTTTGACATCTTCAATTGTTTGCGACCTCTGTTTCGTTAGCACATTCAAGCCTTTCGCTACATCAGCCTCATTTATTGCTTCCTATTTCGTCACAATGGAACTTATCGTGGATGGCGACTTCCCGTACATGCGGCCGATTTCAGCAATCTTAACGCCTCTCGTATTTTATTATTAGCAAGTGATGCTCATATAACGAAAAACAACGCCAAACTGAGCAGAAGAACGATGGGCCCCTTTGTTTTCGCAAAATTAGCAGCGTGGTCACATGGACACATCTACGAAATCGGAGGCAATCGACGAAAACCGAGACAAATTTTTCGAGGGGGGGGGGGGGGAAATCGACCAAAACCGAAGCCTACGAAGACTGAAGGAAACGAAAACCGAAGTTTGACTGTATACTTACACATTTTAAAAAATGTTGTAGAATGTGGAAATATGTTACAATGAAATTGTATGTTGACACAAAGTATGGCTCATGAATTTAAACTGTCATTTTGTTTCATGCTCCTAACTTTTAACTTTGATCTGAACTTAAAATTGCTCTCCTAGATCAATACTCCAAAGTGTTCTCTTAGACCATGATTCCACAATATCAGCTGTCTTTAACATGGGTTTAAATCGGAGAGAGAGTCGAGTTCATTGCACCGCGTTCTGTCCCACATGGCTCGGTCTTTTTGGACAGGGTGCCCTGCCGAAAGGGTTGCACAATGAGGCAGGTATGCCCATGTCTCGAATGTTGATGCTGGTTAACAAAGTCTTGCATTTAATATGATCAACATTCAAGTAAACCTCTCCTGTGTTAAACAACATATATTTAACTGACCTTGTTGCGAAACTGAGGCGACCTAATTACGAGACTGAGGCGACTTAATTACGAAACTGAGGCGACCTCATTACGAAATTGAGGCGGTATAGTGGTTTGTTCACTTGCCTGTGGAGACAGAGGTCCGATTTCAATCCCCACCAGAGACATTAATTTTTTTTCTGACCTGTCTCATACAAATTGGCACCAGACAATTTTCAGAATTATCTGGGAAGGAATCCTCACGATAAAGGGAACTGTCCACCCTACCTCATCCTCTAGAGCAGTGGTTCTGAACCATATTTTGGCCCATGCACCCCTCCACCATATGTTCAGAATATCACACACCCCGCCCCCTTTCGTATTTCCTCCCTATAAATCCCCCCTCGCCCCAACATAGTATACGTAAAAATGGAAGCTAAATTTAATAATACATATCAGAACAAGGCTAGACGTCTACACAAAACGTGATTTGCGGGTCTACTTAGGTTATAAAAGCGAATTTCAGAAGGGCGAGGAGTAAAGAACCATACATATGGAAGGGAGAAACAATATCAAGTAATTGGTTCTTGAAATAATCTTAATTCCTCCCCCCCCCCCCCCCCACTCCCCCCCCCCCCCCGAAACCTAAAATTCCCCCCAATGGGGGGAGGAGAATTCCCCACCGGTTGAGAACCACTGCTCTAGAATATACGTAGGCCTAACAACTCACACCCCACCGGTTGAGAACCACTGCTCTAGAGTATACGTAGGCCTAACAACTCACACCCCACCGGTTGAGAACCACTGCTCTAGAATATACGTAGGCCTAACAACTCACACCCCACCGGCTGAGAACCACTACTCTAGAGTATACGTAGGCCTAACAACTCACACCCCACCGGCTGAGAACCACTGCTCTAGAATATACGTAGGCCTAACAACTCACACCCCACCGGTTGAGAACCACTGCTCTAGAGTATACGTAGGCCTAACAACTCACACCCCACCGGTTGAGAACCACTGCTCTAGAGTAAACGTAGGCCTAACAACTCACACCCCACCAGTTGAGAACCACTGCTCTAGAGTAAACGTAGGCCTAACAACTCACACCCCACCGGCTGAGAACCACTGCTCTAGAATATACGTAGGCCTAACAACTCACACCCCACCGGTTGAGAACCACTGCTCTAGCGTATACGTAGGCCTAACAACTCACACCCCACCGGTTGAGAACCACTGCTCTAGAGTAAACGTAGGCCTAACAACTCACACCCCACCGGCAGCATAAGCTATGGGACTTCCTTTACATGTTGTTACATAACAGGTAACCGACATCGAAGCATGTCTGTTACAAGCCGCTTACCCATCACTTGTGTGAGCAGCATGCCAGATACCCTTCAGTTGTGTGAGTAGCATGTCAGGTGTTCATCAGTTGTGTAAGTAGTAAGCCAGCTGCCCATCAGATGTGTAAGTAGCCAACCAGCTATCCATCAATTGGGTGAATAGCATGCCAGCTACCCATCAGATGTGTGAGTAGCATGCCACCTGCCCATAACTTGTGTGAATAGCATGCCAGCTACCCGTCAGTTGTGTGAAAAGCATGGCAGGTACCTGTCAGTCGTATGAATAGCATGGCAGAAGCACACTTAACTGCATCTCTTCTAGTCCCTGGCAGCCGTGTACCATAATAGTTAGACACTTCTCTGCATGCCCGGTAGTTATGAGTTCGAATTCGTATCGAAGCGGATTTTTAATTAATCTGGTTCCTCCCTTCCACATCACCCTCTCAGCACGGTAGACCTAGCCTAAAATAGGCACCAAGAATTGTGTTCTGAAGCAAAGGCGGTCAGTGTGAAACAGACCACATCTTCCCTGGAAGATACAAATATGGGTCTATTGCCATGTGCATTCCATCCATCATGTGCCATGTCGATAATTGTAGGCGGTCATGTTTCGCCATCTCACTCAATCACCAGAGTCGTGGATCAACTCCGTGTTCTTGTCTCGACCATGCCACAAGGCCAGACCATCCATGTATTTACTACTCAGCCTTCGCTTTGGTCTCTTCCCTTCGATCTTGCCACTTGTCACCAAGTTCTCCAATTCATTTCTTTTCATAGCATGCCCAACAAGTTTTGACTGTCTACGTCTAATGACTCTAATCAGTTTACTTCTTCTTCTTCTTTTCGTTCATCCGGAGTGTTTTTTCAGATGTGATTGCGGTGTGTCTGTTATGCGCCCTTGGGCCGAAACCCGTAGGCCAACACATCCGACAATAGCGTGCTTTTTTGACCAGGTAGCATTCCTGGGAGACTCTCACTTTTGTGGTGCCATCTACAACCATGCTGGCCAAGGTTGAAAGGTCGAAGACAACAGTCATCCCTCAAAGGAAGGCAGGGACAGTCCATAGCATTTTCCGCCATCCAAGGTTGCTTCCATAGTTGCAGGGCCGACACATAACGCCCTGGATCTGGGCTCACCGAGGGAAATCGTCACGTCCTGCTCATGGCTGCTTTAAATCCTCACTTCAATATATTGGTCATTTCGTTTTCCCCGGGCCATTCCCGCACAAACCAGACAGGTTTGCAGACGGCATCCACTCAGCGAGTTTTCGGACATGTGCTTGTCGTTGCGCCCGTCAGAGCTATTCCAGGCACGACAGACATTCGGAAAACTACCTAGTCAGAGCTGTTCCGAACAAGAGCGGCATTCGGAAACTAGGTAGTCAGAGCTGTTCCTAGCACGAGAGACATTCGGACGAGACATTTCACTCGGACGTAATTGCGTAGTGTCAATTTTTAGTTTGCCACCCGTAGGACGACACTTCCGGCTTCCGGCGGGCATTTTTTAATGAGGTTAGCCTTCCTCTGGTTCGAGACAAGTTAGACTCTTATTTCGACTTCCACACTGAAAGCTTTTCCTTTGGTCTGCTACGTAATGGATTCGCAAGCCAGGCGTTCCATTTCGTGTCATCGAGACAATTTTCCACCTTTGACTACACTCACTCCATGAGTACGGTTAAACACTTTCATCGGAACGTGCGACCGAGGTGTTTTTCCACCTTTTAGTACTCGCTCACGAGGTAGGCTACATGTGCTGCCGGCTCAGCACCTTACCTCCGTACAGCAGTGAGCGAGAAACGGCCAGGCCCTCTCATCCGGGGATCTCTCATATCCCCCAGCTGAGAGTCTTCGGGCAAGTATCTGAACTGAGCATGTAGCGTGCCCAGTATCTCACCTCCATTTATCGGTGGAGGCGTTTGTGTAAGTATCTGTACCAAGATTTGTGCTTCGTGCGCCGGAGCTTAAATTTTGACTGTTATCCTCAGCCTACCTGCAGAGCAGCAGGTTGTGTCTCTCTTAGTCTGGTCCCTATCCCATATGCTGTCCGATATGTAGTTTTCCATCCATCGGCAAGCACATGGGGTCGATGGGACACGCAAGCTCCCCCACCACGTCAAGGTGGAGACACATCGGGGGAGTAATCAGTTTACAATTTTCATTTGTTTCTTGAAGGACTTGTTCATTGGTTTTTCTGTCTGTCCGATGCATTCTTTGCATTTTCCTCAGAAACCACATTTCCACAGCTATCAGATGTTTTTCAGCTTGGCTGCTCATTGTCCACGCTTCACATCCATACAAAAGTACAGGTTCTTTGTAGCACCTCAGCACTCTTTTTCTCGTTGCAATTGACATCTTTTTATTGGTCAGTATGTTTTTTTATCTTGCAAAATGCTACCTTCGCAATGGCAGCATAGGCTATGGTAAAATGGTGACGATGTAGTAGTGTTTTCTTTGGAGGACGCTTTTGTATTTTTCTGGAGAGGATGTGCTGTTGTTTCGTATTCGTTTTCGGAAGTTGTTCACAAGAAACCACGGAAAGCAGGTGGTTGATGAAAATTTGAGAGCAGCCGACAGATAGCTGTTGGTCATGGTCTCAAGTTTTGCGACGGTAGGCAGAAGATCTCTTTCACGAGACAATGGCAACAGCCACCGACCAATATGGTCACTGCCAGGAAGGAGAGCAACGGCAAACTACCTTATTTAAAGTTGCATAGTTTATCATGATTCGCCTAATTACAGATCATCACAAGAACAGGACAGAGACACTGAAATTAGCAACATAAAAGGTGCGAACATTAAGCGACGACAGAAAATTAGATAACATCAACACGCATTGAAGAGTATAAAATGGTCCTGGGCTTTTACATATTCACTTACTTTCCAGAGAAGATGCATTTCATAGAAAAAGTGTCCCCGAGTATCCCAATTATATCATCACGATCAGCCCACAAGTATTTGACTTCTGCGACTGTATCGTTGGCTGAAAGAAGAAAAGATCGCAAAAATGAATTAAGAAGTGCTCCCAGCCCATGTGTTGCCATGACCTTAAGTGAAAGCCAGGAATATTACAACTGTAATCCACATAGCATAACTGTAATCCGTATAGCACAACTGTAATAGACATAGTACAACTACAACAGACACAAAATCCAATAGTGACAGTGCAGACGCCTGGCAGAACTCAAGAATTCCATTTCCCCTCTACAGAACACAATTCAATTAAAAGGGAACCTCTACAGAACACAATACAATGAAAAGGAACCTATACATAACACAATACAAAGAAAACGGAACCTCTATAGAACACAATAGAATGAAAAGGGAACCTCTACAGAGCACAATACAATGAAAAGGGAACCTCTACAGAGCATAATACAATGAAAAGGGAATCTCTACAGAGCACAATACAATGAAAAGGGAACCTCTACAGAGCACAATACAATTAAAAGGGAACCTCTACAGAGCATAATACAATGAAAAGGGAACCTCTACCGAGCACAATACAATGAAAAGGGAACCTATACAGAACACAATACAATGAAAGGTAACCTCTACAGAACACTATACAATGAAAGGTAACCTCTACAGAACACAATACAATGAAAAGGGAACCTATACAGAACTAAAGAATTCCGTTCACTCGCCTATACACACAATACAATCAAACTGATTTTTTAAAAAAAAAACATGCATACACAATTCTCAATGCAGACATTACACACGGTACTATGAAAAGGCACAGAAAGATACGTTAAGTACTAAAGCAAATATCATAAGAATTATTCTTTGGCCGACTTTATGATACCACTGTCAAACATGCACGCTTAGTGCAACTAATAAGCGCAATCATAACAGCAGAGATGAGATGCCCTAGAAGAGCGGTGGAAGTAATCATGAGTGATAAAATTAGGAATGAGGAAAATAGAAGACGACTAGGTCCGAAACCAGTCGTGCACTTCATTAAAGAACAACAGATTAAATGGTTTGGCCACTTCACTAGAATGCCCTGTTATTATTTGCCGCGAAGAGCCAGCTTCCCTGAAGAAATATAATGGATAAAGACAAGGATAAGAACATGTAAAAGATCAGTGCTAGTATTAAGTACAACCTTAGATAGATGAATACCAACTTACAAAGAGCATTAGACAGAGGCGCATAAAAGATCATAACATCTCACCCCCAACAATTCAATGAGGTAAATGGAGGAAGAGAAGAAGAAAAAGACTATGAAAAGGCAGTCCTCTAAGATTCTTAGCAATATAAAAATTGTCATTATGGTCTCAGCTCGAGTGAGGAGCAACTCCCAGTTGCATGCTCCAGTTGTAGAGAAGATAAAACACACAACAGTGCTACAAACGCACATCATGTGACCGTGTATCCACCAAGTTCAGTGAACAACTCGGCCTCTGAGCAGACACTCATTTGTTGTGACAGCCGGTTAGTTAGTCGCATGTCCTTTACATGATACAGGACGTCGTATTCAATCCCTGTGGCTGTATGTCATTTGCTAGGCATTTTACATTTGTTACTTTGGCATTGCTTTCCGAACGACCGAGGCTCATAACATTATTTAAATCCACTCAAGATGGTCTGCTTCCAAATCGCCTGCAGTTGGTTTCAAACCCGGTATGCTGGGTTTTGAAAAGTGGTCGCTACCCTTTAGCCGTAGACGCCGCCTGACATACTAAAATCACTGTAAATGTTCCTATCATAAACCGTCTATGTGAATGTAATATACAAGTACATGGGAATATTCTTAAACAAGCGAATCGGTACAATTATCTCGGAACAGTCATAAAATCTGATCGGAGGTGCCTTGAAGAGATTAGAACAAGAATCGCCATAGCGAAGGTAGCCTTTTGCAAGATGAAAAACATACTGACCAATAAAAAGTTGTCATGTGCAACGAGAACAAGAGTGTTCGAATGCTACAAGAACATGTACTTTCGAATGTATGTGAAGCGTGGACAATGAACAGACAAGCTGAAATTATCTGATGGCTGTGGAAATGTAGTTTCTGAGGAAAATGCAAAGAATACCATGGACAGACAGAAAAACCCATGACCAAGTCCTTCAAGAAACAAATGAAAATCGTAAACTGATTAGAGAAGTTAGACGTAGACAGTCACAATTATTTGGACACGTTATGAGAAGAAATAAATTGGAGAACTTGATGACAACTGGCAAAATTATGGGAGGGGGGGAGAGAGAGAGAGAGAACAAGAGGAAGGCAGAGAAGTAAATACCTGAATGGCTTGGCCACGTGGTATGGTCGAGACAAGAACACATTGAGCTGATCTATGACTTTGGTGATCGTGTGAAATGACCTGACATGACCGCACACGCTTATCAGCATGGCCTCGTGATGGTGATGATGATGAATGTGGAAGGCAGGGGATAATTACCACAGTATCTTTCTAATAGACTACCCTTCAAACGATAACATGCCTCATCTACTTACATCCTATTGGAGATACATAGTATCGAGTCCCGATTGAACTTTTCCGCAAGACAGGATTATCGGCTACACAGGCATAAGGCAGTCCACCTTTTCCATCCTCTGCTCTGACGTTTGCAAATCTGAGTCGATCTTCAAAATGAGAAGAAAATTGCATGATAACACAAGAACAGCAATAGTTAACACTTAACACAGCGGATCAGCGCAAATGGGAGGGTAAAGCCTCATCCTAGTGAGAAAAAATGCAACCTAAAGACTAAATGTCGTAGCAGAGAATACCTGGCCCTAAGCCTTGGTCGGCAACTGGTCTAGGATCGAAGGTCCAACAGTCCGACAGTTAGAGCATTGCCTTGTTGTTACGGCAGCTTCTGCAGCTTGCCTTGTTCAAGACCTATTGGTTTTATCCTTCCTCTGGTATAAACTAGGCAGGCCGAGAGCGGGTTCATGCTTAATAAGCAACACGTGGTCTTTACAATTCAGCTCAGGCTTTGTTTCTATGGCGAGGTTATTCTGCATTTTTTCTTTTGCTATCGTCTACCAAGACGGCATGGTGCCAGTGCTTAATATACAATTTCAGAAGAATGAATATATGTTATATTAACATACAATTTTAGAAGTAATAATATAAGCAAGATTTCAGAAGAATTAATTGTTGACGCTTAGTCCATACCGTGTTATTACTTCTAGTGCACTGAGTAAACTTTCACTATTACCAGTGTCGTGTCCTCCTTTAAAGTGTCGTCCCTGGAGTGAGGAGAGTCAACACCCACATTATAATATTTTTCTTTCCTATAAATATCCTGGAGAATCCACCAGCTTCCGTCCAACACACTCCATCAGCCCGTGGACACCTTTTCCTATCACTCTCTCACTGTCGTAATATGCCCCCTCTCATACTTCCCCAACACACTCCATCAGCCCGTGGACACCTTTTCCTATCACTCTCTCACTGTCGTATTATGCCCCCTCTCATACTTCCCCAACGCAACATATTCAACAACTCTTGCTTCTAAAAATTAATAAAGATTAATTTATTAAAAGAAAAGTGTAACGTATATGAGACGTGTATGCGAAGAAAATGTGTGATGTGTTCTATAATGTGTGTAGGATCGGACTCTCAGATAACAGCATAGTCAGTTCATCCTTGCAAGGACACACCACAGCACGTTAAGTCAGAACAAGTCCACCTCACCCGGTACTGTATCTCTCCTGCCGGACACCGACTGTCATCTGTAGCTACCTGGTAATCCATCTTCCTGATCATCCGAAATAGATACTGTTTGTAAATTACAGCTGATCATGGACCGGTTGCCCAATGCACATAATTTCCTATCGTTCTTAAAGAATGCACAAATCCTTTGTAGTGAGTATTTAGGTATCACTGTTATTGTTAATATACTTGAACCTAACTAGTGTCTATCTAGGTTCAGGTATTATGTCTTTTGAACTATTTCACTAGAATATATCACACCATGTGACTATTATATTTTAATGTTCTTGTTTAGGTACTAATGTTCTTATGATGTGTGTTGCATCAACAATCATCACCCATCTTAGGTGAATCATCTTTCTTCTCGGACGTTATTCCTTTTTAGTAAGAATCATTTGAGTGTCCAACTGGTGTTATGTCTAATTGACGTTGCACTTCATCAAACCCAGTGTTGAACTTCCTCGTAACTGGTATGGAACCTGTGAGAGAAACAACACATCTTGTGATAGTACTAGTCACGGATCCTACCGGCTGAGCGTAAGCCTATTGCCTTGCTCAGTTATTTTACAGCTAACTAAACTCGGTCATAGAGCATAGTAGCTCCTCACCTACGTCCGAATCAGGCGATGACAAGGAAAGACCCATAAACAGAGTGCACAACTTCAGTGGGCAAACCATTGACAGATCCCCCCATTGGACACTTTCCCCATCTTAAATCTCTCCAATTATCACTCCTCTATCCTATTCATCCTAGCAGAGCCAATTATCACTTCACTACTCTCACTAGTTTTCAACTAACAGTGCTAATCATCACACTCTAGTTTTAACAAGACTACTGCCTATATTAATTAGAACTACTTAGATAATATAACTACCTTATGCAAACTATCCTCATTCCCGGATGGCTGCTACACTTTGCCATAACGACACATGCTAGTTAATTTTAAATTAATCTAACACTGTAGAGCTCTCCCACAAACACGTCCATCCTAATCCACGGATTTGGTCAACACTGTTTCTCCCAATCATGGTTTTTCAAACAGCCTAAAATTGGTCACGTGACGGTATTCTTTATGTCCACACAGGTGTTATTTGGGCTTATCATCCATTGTCAAGAATCTATCCTCCCTGGCTCAATCAATGTCAGAGTTGTCATCACTTGTTGTGACTCCCACAACAAGCTAGCGAGTTCCTGTATGCTCCCAACAACGGGTTTCCACAAAAAACCGCCAATCTTCTGTCGAGTGGTGACAACCACAGCCGTCATTTCGCTTGATGTCCGGAAACTCTCAATGACAGACGGACTGTTTTCTCCCGAGCTGAGTACTTCCGCTTAAATCCGACCTGTTTATGAACTGTCAAAGTGGTGTATAGATTCATCTCACTCACTTCCAAATGTTCCCATTTTGTCGACCCCATGTAAACACGTGCAGCTGCAACTTTTGACCGTCCTGGGGATTTTGACATCCAATTTGTTTTTTCTGTTAGTTAAAATAGTTTTGTCTTTGCAGATAGGCCGGTTAATCAGAAAGTCTCTATAGTAATCAACTGGTTAAACGCAGTGTTTTATTTTTGTGACAACCAGTGTCCTTCACTGTAACTTTGACTTGAGAGGTGCTTGTACTTTACGTCTCCAAGTCAAGGACGAGCAGTCAACATTTTAGTTCAGCTGACCTGTGTATGGGGTTGAACCCGCTACCTCGGCATCAGAACACAGGATGTTAAAGAACGAACGCTCTTATCCATTCGGCCGTGCTGACCTCCTTCTGTGTCTTCACGTGAGCATGATGGGAAGAGTGAAGAAAGGCATGCTGGGAAGAGTAAGAAAAAGCATGCTGGGAAGGGTGAAGAAAGGCATGCTGGGAAGGGTGAAGAAATGCATGCTTCGGACAGAATGGCCTGCGTCAACTTAAACTTCAAATACAGGTAGCATCCGTTGGAGTTTTATCTCCAGGGCATGCTGGTGTGTTGGGAAACGAGCAGACGGATAGTTTGGCTGGGTTTGCATCGCTGGTGCACGATAAGGCAGATGTGGTCTGGACCATTTGGGAGAAGTGTAAAATAAAACAGATAAATCATTATGGTCTGGAGAGAATGGTGCGGCAGGGAGTGACTGAACAAGTCCACCTGGAAGACACCCAGCACAGCTAGAAGAGGCTAAACGGACAAATAATCAGACTGCAACTGGTGCCATTAGTACTGGGACTCTTCGCTGGCTGTTGAAGGTGGGGATGCAGCGCGCGTGGGAATGTCCCGCTTGCTATGATGTGGCTTCCTGGCTCAGCTCAAATCAACTCTTCATATCAGTGCCAGTCATTATTTACTTATATTTTAATTGATGTAGAAACTATAAAATAAGATGTTCTTCATATCTGCAAAAGCAAGAAGTAAACCAGAAAAAAAAATGGACTGTATAGATAAGTGGAAATGAAACTCAAATTACCAACACGCAAAAATAAACTGCATGAAGTCAGGCCTTGGTCTGATATGACTGAGCTACCATATGACATTAGAAGGTACTGTTGGCTTTTTGTTAGCGCCGAATATTTGTCGGTGCTCACCAAACCCGACACCTCACATTTTGCCAAGTGATTTGGGTGGAGGGGCGCAAATGGGAAGGTACAAGCTCTACCCTACTGCTAGGAAATGCATTCTAAAGATTAAATGTTATGGCAGGGCAGACCAGGCTCTAAGACTTGGTCGGTAACTGGTCTAGGACGGAAGCTCCGACAGTTGGACAGTTAGAGTATTGCTTTTCTGCTCCGGCAGCTTCTGCAGCTTGTCTTGTTGCAGATGTATTCCTGTTACTTTTTCACTACACCGATGGGTCAGTGGTGAGAAACAGACGTAGTGGCTGGGGCTTTATTACAAAGGCTAATGGACGAGTCTTGAAAAAGGAGAGCCTGGCATATGAGACTACTACCTCCAGCATGAGAATGGAGACGGAGGCAGTAACAGCGGCATTCCGGTGGCTAGAGGAGACCACTGCAACACACGTTGTATTCATTACAAATTCAAAGAGTATGCTTAGTAAGGTGGAGAAAGGAATGTTTCGTGTGGAATGGCTCTCGTCGCTTCAGAGGTCACAGAGGGTGAGAGTTGTATGGATATTTTGCCCTGGCCATGCGGGGGTACGGGGGAATGAACAGGCTGATAGGCTAGCAGGGAATGCACCACTTGGTGGTAGTTTGCCTATGGACAAGGGGGAGGTGGTCATGCGCTTGTGGGACCAGGTGGAGAAGGCGGAGGAACAGACTGAGACCCTATATGTGGAAAGAATGAGATTGAGGGGGTTCTGGAAGAATCTCAAAACTGAGAGGGAAGACCAGGAGAACTTTTAATCAGATAGCGGTGGGAACGATTAGTAGTATGACTCTTCGCTGGCTGTTGAACGAGGGGACGGAGCACGTATGGAAATGTCCTGAGTGCAGTGATGTCGGTTCTTAACTCAACTCAACTCAACTCTGGAGTAAACTAAGCAGGCCGAGAGAGGGATCATGCTGCATGAGTAACACATGGTCATTAAATTCAGCCCAGTCTTTATACTATGGAGAGGTATAAATCTATTTTACAAGCTATCGTCTGTCAAGACGACAAGGTGTCAGTCAATAAATTACAAAATCAAAACAGAAAGCATTCATAATTTTTAGCACAGGACTCAAAACTAAGAAAACAACTACACATACAAAGACTACTTACACTCTCTGTCCATGGAAACATGGCTGTCATAGGTGTACGAATTGATGACGTCCCATTCCTTCTCGTTGATCCAATACACGACAGGTGGTGGGACACTCTCGGGTGGACGACAAGAGAGAGTTAAAGGTTCACCAATTTTAAGAGATAAATGTATGGGAGGTTCAAAAGCAAATTCTCCCATCTTTGCCTGAATGAGCTTAATCTTCTTTGATGCAGATGTACCAAGATAATTGCTTGCAAAACACTGGTAAATGCCCGCATCTGTGTCTCCTGTGCTGTTGATGACAAGAGTGCCATTGTTCGGAAGTTGGACTATCCTTGCATCATTTCCACTGGGGTTGAATCCGATCTCATTTCTTCTCCAACGATATCTACAGAACAAGTAAAGTTACATGTTGTTATTTATTGTCGCACTGGTTGTAGTCTTCTTTGAGGCAACGGCTTTTTTTTAAAATCATATCATTGTCATAATCATGTGCCATGTTGATAAGTATGAACGATAATGGTTCATCATCACACAGTTCTTGGATCAGATTTGTCTTTTTGTTCGTATTCTGATATATAGCAACTGGCACCTGGCACCTGGCACCTGCCAGTCTGGACAGACGATAGTTTGTTACATTGTGCTTTTAAAACAATGCATAATAACAACAACCATACCATGGATGGAGTTATACTGTTGCAGTCCAGCCAATACTCTATGATTTCTGTAGATGTCTGTTAACATCACGACTGCTCTTATTTCCATTCGGTCAACATTCCTTGATTTTGAATAATGAAGACACAAACCACAGATTGTACGATTTATTGCCTGGCATATTTCGCTGCATCTCGCCAGGTACATACTGCAGAAGTCACACAACATAGAGTAAAATAATTAGATACATCTTCCGAGATGAAATATACACATGATCGCACAGTAATATCATTTGTTTATATATTATTTTATATATTACAAATATATTTGTTTATTATTTGTAATTTTAAATGAACTATCGTGTCTTTCTGTTTGCACAAAACTGGCCTATGTAGAATAATCATTATGGCTTCTGCAAACTTTAACAAACGACTATTTTGTGTATGAAACAACACACGAAAAGCGCTGTCTCTATCAATTACATGACGGGTTTCCAAGACATGAAGCGCAATGGACGACGCCGGAAGTTTATAATTATGGTGTGTCAGCCTTTCCATGATCCCATCGCCTGTGTGTAGTATCTTATCACGCTATCTGGGTATGTGTTCAACAACCCTGCTGTGTAACTCTCGCTCTGTTCTGCCGATGTAGGTAGACTCGCACCTGCATGGGAATTGATAAATACAGTTGGATTTGGCGTACAAAGGGGTAGATTCTTTTACAGCTGGGTGGGAATAGGTGTTGTTCTGTACCTAATAACTGGAGTTGCAGCACAGAATATTCGGTCTATTGCTGTAATCAGCCGGTTCTGTAGACGTTGCAATACGTTATCCCCTCAAAGGTTAGCTGGATAAATACCTTGAGTTTAGGGACTGTAGTTACGTCTGGTTTTGGTTTCGGCTATTGGCAGTGGCGCTTTATAAATCCTGGAGTACCCATTCAGGTGTAATACATTCTTCAGAGTTTCAACTTCCTCTGTCAGTGTGTTCTGGGTGCATATCTTAATAGCACGGTCAAACAGGGTCCGTACTAAGCCCTGTTTGTACTGGACAGGTGCGAAGCTATGAAAATTTAAATATTGGCCAGTCCATGTTTCTTTGCGGTACACCGATATTTGAACTGTGCCGTCTGTTCTACGTCTCATTAGGATATCCAGGAACGGCAACGTTTCGTTGTGTTCGTGTTCCATAGATAAAGAGATGTTTTTATGCGCCATGTTTATTATGGCCTGGAATGATGTTGCTTGTAGCTCGTCTGTGGTGATAATTAATATATCGTCCACATAGCGACGGTAGAAGACCAAGTTTTTCATGTCTGAGGATCTCTTTTCTTCTAAATGTGCCATGAAGATGTCCGCTAGAATAGGACCAAGAGGACTCCCCAAGGCCACTCGGTCATTTTGACGGTATGACATATTCAGAAAATTTAATTTTATATTGGCAACCTAGTTTAGTTGTTTGTCTCTAATGCGTTCACTTATTATTTTCACTGTCTCATCTAATGGAACGTTGGTGAAAAGGGAGGCTATATCCATGGATGCCATGTGTTTATGATTTATTTCCATAGTATCCAATGTAAAGAACACACCATGGACAGGCAGAAAAACCAGCGAAAAAGGCCTTCAAGAAACAAATGAAGATCGTAAACTGATTAGAGACATTAGACGTAGACAGTCAAAATTTGTTGGGCATGTTATGAGAAGAAATGAATTGGAGAACTTGGTGACAACTGGCAAGATCGAAGGGAAGAGACCAAGGAGAAGACAAAGAAGTAAATACCTCGATGGCTTCGCCACGTGACATGGTCGAGACAGGAACACAGAGCTGATCTACGACTCTGGTTAGTTAGTTAGTTAATCGACAGATCATCCTCATTGCACATCGAACCAATCAGTCCATAAGTGCTCGGATCCCCTCCTCAGCAAATCCCGCAGCGTCTAGCGGCTAACGACACCAGTTCTGTGTTGGTTTATCAATCTTCTTTGGCTTCCTGCGTAGTGTTCTTGTTTGGCCACCCCTCTTTTAATTTGCTGTTCTCGCAGTCTGGCCATGGTTGTAGATTCACAGTCATCACTTGGTTCTCGCTAAAGTCTTACATCTCGTAGAGCATTCAGAATGTCAGCCTGGTCCATGGCGCGTCCGCCCTCCACAGTAGCCTCACCTGCGAGCTTGTCAGCCCGCTCATTTCCTTGTACTCCCCCATGCCCTGGCAAGAAGATGAAACTAATCTTTGCCAGCCGAGACCGCTCCAGAGACAGCAACCATTCTCTTCGGATCGACCCATCCTCTATCCTCTTGATCATGTTCATTGAGTCGCTAAGGAAACATGCCCTAGTGAATGTCTGTGTCTCGAGCCATGTTATTGCTTTACTTACTGCCATGACTTCCATAGTCAGGCTACTTGTGGTTTCAGTGAAAGCACCAGAGTCCTCCTTCACAATTCTCCCTCCGGTCCGAGCCGTAAAGGCCCATGAGCTTCTCACATGTCGGACGACCGACCCATCTGTGTAGATGACAGCATCCCCGTCTAGCGAATTCTCGAAAATCAACGCTTGTACCTCAGCTTCCACAGCAGCCGGATTTTCTTGTCTGCATTTTCTATCTAGTTGGATGCAAACTGAAAAGGATGTGCAAAAATATGTTGGCACTTGTACCCACTCCTAGCCAGGTTCTAAGTCCTCAAGTGAACACACCTGTTGAAGAATGTCTTCGGCTTGACCCATCCACGACCGTCCTCTTTTTAACCTGCTTCCCTTCACCTTCCTAATTTCACTATGCAGTGGATGTTGTGTGTTTGCGTTAACTCTAAAGTAGGCGCGTGCCCTGCAAACTTGTATTCTCTCTTCAATGGTTGGAAAATCAAGACAGTTGCGCATCGCCCTGCATGCTGTATCTCTTGTACATCCAAGAATAATGCGCATAGCTTCATTCTGTATCCTTTCCATCCTTTCTATCTGCTTACGGCTGAGAGTCAGGATTGCCATTGCATACTCAAAAACAGACATGACCAGCCCCTCGCACAGAAGACATAGATGGCGCTGCTCACAGTTTGCTGCCGCCATCACCCGCATCGCAGCCAAACCCCGCTTGGCCTTTGTTATCACCTGGTCTATGTGCTCATTATAAGCAAGGCTTCGATCAAACCGTATCCCCAGGTAATTCATTGCCTGCGTTCTTTCCACCGTCTCTGAACACAGCTTTACAGTTGGTGTTGGAGTGTTGACAATATGATTATTCAAAGAGAACCAAGTCACTGTTGCCTTTGTTGGGTTGACCATTGCCCCAGCTTCATCACACCAAGTACTTATGCGATTGAGTTCGGTTTGTAGTTCCACAGCAACCTGCTCTCTATCCTTACCCTGACGGTACACTAAAATATCATCGGCATATGACAATTTCCTGCCAGGTCCAGTGATCTGCTGACTGGTGATTCTCACTGTGTAGGCGTTGAACAGTTCCGGAGATAATGGTGATCCCTGTGGTAGGCCAGGATATATTGTTGTTGGTTCTGTAGTCCAACTGCCACATCTAAAAACTGCTTTCCGTTGCAAGAGGGCTGCAGCGATCCAACTAAGAAGGAATGGACTTATTTTGTGTTCAAGAAGCTGAAGCATTAAAAAATCCAATGGTACTCTATTGTACGCGTCCTCAAGATCAGTCGCTGCAGCAAAGGTTTCAATGCCTGAGTGGAAACCTTCATAGACATCATGGGCAAAAACTGCTGCATTGGTCCAGGTTTCTCTTTTTGCACGGTACCCACCCAGGGTAGGTAGGAAAACACCTTGCCTCTCTAGCTGGTTTGATATTTTCCTGGCAATTACCTTCTCCAGCAGCTTGCGTATTGTATTCTGCATGGTTATAATTCGATATCCCTGAATTTTTGTGTGGTCTTTGTCAGGCTTCGGCAAGGGAATCAGATAGCTGTGTAATCACTCCTCGTTGATGCTAGTACTCCCTACACTGTTGTTATACATGTCTGCTAGTTTCTCTAGCTCGTTGTCGGTACACCTATTGATGTCGTCGTATCTTATGCCATCAGGCCCTGGAGCGCTGTTTTTTGATCGTCGAAGCACAGCCTTGATTTCTTTCACTGTCACTGTGTCTTCATTCGAAGTGTTCTGGGCCTTGCACCTGGCTGAGGTGACCTCCTTGGCAAGATTTCGGCCTCCCATGTCTGTCTGGTTGCTCTGCTCTAGATAGCGTTCAAAGAGGGCTTTGCCCTTGTCCTCGTCACTCCTCTGCCAGATGAAGTCAGCACCTTGGAAGTCAGAAATGCTCTTATTCTTGACTACCCCACTCATGCTTTTATGTAGTCGCCAGAACAATTTCAGTGACTTGTCTGTGCTTACTCTTTGACACACCTCTGCCCATTTTTCGCTTTTAACCACCTTGACCAGTTTTTTAAACAGCTTACTTTTGTGTGCATCTCTCTTTCTAAGTGCATGCAGGGACTCGGATGGCCAGCGCTGTTCTTCTTGGCATTTTGCCATCTCCTTACAGCACTACGCTTATCCACCCAAGCCTTCTCCACCTCGAAATACCACCATGGTGGCTGCTCCAAGCTTTTTTTCCTGCCCTGAATCTTTCTGCGCTTGTCACGTCTTATTTTACTCACCACATCTTGTCCTGTACTGTCATATTGGAAAGTCTTTACCGTTAGCTTGTGCTGCCTGGTTCTGCCTTTCTCCACCAATATGCTGCAAGGGTGGTGGTCGCTGCCATGGTGTCCTAGGACACCCCATCTACACACTGTAGTGAGTGAAGGTGAAACCAGCGCCAGATCAATAGCACTGTCCTCATCGCCTGGACGGCTTGCTGTCCTGGTGACACAGCCACTGTTGATACAAACCAGGTCAATGATTTCAAGTGCAGTCTCCAACTCCTCCCCCTGTGTGTTGGAGGAAATGTTTCCCCATGATCTGCCTTTAGCGTTGAAGTCACCACAGAAAATAACATTTCTCTCGTGGCCTAATATGTCACTTAAGCACTGCCACTTCTGGGAATCCATACTCGCGTTGCGGGCATAAACATTAACCAACACGAATGGTATACTGGATTGAACTCTCAACGCCTGTATTTGTATATCGTCACTGTCCCAACTGGACATGTCTAGCTCTGACGCAGCCATGCTGTCGCGAACGAGAATCGCCATTCCCAGATGTCGTCTGTTGTAGAAACATTTGAAGGCGGCAATTCGGAGTAGCTGATCGCCCAGTCTCGTCTCCTGGAGCGCTACAATGTCATTCCTGTAAACTAGTGTTTCTAAAATAGAGCCCCGCTGTTTTACACTGGCGCAGTTCCAATACAGAATACGGATATTCCTGAGTCCCAGACGGTGACACTTGAGTCTAAAACGTCTTAAACCACCACGCTTACCTTGTCGCTTTCTGCCTGCCCTGCGGCAATGCCGCCTCGTTAGGTTGACTGCCGACCGCTCGAAGAACACACGTTGTTCCGCCGTGTTGAAAAATCGAAAACCACAGAAACCACACACGCTGCTAAAAGTTCACTCAAGGATTGCTTCGCTCGATCACGAAACTCGGTAGCATCGGCGCAGATCTTGAGTAGAAACTACTGGTTTTACATCCTGGCACACAAATTACACGCAAGAGATGAATAAATCCATCTCCTACGCGAAATAGTTAACGATCACAAAACAACCCCACCGTCCGTCGCCATCTTGAAACCGGAACTCCCCCACGACTGGCGGATGGTGATCGAGTCTGGTGATCGAACTCTGGTGATCGAATGAGATGGCAGAACATAACCGCCCACGCTTATCGGCATGGCACATGATGGATTGATGGATAGTATCCAATAATCCCACCAGTTCAAATGTATCTCTGAGTATTTTTGGATCAAACGATAGTCATACTGGCTTTAAAATTGCAGCTAGACATCTCGCCATCCGGTATTGTGCAGAGTTAACCATGGATAGGATAGGTCTGGTAGGACCATGGATGGGACCAGGCTGACATTCTGAATGCTCTACGAGAAGTAAGACTTTTGTGTGAACCAATGATGACTGTGAATCTACAACCATGGCCAGACTGCGAGAACAGCAAATTAAAAGAGGGGGTGGCCAAACAAGAACACTACGCAGGAAGCCAAAGAAGATTGATAAACCAACACAGAACTGGTTTTCGTTAGCCGCTACACGCTGCCGGATTTGCTGAGGAGGGGATCCGAGTACTTATGGACTGAATGCTTTGATGTGCAATGAGGATGATCTGTCGACTAACTAACTAACAGGATAGGTCTTAGCGGGATTCCGGGCTTGTGAAGTTTGGGTAGACCGTAAATTTGAGGAGTTTGGGAGCCATGTTGTGGGAGCATTTGTGCAGTGGCCTCACTGATGAGTCCTACATTCACAAGTGACTGGATCTCTTTTCTCATTTTAACATCCATGTCCTCCGACTTGTTTACTGTTTGATCTACCCTGACTTTATATTCATCCGATAATATCTCTTCCATATTACTCTGGTAGTCTGCAAGCCCATCACCACTGCAGCACTTCCTTTGTCTGGTTTCAGTATTACAAGGGTTTTGTTAGCCTTTAATGATGTTAATGAAGTAAGGTATTTGTTGGTCAGCGGACATGTTTGTTTAAAGGGTGTTGTGCGATATTGGTGTTCTAAATCTACCAGTTAGGCCTTGAGCCACCGGACCGATTCGGCAGAAGTAGGCGATAACTTAGAAACTTTGTCAAACAACTGTCGGCCGGCTGTCTATGTGTGTTTAAAAATTACAGTTAACAACATATATTCTTTGGTTATGACCTAAGGTAACAATACTTGCAAATCAATAATAATTTCCCTAAAAGCCTAGGAAACTAACACCAGACATCAGATACAGTTTCAATAAAATATACAAATAGCTCTGAACTGTTCAACACAAAACATGGATCACTGGCTTTTCTGCAGGTCAGCATGGTCGAATGCGTAAGAACGCATTTTTCGTAAACATCCGTTGTGCTGATGCCGAGGTTAGCGGTTCAACCCCTACAGTTAGACTAAAATGTTGACCTGTCGTCCTTGACTTGGGGACGTCAATTACAAGTACCTCTGAAGTCGGAGTGGGTTCGCCTGATGGTGAGGGAGACTGTTAATAAGGAAAGCTAATCCACACACAAAATTCAGTCCATCACTGCTATAAATAGTGTGTGTGGATTACGCTTGAGCTCAAAGAGAGCGAGCACCAAATAAAAAAACTCGCTTTGTTGGAATGATTCACCCGGATCTCATAAAATACGTTTCCAGTTCACAACAAGGATACAGATGAGTCACTTTTATATGTATATTTTCATGCAACGTGGACAATGAATAGACAAGCTGAAAAACATCTAATCGCAGTGGAAATGTGGTTTCTGAAGAAAATACACAGAAAAACATGGATAGACAGAAAAACTAATTACCAAGTCCTTCAAGAAGCAAATGAAATAGACACGAGAACTTAGTGTCAGCTGTGTAGATTGAGGGGAAAAGAACAATGGGAAGGCAGAGAAGTAAATATATGGATGGCTTGGCCACATGGCATAGTCGAGACAAGAACTCGGAGCTGATCCATAACTCTGGTGATCGTGTAAAATGGTGAAATATGACCGCCCATGCGTATCGGCATGCCACATGATGATGATGGTGTAACGTTTACATGTAGTTTTGTCGATGTGTTTGTTGTTTTTGGGCTGACCAACGGTCTATTTTCTTACTTGTGATCGTATTCTAGTAAAATTGCTGCCCACGTCTCGTTTTTTTTTTTTTATTATTTTATATTTATTTTTCGATTCGTTCATTGCATCCACAACATGTACTCACTGTGGTTGAGGTTCTCCATTTGCAACACATGGCAATTGTACTCTCTGCCCATTTGCGTAATACACCTCATATGCTGGTTCTAAGAAGATTATTGGCGGCTGGGAAACTGTACCAGAAATCACAGGCATCAATAATCAATAGTTAATTTACTTTTATAATCCCTAGTCTGCGCTGGCAAATGTTAACAGATGCTGCGCCAAACAAGAGGCAGATTTAGATAACACAAACAATAGATTTGAATCCAAAAAAGTTAGATGTAAACTAAACAAATATTAATGACGGAAAATGGGAAGTAGGGATGTGTCACAGTTATAACTTCAAAGTTGTTAAAATGGTAGCATGCATGTTATATTATAATTCAATTACATTATTTAGCTATATATAAGCCGTAGCAGATACGGGAAGTCGCTTAAGACGACTAATCATCCCATGGTGCAATCAGTTAAACATGTAATTTATGTGTAATTATTTTTCAAGGGAGCGGAGTGGCATGAGAGGGAACAATGTCCGCCTCTGGTTCGCATGGAGTTGGTTTAGTTAACCTTATTAACACTGCCAAAAATTTCATTCCGCCTTCAGATACCTTGCTGACTGTGTAGGCGATCATGTATCTTAACAACGTCCGTCATTTACTTCTATATGTTTATTCTGTTGATATCTCCTATTAATACTTCTGCGTAAACTGGATCATAATGAACACGGGTTTAAAGAAACACCACTACAAAGAGAAAGGGAAAGACGCATAAATAATTACAATAACCGATGGCAAGCAAAACATGTACTTTTGTATGGATGTGAAAATTGGACAATGAGCAGACACCCTGAAAAACATCTAACGGCAAGAGAAATTTGGTTTCTGAGGAAAGTGCAAAACATTACCATGGACAGACAGTAAAACCAGTGAGCAAGTTCTTCAATAAACAAATTAAAATAGTAAAACATAATTAAAACAAACGGAACATAGAAAGAGATACAACATAAATAGTCACAAAATCCTAAAGCAGAAAGAATGAGAAACAAGTACAGATAATATGTATTTTTAAAGCTGTGGCAAAAAGAAAGACACATAAATTACAATGAAAGCTCACTCCGAGGAGGAAATTAATCAAACATAAATAATCATAAAAACTCATTATAAGATCAAGAGAATCTAACATTAATAACTATAAAACCCATGGTAAGGATAAAGAGAAACATACACAAAATATCATAAAAATAAATGAGAAAGAGAAACATACACAATTAATCGTAACAAACCATGGTAAAGAGAAAAAGAAAGAAACATAATCGGAAAAAAACCCATGACAAAGAGGTAAACCGAAATAAATTATCATTAAAACCAATAGGAAAGAGAAAGAAACACGAATGATAACACAATCTAATTGCTAAAAGAAACAGAAAGAAACATGTATAATCATAACAACTCATGGTAAAGAGAGAAACAAACAAACCAACAAACCATGGAGATCATTTTCATATAAGGCAGATGCCAATAAGATGAAGAATGACATGACATCATATTATCTAGTAAAAAAATGTTTTGCATATCCTATACAGGACATCGCTGTCAACATCAGCATCTTTCAGCTGATTGTTGATTTCTTGGCAAGATTACGCTCAGTAGTTTGTCATCGCTTTCTGAGCGACCGGCTCACATACCCCTAAGTTACCGACGCGGAGAGAACCGCTTCCAATTCTCGCGCAACGTCACGTTACTTACGAGAGTATACGAGATTACGGAGAAAGTCGTGTCACCTCTAGACCAGGGAGCCGGCATTATCTAGCAACATAAATTATAATTGTTTTAAACATATCAAATGTTGACTGACACAATATGAACTTACGCGCGGTGACAGAAGCCACCAGGGAAAGAAACACGTCCACGCGCGTCATCATTTGTCATTCAGCTACCTGTAAGTTAAGAATAGAAACATAAATAAATAAATTTATCCCGGGGCAAATTCCTGCTAGAGATATGGTATGAGATAAGGCCATCATATTTTGTTGGGCAGAATACACGGAATTTATTCACACGGAATCTTGGGATGTAAATGAATAAATTAGGAAAGAACTTGGAAGCAACAGAGATGTGGTTCCTAAGACGACTGTTGTGAGTTCCTTGGACTGCCAGAGTAACTAACGACGATTGTCTGAAACCGGCTAATGAAACTAGAACACTATATACAACAATAAGAAAGAGACAAGCAGCTTTCTTTGGTCATGTGATGAGAAGAGAGGCATTGGAGAACATCGTGACAACTGGAAAGATCGAGGGGAAGAGAGGCAGAGGCCGACAAAGAGAAATACTTCTGGATGGATTGAGACGGTGGCACGGAGGAATATTATCAGCAGAGTTGATCCAGAACACCAAAGATTGAGATCTGTGGAGAGACATGAACGCCTACGCCAGCTGGCAGGGCACTTGATGATGATGATGATGATGATGATGATGATGATGATGATGATGATGATTATGATGATGATTGATGGTGATGATGATGATGATGATGATGATGATGATGATGATGATGATGATGATGATGATGACTACACGAGAGAATATGTGGCCAGTCTGTCCTTCTCTTATCGAGACGACGAACACAGATGTCGAACTCTCTCGTCCGACAGCATTGCTGACATCGTCGCAGCTCTCCAACAAATCCATCAACACGCCCGTTGTATGTTAGGAATAGTTGATGTTCATTCATCATGCCATGCCGATAAGCGTGGGCGGTCATGATTCGCCATCTCACTCGATCATTAGAGTCGTGGATCAGTTCAGTGTTATTGTCACGACCATACTATGTGACCAAGCCAACCAGGAATTCACTTCTCTGTCTTCCCCTTGTTCTCTTCCCCCTCGATCTTGCCAGGTGTCATCAAGTTCTCCAATTTATTTCTTCTCATTACGTGACCAAAAATGTTGACTGTCTACGTCTAATTTCTCAAATCAGTGTAGGATTTTCATGTGTTTCTTGCAGGACTTGGTCATTGGTTTTTCTGTCTGCCCATGCTATTCTTTGTATTTTCCTCAGAAACCACATTTCAACAGCCATCAGATGTTTTTCAGCTTGTCTGCTCATTGTCGGCGCTTTACATCCATTAAAAAGTAGAGGTTCTCGACACTCTTTTTCTCGTGCAATTGACATATTTTAATTGGTCAGTATGTTTGCCATCTTGCAAAAGGCTACCTTCACAATGTCGATTCTTGTTCGAACCTCCTCTAGGCATAATACAAGTATAATGTGTTGTGAAACAACTTTCACCTGTCATCCACATATATGCCTGGTGGAATATTGACAAGGTCAGATTTAGCATTGATAACAAAGAACAGAAAGAAGATTATTGCATATGTCACTGCATCTCGTCATGTGAATACTGCATTGTTATATATCATGTTATGTGAAGAAATGAATGATACTTTGGCTGACATATGATGCACATCGTCGCTGATATTACTCGAATATGTAGATCGCTGTATCAACTACGCAGGAACCCCTTCAGTTTACATAGCAACTCTGCAATATGCACCTGACGAGCTGCAGCGAAATATGCCAAGCAAGAAATCGTGCAATATTTTTATTATGGTATCTATGCTTAAATTCGCCGGTCTCCGTGGCGTAGGTATTACGGATGCGGTTCGTAATCCCGTATTCCTGCGTTCGAAACACAGCTGTACGTGATTTGGCAGCAGACCGCGTTGCGCTGTTGTTGTTTTGTTTTCGAAATGGTATGGCTGCAGGCAGTTCAGAAAGCAATTGCAAACTACTGAGCGTAAACTTGTCAAAACATCAACAACAGCAGCAAAAAATGCCGCTGTTTATCCTGTAAAGGATATGCAACTGACTCGGTGCTTAAATTCACTAAGGGAATAAATACATTGTTTTAAATATATCATCCCGAATGATGTCCCTTCAGTCATTTTCAAATTAGTGTTTTCTAAGTTGATGTATACTGTTCAAACAAAAAGAAACGCAACATATTTGGTGTTACTTTTATAAAAAATATTCGCTGATTGGACATCAGTCAACCTATCGACTGTATCCATCTGGTCATTAACTTCTCGTGGTTACCTGAATTGTACTCACTTCATGATTCAAGAGGTCAAGGTCAAAACGACATTTTTGACAATAACTCGTGACAGGTTCATCATAATCCCGTGAAACTTACTGAATACGAAACTCTCTTACAATATTATTGAATGCTTATAAAAGATTGACGCTCCTCGAATACATTTAGTTGAAAATTCAATGCGCAATTATGGCTCATCTCACTACAGAACAACGACTCATCATCATTGGACGTTTGCAGGCTGGGAAGTCACAAAGTGTAGTAGCCAGAGAATTAAATGTGGTTAGAATCACCATTAGTCGACTTTGGAGACGATTTCAAGAAACTGGCTCAGTGGCAGACCCGCCGCGCAGTGGAAGACCCAGAATCACAATTGCTGCCGAAGACCGCTTTCATTGCGGACAACCAAGCACTAATAGCAAAATCAGAAGCTGAATTACAAGACCATATGAATAGCCTAAACGAAATGTGTAGGGAACATAACATGAAAATTAGCACAAGCAAAACAGAGGTAATGACTATAAACAAATTAGAACAAACAACAACAATTCACCTAAACGAACAACCCTTGAAACAAGTAAAGAGTTTCAAGTACCTAGGAAGTATAATATCATCAAATGGCAGATCAGAAGACGAGATCGAAAATAGGTGCAATAAGGCAAACCAAATCATTGGACAAATGGCACCAATACTAAAGAACAAACATATATCAATAACTACTAAAAAAGCACTTTACAACACAATCTTCCTACCAACACTATGCTACCAATGCCAAACCTGGACAATGAGAGAAACAGAGAAAAGAAAAATCACAACAGAAATGAGATTCCTGAGAAGAATACTCAACGTATCAAGAAGAGATAAGATCAGAAATGAAGAAATCAGGACTAAAGTGGGGGTTAAAGCAGCACTAGATTTTATTAGAAAGCAGCAAGTCAAATGGTTGGGCCATGCAAGTAGGTTACCAGTCAACAGCATACCACACCAAGCAATGATGTACAGACCAGATGAAAACAGAGGAAGAGGCCGACCACGTAAACGTTGGACGGAGGGAATAGCAGAGTCCGTGGGAATATCGATATATGAAGCCCATAATCGGGCACTCTCACGATGTTTATACTTCACCTCGACACCGCAAGGTACAATAGGAACATGATGAGATGAGATAAGACTACATATGATATATGTAACTCCGCAGTATGCACCTGACGAGATGCAGCGAAATATGCCAGGCAATAAATCTTGCAAGGCATTGTTTGTGGCTTCTTCGAACCCAAGCGTAGTTCATATAAACTACTTCTAGTAGTACTGAACTGAATTTTGAGTGTGGATTAGCTTTCCCTATTACCAGTGTCCCTCGACATCCGGCGAACCCACTCCGACTTCAGAGGTACTCGTAATTTACGTCACTAAGTCAAGAAGGAGAAGTTAACATTTTAGCCCATCTGTCAAGTCTAGCGGTTGAACCCCTTATCTCGGCATAAACAGCCCACCGGATGTTTAAGAATGCGCGTTCTTATCTATTCTGTCATATTCTTTTATGTTTGTTTGCACCCACATCCGCATGTGTTCCGCTATTGGATTTCCTAACCCCGAGAAGGTCAACAAATACCAGCAGAAGTCGGATGTGTCGGCCTAACGGCGCAAGAACGCAGCTCTGCTGTAAACAGGGACAAACCAATCACGTCCGGAAAAAAAAAAATACAACTCCGAATGAACGCAGAAGAATCCAGGTCTATAATGTTTAAAGACTGTGTTTTGTGTTTGGTCCACCCACTTATTCTTGCAGAATCCGGGTTGAACATTGTGCAGCAGTGAGTGTGTGTCATTTATGAACTTCTCAGGTGCACCATTCTGACATGACATGGTGGCTGGTTGCACTGGTTCGAAGCAATAAAAAGCTATTTACGATCTTGGTTGGATTGTGCGGGTCTGTCTAGGCTGCTCTCTGAAGGCAGGTCATCTTGCTGCCTCCGTTTGTTCAATTCGTCATTCCGATTGTTCCATAGCCAGCACGAGGTTTTCTCCACAGCCTCGCCTGGTCATTTCAGCACCCGAGTTCTCGACTGTCCTTTTAGTACAAATTGCTGAAGCACAGTTGACAAGAAATTGGTGTATTATAGTTACAAGACAAGGCTGGAGGCCAGAATGGCCGAATGGATAAGCGCTCGTTCTAAAACATCCGGTGTGCTGATGCCGAAGTTGCGGGTTCAACCACTACACCGGTCAGTTGGACTAAAATGTTGACTTTTAACCCTTGACTTGGGGACGTAAATTACGGGTACCTCTGAAGTCGGAGTGGGTTCGCCTGATGGCGCATTTCTGGTAACAGGGGAGGCTAATCCATACGTAAAAATCAATCCAATGCACTAGAAGTAGCAGTACGTGTAAGACTAAGCCGAAGTTCAAAGCACGCCAGCGCAAAATATAAAAATTGACCCTACGCCTTAATACAGGGTGTATTTTTAATGACTGTGCAGTGTTTGAAAATATTGCCGGTCCAAGTTTTGTATTTACCTATTATGTTGCATGGACTTTACAGAGGGTGAATACAAAACTTGGACCCGCAATATTTTCAACCACTGCACTGTCATTAAAAATACACCCTATATTTGAAATGTGGAACAAATGCTCAGTCTATAAATCTCTTACACTAACAGTATTCACTTTTTTTTCCCTCAGGAAAAATCATGACTTAGTGACTATAATTCAAGCGATGATATCAATGTAACGTATGAGTTTAAACTATGATGATATTTACTAAGTCTAAGGTATTAATTGCATACAATGAACATAATCTGCAACATTTAGTATATACGGTTATTGTACACAGTGAACATCTGGGGTTAGAATTATATTGTAAGAAGACAGGTCGTCACTGGGAAGAAAGACATACAACAATGTAATATATGGGTAAATGGGAATATTCTTAAACATGTGAATCGGTACAGCTATCTCGGAACCCTCATAACATCTGATTGAGAGGAGGGGGGGGGGGGGGGGGGGTTTGAAGAGATTAGAACAAGAATCGCTATGGCAAAGGTAGCCTTTTGCAAGATGGAAAACATATTGACTAATAAAAAGATGCCAATTGCAACGAGAAAAAGGGTGTCAAAGTGCTACATAAAACGTGTACTTTTGTATGGATGTGAAACGTGGCCGATGAGCAGACAAGGTGAAAAACGTCTAATGACAATTGAGATATGGTTTCTGGGGAAATGCAAATAATACCATGGACATACAGAAAAACCAATGAGCAAGTCCTACAAGAGGCAAATGAAAGCCGTAAGTTGTTTGGAAAAATTAGACATAGTCACATTTTTTTGCACATTATTAGAAGAAATAAACTGGAGAATTTAGTGACAACTGGCAAGATTGAAGGAAAAAGAACAAGAGGCAGGCAGAGAGGTAAATATCTGGTTGGCTTGATCACATGGCGTAGTCGGGACAAGAACACAGAACTGATCTACGACTCTGGTGGTCGTGTGAGATGAGTAAACATGACCGCACAGGTTTACCGGCATGGCCCGTGCTATATATAGAAGTTTTCCTGAAGTAGCGAGGTTCTGCAAAGGGTATCATACAAAATCAATAAATAAATAAATGAATATACATCATCACATAAAGTTATATAAACACATACACACATACGTGTGTGTGTGTATGTGTGTGTGAGTGTGTGTGTGTGTGCGTGCGTGTGTGCGTGCGTGCGTGCGTGCGTGTGTGTGTGTGTATGTAAGACTGTAACTCAATTGCATTGTCATTGTATAACGAAACATTCTCATACGCCACAGTCACACTGGGCGAAATACGGTAACACAATTTGAGACTCCGTGGCGAAGTGGTCAAGCCGACTGCCTCGAGCTCCGAATGTTGTGGGTTCGAATCCGGGCCGTGTCCTTCGGTCACGAGTGCATTTATTTCGGAGACTCCTGTGGGTCATCGCTGGAACTACGGAGTTCGTGCTTTGTGTGATGCTTTCCGCACTGTGGAAAGAGACTGAGCCATATGGGGTAACAACCCGGTGCAGTGAAATCGACCCTGTCGACTTTTAAGCGACTTTTTTGAGCGGTAACACGAGGACTGTTTCGTTTGTTAAACTAACAAAATGATGTCACACGTTATATATGTAAAAGTAAAACTTACTCTGACTACTCGTAGCTGTCAAACTTGTGCTGCAGCGTCCTCTGAAATGGGAACAAAGACAGGTGCGACACCTATTTGACTTAGTTCCAGATAAGCAAAACTTGCCTCAAAGGTCACTGACACCACTTCTGGCTCTAAGGAAACCGGAACCTCGATATCAGTATAGAGTATAGGGCATTGCTCTTTTTTTTTTTCAAGTACCATAGGTGTCTAACGATACCACGCGAAATCCTGACGTTTGTGATGGATGGGGGTAGTAAACCAAGTTTGTGTCTGATAGGGGCGAAAAACAGGAGGTCCCTGTGCAAGTTGAGCATGGTATTAATAATCCTACGGCAGTTTCAAATCACAAAGTTCAGACCGTAAGGCAACATTGTTAGGGGGAAATCTATCCAGATGTAATCTGTGAGTTGAGTTGTTAAGTTGAGCTAAGAACTGATATCACTGCACTCAGGACATTCCCATACATGCTCCGTCCCCTCGTTCAACAGCCAGCGAAGAGCCATACTACTAATCGTTCCCACCGCTATCTGATTGAAAGTTCCCCATTGTCTTCCCTCTCAGTTTTGATATTCTCCCAGAACCTCTGCCGATCCCCAGCAATCTCATTCTTTCCACATACGGGTTCTCAGTCTGTTCCCCCGCCTTCTCCACCTGGTCCCACAAGCGCACGACCACCTCCCCCTTGTCCATAGGTAACCTACCACCAAGAGTTGCATTCCCTGCCAGCCTGTCAGCCTGTTCATCCCCCCGCAATCCCGCATGGCCAGGACAAAATATCCATACAATTCTCTCAAACTGTGACCCCTGAAGCGATGATAAAAGAAAACATTTCAATAATCTGTCTACGTGAAGCAAACCTTTAACAAATGCGTGTCTGAAGTCGGTGACCTTCATGATACGTAACTGGATGTGACTCACACCCCTCTAAAGAGGAACGAAAAGGAAGTAGGACTTAACTCCTAGTTAATCGGATTACACTTCAACACTTCTATTTCCCAGCTAAGTATTCCTGTTTTCGCCCCTACCCCTCCCCCTTTTCTTTCTTGTTCGTTGACAAAGACTCCAGTTGAAACGTTCGCCTCCATCTGTGCTTCATACAAATATATCCTGTAGAAACTATGGCGGATTGTAATAGAATATTCACGAACAAAATAAAAAACAAAATAAGAAAAAGGAGAGTCTGGCATTTGAGACTACGACCTCCAGCATGAGAATGGAGGTGGAGGCAGTAACAGCGGCATTCTGGTGGCTAGAGGAGACTACTGCAACACACGTTGTATTCATTGCGGATTCAAAGAGTATGCTTAGCAAGGTGGAGAAAGGAATGTTTCGTGTGTAATGGCTCTCGTCGCTTCAGAGATCACAGATTGTGAGAGTTGTATGGATATTTTGCCCTGGCCATGCGGGGGTAAGGGGGAATGAACAGGCTGATAGGCTAGCAGGGAATGCACCTCTTGATGGTAGTTTGTCTATGGACAAGGGGGAGGTGGTCGTGCGCTTGTGGGACCAGGTGGAGAAGGCGGAGGAACAGATTGAGAACCCATACGTGGAAAGAATGAGATTGCGGGGGATCGGCAGGGGTTCTGGAAGAATCTCAAAACTGAGAGGGAAGACCAGGAGAACTTTTAATCAGATAGCGGTGGGAACGATTAGTAGTTTGACTCTTCGCTGGCTGTTGAACGAGGGGACGGAGCATGTATGGGAATGTCCTGAGTGTAGTGATGTCGGTTCTTGACTCAACTCAACTCAACCTGTTTGTGCTGAAATACTTGTATGGTTAGTACTGAAATACTTGTACTGTTTGTGCTGAAATACTTGTACTTTTGGTACTGAAATACTTGTACTGTTGGTATTAAAATACGTGTACTGTTAGTACTGAAATACTTGTACTGTTGGTGTTGAAATATGTGTACTGTTGGTGCTGAAATACTTGTACTGTTGGTATTAAAATACTTGTACTGTTAGTGCTGAAATACTTGTACTGTTGGTGTTGAAATATTTGTACTGTTGGTGCTGAAATACTTGTAGTGTTGGTGCTGAAATACTTGTAGTGTTGGTACTGAAACCCTTGTACTATTGGTGCTGTACCACCTGTACTGTATATGCTGAAATTCTTGCAGTGTTTGTACTATAATACTTGTACTTGCACTCTGGAGTGAACTAGGCAGGCCGAGAGAGGGATCATGCTGCATGGGCAACACATGGTTTCTTTATTTTAGCCCAGGCTTTGTGCTATGGAGAGGCAATAACTCCATCCCTGGTCTTAACCGGTCTCGGAATCAAAGCGAGAGGCAACTGTTACGGGTTATAAGTCCTTGTCAGTTGGCGTAGACATGGGGCGCCACGCGTTGCCTCTGACGGTGGGAGACACCTACAGGTGTCACTGATCAGCTACCGCCCGCCTCAAGCTGGGCAGCCCCCAGCCAATTGGGTGCTGATCCGCCACAGCCTGCCTGCTTCAATGGGTGCTTGGGGCTAGGACAAAATCTGAATCGCAGGCTGTAAAACCAATGCACCTGGTACTAATAAAAAGAATAGAAACCTCAAGCTACGGCTTGCAGCCTGGAACGTGAGAACCATGTGTCCAGGATTTTCCACTGACTTGACAAATATTGACGATGTGAGAAAAACGGCTGTGATTGATGCTGAACTCGATCGTCTTAACATTGATATTGCTGGCCTGCAGGAGACTCGCCTCGCTGAGGAAGGGTCACTCAGGGAAAACAATTACACCTTTTTTGGAAGGGAAGAGGGCAGGCAGAAAAAAGGCAACATGGTGTGGGCTTTGCAGTGAAGAATTCGCTACTGGGAATGATTGATATCCGAGCTGGAGGTAATGAAAGATTATTATCACTGCGCTTGGCAACCTCCTGTGGATTTGCCACCATTCTCACTGCATATGCACCGACACTCGCTTCCTCTGATGATGTGAAGGATATGTTCTATGAGCAGCTAGACTCTGCGATCAAGGCAGTTCCAAAATCCGACTACATTTATATGCTCGGTGATTTCAATGCTCGTGTGGGCAAGGACTCAAGTTCATGGCCAGTGTGCCTTGGAAAATACAACATCGGTCGCATGAATGATAATGGGCAAAGGCTGCTGGAGCATTGCACTAGAAATGACCTATGTATTACAAACTCCTTTTTTAAAACAAAAGAGATGCATAAGGTCACATGGAAACATCCAAGATCCGGCCATTGGCATCAGCTGGACTTCATTATCACACGGAGACAACATCTGAACCATACATCATTAACTCGAAGTTACCACAGTGCTGACTGTGATACAGATCATTCTTTGGTTGTTGCAAGGGTTAGACTGAGACCAAAGAGAATCTACACAGCTAAACACAAGTCTAGCCCCAGGATTAATATTACTAACACTCACGATCCTGGAAAGTGCTTTGAATTTCAACAGCAACTTGAAGACGCTTTCAATGATACATCAGAAAATTGTATAGTAAATGATACATGGAGTAAACTTAAGGAAACTATTTATAAAACAGCGGTAGGGGATTACGGCACTGTGGATCATAAGAGGCAGGACTGGTTTGCGGCAAACAGCCAGATACTGCAGCCCTTGATTGATAAAAAGAAGATAGCTCTCTTAAGAAACAAGGAAAGACCAACGCGTAACACTCTGAGTGAGCTGAAGCAAGCAAGGAAGGATGTACAAAAGGCTGCCAGGCAGTGTGCGAATGACTATTGGATCAAGTTATGTGAGTCCATTCAAATCGCAAGTGATAAGGGAAACATCAGAAGCATGTATGAAGGGATAAAGAAAGCCTGTGGTCCAATGATCAAAAGAAGTGCACCGCTGAAAACCTTGACTGGAGAAATCATCACTGATAAGAAACAGCAGATGGATAGATGGGTCGAGCACTATTTAGAGCTTTACTCAAGTGAGACCAAGCTAGCGGATGATGCCCTCAACGCCATAGAGGCCCTGCCAACTCTTGACCACCTGGACACACTTCCAACTATAACAGAAGTTAAGTGTGCTATAAATGAGCTTGCATCTGGCAAGGCTCCAGGTAAGGATGGGATTCCAATAGAGGTGATCAGGAGTGGGCAAGACACACTCGCTCTACAGATCCACCAGCTAATAGAGCTATGCTGGCGAGAAGGACAAGTCCCACGGGATTTCAAAGATTCAAACATCATAACGCTGTACAAGAACAAGGGAGATCGGAGCGACTGTAACAACTATAGGGGTATCTCACTTCTGTGTATTGTTGGGAAAGGTATTTGCCAGAATTGTCCTGCACAGACTTCAAGTCCTGGGAGATCAAGTCTACCCCGAATCACAGTGTGGCTTCCGTCAGAACCGGTCTACCATTGATATGATATTCTCATTGCGACAGATGCAAGAAAAATGCCGGGAACAAAATCAGCCACTGTTTATTGCCTTCATCGATCTCACAAAGGCATTCGATTTGGTCAGTCGTGAGGGTCTGTTCAAAGCACTAAAGAAGATTGGCTGCCCACCAACTCTTCAGTCCATTGTGGAATCGTTCCACACAGGCATGAAGGGTATAATCAAGTTTGATGGCTCAACTTCAGAAGAGTTTGAAATCAAGAGTGGAGTTAAGCAAGGCTGTGTGCTAGCACCCACCCTCTTTGGGATATACTTTTCACTTCTACTGAAATATGCCTTTCGTGATCAGGATGATGGTATATACATTCACTCACGCTCAGATGGTGGCCTCTATAATGCTCAGAGATTGAAGGCCAAGACCAAAATTAGCAGGGTACTAATCAGAGAGTTGCTTTTTGCGGATGATGCTGCGATTACGACCCACTCTGAGGAAGAATTACAACATCTACTATCTGCATTCTCCAATGCTTGTTCTGAATTTGGTTTAACAATTAACAAAAAGAAGACACAGATTATGTCACAAGGTGCACATGGTGTACCATCAATCTTTATTGACGACGCCGAACTGGAGATAGTAGACCATTTTACATATCTAGGATCAGAGGTAAATAGCAAATTATCCCTCGATCAGGAAATCAACATCAGGATTGGCAAGGCAGCAACAACAATGAACATGTTAGCAAAAGAGTCTGGGAGAACAGGAAGCTTACTGCCAAAACAAAAGTCCTCGTCTACCAAGCCTGTGTCCTTAGTACTCTTCTTTATGGCAGTGAAACCTGGACAACTTACTCACGCCAAGAGAAACGTTTAAACAGCTTTCATATGCGGTGTCTGCGAAGAATACTTGGTATTAAGTGGCAAGACAAAATCACAAATACTGAAGTATTGGAAAGATCAGGTTGTGTGACGGTGTATTCCATGCTCAGTCTTCGTAGACTTAGATGGATAGGACACGTTAGGAGGATGGATGATGGTAGAATACCAAAGGACATCTTTTTTGGTGAATTACAGACGGGTAGGAGATCTCAGGGTCGGCCTCTACTACGATACAAAGATGTGTGTAAGCGGGACATGATTGATACAGGCATTGATAATGCACATTGGGAGCACGTCGCCGCTGAACGTGTTGCATGGAGGGCAACTATCAGAAACGGAATAAAGACAAAGGAGAAAATGATTGCAGATAAAGCACACACAGAGCGTGAGAGACGTAAGATAGTGCAAAATGGTGGAAATGACCATGTTTTCACATGCACCTACTGTGGGCAAACATTTGCAGCAAGAATTGGCCTTACCAGCCACACTCGCCACCGCCATGGATCGTAGTTATTAAGCCTTTTTAAAGCACAATGTACCAAACTATCAGTCTGTCAAGACGGAAAGGTGCCAATGCACTTGTACTGTTTGTACAGAGCTCTGTTGAGGACTACATCTCTAGGATGACACATTTTGACATCATCATCTGTGGTTAGGCTCCTGATCACGCCTGACATCATCATCAGCGCTATTATCTGTATTCCTGGAAGATGATGCTGAAAGACTGTTTGCTGCTGGTTGTTTCCACATGTTATATGTAATGAGGTGGCCAGTCTGCCCACAAAACATGTATGTGCCATTTGTAATACGGTTTATGTATTGTGTAATCTTGCACACACAGTGTAACATTCCATTGATTACAAATGATTCTTGCGTAGCGATTATGGGCTGTTTGTTTTCTGTGACTTTCATCCTTTGACTGCAGTCTTCATAGAGTTTGTTGTTTGAGACAGTTTGCTTCAGATATTCCTCTGTGTGTGATGTAAATACTGTGACACTGTATCACTTTATCACTAGCACTGTGGCATGTATCACTGGCACATTATGATTGATTGATTGATTGATTGATTGATTGATTGATTTAGGAACCGACATCACAGCATTCGGGACATTCCCATAAGGCACATTATGACTAGCATTGTAACATGTACTCCAGACTAAACATAAGTTATGAAATAAATATTTATCGTAATATCAACTACTTTCATTTGTTTGTTGTGGAGCATGTTTCATGTTTGTTTGACCAAATGTTGGTACTTGTTTCACCAAATGTTGGTACTTGTTCTTTTGTTCGCTTGAAATTGTCTATAAATGCAATGTTGTCTCTCGTTTAAACTATCCAGAAGGCTGTTCTTGCCCATTGAATCAACACCAATCCCCAAGCAGTGATGTTTGTGCTTGACTGAGCTCAACTCCAGAAAGCTGTACTTGTCCATTGAATCAGCACCAATCCCCAAACTGTGATTGACTGAGCTCAACTCCAGAAAGCTGTACTTGCCCCCTGAATCAACACCAATCCCCAAGCAGTGGTGTATGTGCTTGACTGAGCTCAACTCCAAAAAGCTGTACTGGCCCCCTGAATCAACACCAGTCTCCACGCAGTGATGTATGTGCTTGACTGAGTTCAACTCCAGAAAGCTGTACTGGTCCATTGAATCAGCACAAATCCCCAAACTGTGATTGACTGAGCTCAACTCCAGAAAGCTGTACTGGCCCACTGAATCAACACCAATCCCCAAACTGTGATTGACTGAGCTCAACTCCAGAAAGCTGTACTGGCCCACTGAATCAACACCAATCCCCAAACTGTGATTGACTGAGCTCAACTCCAGAAAGCTGTACTGGCCCACTGAATCAACACCAATCCCCAAACTGTGATTGACTGAGCTCAACTCCAGAAAGCTGTACTGGCCCACTTGAATCAACACCAATCCCCAAACTGTGATTGACTGAGCTCAACTCCAGAAAGCTGTACTGGCCCACTGAATCAACACCAATCCCCAAACTGTGATTGACTGAGCTCAACTCCAGAAAGCTGTACTGGCCCACTGAATCAACACCATTCCCCAAACTGTGATTGACTGAGCTCAACTCCAGAAAGCTGTACTACCCCCCTGAATAAACACCATTCCCCAAACTGTGATTGACTGAGCTCAACTCCAGAAAGCTGTACTACCCCCCTTAATCAACACCATTCCCCAAACTGTGATTCTTCTCTTCTTTGCGTTCATCCGGAGTGTTTTTTCAGATGTGATTGCGGTGTGTCTAGTTAGGCACCCTTGGATCGAAACCCTTAGGCCGACACATCCGGCTTTTAGCGTGCATTTTTGACCAGGTTAGCATTCCTGGGAGACTCTCACTTTTGTGGTACTGTCCACCTCCCAGCTGGTAAAGTTGGAAGAGTCGGAGACTGCACGGTCATCCCTCAAATGAAGGCAGGGACAGTCCATAGCATTTTCCTCCATCCTGGGTGGCTTCCATAATTGCAGGGCCGGCACATAGCGCCCCGGTACTGGGCACACAGAGGGAATCGTCACGTCCTGCTCATGGCTGCTTTAATTCCTCACTTCAATATATTGGGCATTTCGTTCACCCCGAGCCTTTCCCGCACAAACCAAGCTGGTCTGCAGTCAGTATCCACTAAGCGAGTTTTTCGGACATGTGCTTGTCGTTGTGTCCGTCAGAGCTGTTCCAGACACGTCGGACATTCGGAAACTACCTAGTCAGAGCTGTTCCGAACAAGAGCGGCATTCGGAAACTAGGTAGTCAGAGCTGTTCCTAGCACAAGAGACAATCGGACGAGACAATTCACTCGGACGTAATTGCGTAGTGTCAATTTTTAGTTTGCCACCCGTAGGACGACACTTCCGACTTCTGGCGGGCATTTTTTTAATGAGGTTAGCCTTCCTCTGGTTTCGTAGCACGTAAGACTGTTGTGATGTCGCCAACATCTCAGCTGGTCAAGATAGAACGATCAGCGACATCGAGGTCGGCCCTCAAGGGAAGGCAGGGGCAGACCTTGGGCACTCCCTTGCTATCCAAGGAGGCTTCCATAATTGCAGAGCCGGCACATATTGCTCTGAGACTGGGCTCACCCGAGGAGTTGCCACGTCCTGCTCATGGCTGCTTTAGTTCCTCACTTCCATGTGTTGGGCAACCCGTTTGCCACTGATCGCTCAAAACACACACCAGGAGCGGTCAGACTGCGAGCGACATCCACTCGGTAAGCTTTTTATTTTGACTTCAGACCACGCAATAGGTCCGCTCTCCGTGCGTTCCATTTTGCGTCATTGAGACGTTCTTCCACTTTTGTCTATACTCTCTGTGAGCTGGATACAGACAGTTTTCGTAGCCATTTCCTTCGACTGGGGCACTTTTCTGACTTTTCGTACTCGCTCACCAGGTAGGCTACATGTGCTGCCGGCTCCGCACCTTACCTTCGTGCAGCAGTGGACGAGAAACGGCCTAGCCCACTCATCCGGGAATCTCTCATATTCCCCAGCTGAGAGCCTTCGAACGTGTAATAGAACTGAGCATGTAGCTTGCTCAGTATCACGCTTCTATTTTTCGGTAGGCGGGTATCGGCCTGGCTCTCAGATGTGAGGGTTTGTGGCTTAGAGGCGTTCAGCCACAGCCCTCGACAGGGAGCCTTAAGAGTTTTGTCCGGACCAAAAGCGCCTGCCTTCGTGCCTTCGTGCACCTTTTTAAACTTTTGACTGCTATCCTCAGTCACCTGCAGAGCAGCAGGTTGTGTCTCTCTTAGTCTGGTCCCTATCCCATATGCTGTCCGATATGTAGTTTTTTCACCCATCGGCAAGCACATGGGGTCGATGGGACACGCAAGTCCCCCCACCACGGCAAGGTGGAGACACATCGGGGGAGAAACTGTGATTGACTGAGCTCAACTCCAGAAAGCTGTACTACCCCCCTGAATAAACACCAATCCCCAAGCTGTGACTGACTGAACTCAACTCCAGACAACTGTACTGGTCCACTGAATCAACACCCCCCCCCCCCCTCTGCTGTGTGTCCACCGTGACGAGGTAGAGGGGCTTGCGCGTCCCAATGACCACAAGAGCTATGCCGACGGTAGCACAGCTACTGGTAGGGCCACCCATGTCGGACAGGTCAAGGGAGAGGGACCAGACGAAGAGACACACAAACCTGCTGCCTTGTAGGTAGACTGGGGACAGTCAAAGGCTAGGGAAAGCACCCCGAATAAATGCTTGTCGAAATCGGATGTACTGAGCCACAGGCTTGACAAAGCAGTGCAACGTAAATCCTGCTGCCTTGTAGGTAGACTGGGGACAGTCAAAGGCTAGGGAAAGCATCCCGAATAAATGCTTGTCGAAATCGGATGTACTGAGCCACAGCCTTGACAAAGCAGTGCAACGTAACTTAATTCATGATGTCACAAATCAAAATTAATCGTTATGGTGCTAATTCCCGCGAAGTCCCATCAGGCGGCGATAGTGCCGGGCCCCCTGCCTTGAGGGGGTCCACCCATGACTACTGGTGGTCACCTTCCCCTGTGCTGTGGAGTCAAGGCACAGAGGAGTAGGTTAAGAGCTATTGACCAAATACCCCGGACACTCAACATACTACAGTGGAATGCCGAAGGAGTTTACAAGAAGAAAGTCTCCCTAACACAGCGTCTTCATAAAGATAGAATAGATGTGGCATGCATTCAAGAGACACACCTCAACGCCAATCGCAAATTCTCAGTCAGAGGATATCAGGCCACACGTTTCGACCGCGAAGGACACAAAGGAGGAGTTCTAATACTTACACGAAATACAATACCTTGCAGCGAAGTATCTGTGATCTCTGGCAACTAAACGGAAATTATAGGTGTTGATATAATGATAAAGGACGAGAAAATAAGAATCTACAATCTGTATAGCCCAGCAGATAAGGACCTTACACTCTCAAACATGAAAATAACTGACACAAACTGCATTATTGTCGGAGACTTTAATAGCCGTTCAGAAAGATGGGGATACCCAGATACTGACAAAAGAGGAGATGAATTGGAGGACTGGGAAATAGACTCAAATCTCCATCTACTCAACAAAGCGGATGAAACACCAAGCTTCTACTCCAGAAGATGGCTTACCACTTCTACTCCAGACTTAGCTTTCTGCACAGGAGACATCCTCCACAAAATCGATCGCCATGTGCTGGACCAATTAGCAGGTAGTGACCACAGACCAATCAAGCTTGTAATGAATATGGAGTATGTTCCACAGGAGCAAAAGCCCTTGCCCCGCTGGAATTACAAACGAGCAGATTGGGACAGATTTGCCATACTAACAGCCAAATATTGTGAAAACATAAATACACGATATGGCAACATAAAGCAAATGGTGGAAAGTCTAAACAGAGCGATAATACAGGCAGTCCACTGAGTCTATTCCAAGAAGGAGCGAGGAAAAAATTACAAACCATACTGGACTGAAGAACTACAAAGTTTGGAGGACAAAGTTGAAGATGCCAGGAAGACAGCAGAGAGAGAACAAACAATTGAAGCGAACATCTCTCTCAAAGCCATCTCAGCAAAATATAAAAGAACAGTAAATCAAACAACAAGAGATCGTTGGAGGGAAAAAACAGAAAACCTGAATTTTGACAGGGATGGAAACAAACTATGGAAACTAGTGAAAGCCATGAACAATGAAGGACCTAGAAACAAACAAATAACAATTAAACAAGGAAATGCCTTGCTTATAGGAAAAAAGGCTGAAAATGCACTAATGGAACACTATGCAAATGCAAACCACATTGATATTACAACCGAACAGAAGAAAGCAATCAAAGACAAACAGATACATCATAGAAATACAGAGACAGCAGCAGAATATATGATGGCAAATCTAACATTGGAAGAAATGGAACAGGCAATGAATACCCTAAAAAAGAAGAAATCACCAGGAAAGGATGGAGTCACAAATGAAATGCTAATAGGACTAGGCACCAAGGCAAAGAAGAAACTACTAGCAGTCCTAAATAACAGCTGGAAGAGAGGAATAGTCCCACAGGCATGGAAGGAAGCTTCAGCACGAAGTAATTGGTTTTAAATGCAATTCTGCACTAAGATGTAATTTTCTGGAGCTGCCTGCTTCAACTTCAGCTGATCATATGATTTCATTCTGGCGACTATTGCCTGTCGAACATTTTGAACACTTGCGTTCATTCGCCCAGAGATACATTTGTCTTTATGGTTCGACTTACAGATGTGAGCAGTCATTGTTCGCAATCACCATCATCATCATCATCTTCATCTTCCACTTCTGCCTTCAAACGTCATGGGGAGGAATAATTTGCGCTCCAGCGACCGGTGGGCGGCACTGGATAGTGTCATTCCTTGTGGTTGTACAATGTCTTTGATGTCGTCAATCCATTATCGTCTCGGACGTCCTCTTGGTCTCGTCGCAGATGATTTTTGATGTAAGGCCAGTGATGGTAGTTGATTGTGTTGCATTCTAATGACATGGCCAAACCACTTGATCTTCTGTCTTTCAATAAATGTGGCACAAGGTGTTGAATTCTGTCTTTCAATAAATGTGGCACAAGGTGTTGAATTCTGTCTTTCAATAAATTTGGCACAAGGTGTTGATCCCACTGTCTGTCTGATAACAGCATTTCTTACTCGGTCTCGGATTGCAGCTCTCCTCGGGCATCTCATCTCGCAGGTGTTGATTTTGCGAAAATGTGGTATGGATAAAGTCCAAGTTTGAGATTGGTAGCATAGGGTTGGTGTGAATATGCTGTTTATTATCTGTCGTTTTGTGGATATGGGTATATTTGGATGTTTCAATAAGGGTGATAGTTGATATGGATTGGCACTAGCTTTTTGACATCTGATTTAGATTTGTCTGTCCAATCTGCCATCTTTTGTGATCATACTTCCAAGATATTTGAATTCTTTAACTTGTATCAGAGTTCTGCTATTAATCTGTATACTTAGTGGACCAGGCGACCTGCTAACTTGCATTACTTCGGTTTTGGCTGTATTTATACTCATAGTGTATCTGCTGCATGTTGAACTCAGATTATTGATATGATTTTGTAGTCTGCCTTATTCGTTGTAAAACAGGCACTGATCGTTTGCAAATAGAAGTTCATTTATTTTCTGTGGATCAGTTTTTTCATATGGAGTGAAGAGTTCTAAATTTTCTAAGTCTGTTCTGTCAAGGCTTGCTTCTTTGGATATTATGTCCATGTAGATATTAAATGCCGGTCTCTCTGGTTGAGGGGCTACAACACTTTCTCTCTGTAATCCCGTTTATCACGCAGAGTCTCGTAGCGGAGCGAGAGCTGAGGCGGTTCGACCCCCGCTCGTGACTTGCGGGATACTGAGCCGGCCGCTCAAAAAGCAATGGCAAACTACTGAGCGTAATCTTGCCAAGAGATCAACAGACAGCTGAAAGATGCTGCTGTTGACAGCGATGTCCTGTAAAGGATATGCGAATTTAAAAAAAAAAATATATATTAAATAGCAGAGGAGAGAGCACACATCTTTGTCTTACTCAATTTTCCACAATGACCGTTATAAAAAACAAGCAACGTTCTAGACTCACCGACAGTAACATAACTGCGCTTATGACTTTGGGCACGACAGATTTGTGTCCAGACAGTGAGAAACAGGCATCTGAACTTAAGTAACTGGTTATGAGTAACAGTTACAATTTTAAATTAATCACATTAAAAGCGATTTTCGAAACTGATTAAAAATTTATTGTTAAATGAAATTTTGATTTTAACCCCCCCCCCCCCCTTTTTTTTTTCTCCCCCCCCCCCCCCCCCCCCCCCCCCCCCCCCCCCCCCCCCCCCCCACCCCCCCCCCCACCAAAAAACAAAACAAAACAATCAAACAAACAAACAAAAAACTGACCGCGGTGTAGTACTGACACTGACTGCCTTTAAAGTTTAAGAATTTTGTTGACGAAACTTAAGAAAGGTAAGAATGATATTGCACGACTTTTATAATTATATAATAACGTTGTGGCCCGCTTGTACCGAAAATGGTAGATATGGCCCTCTACTTGAAAATTTTGGGAACCACTGACCTAGGGCAACATGGATGTCTAGAACTATTTAGGATCACATGGCGACGAACTTGTTGGCACGGTTAAAGTTTTAAAATCAACGATGACCACCACTTGACCCATTGGACTCGCCAACGGAGAGTGTGAACAAGATCAACAGAGCGAAACTTCCGTGATGGGGAGACTTGATGATCACAATCTTCCTGTTGTATTTGCTTCATGGTGGAGTTTAAACTACTAAATATTTGAATGTCAGGTCTTGAATACACATGTACAGGAAGACAATATCCCGATGAAAATTTTAATACAAATTAGTCGTGATATTGGTACTAATTACAAAGTTGAGGACTAGCGGCCTCGGTAGCGCAGTAGGTAGCGCGTCAGTCTCATAATCACACAAACCAGGAGCGATCTGAAGGTCGTGAGTTCGATCCTCACCCGGGGCAGTAGTTTTTTTTTTTTTATTAATTTGCAAGGATGTTCTAGGATTCACCTGGCTGGCGTCTATTTTCATATATGTATGTTAAAAATATATTTTATGGTATAAGTATTTCTGTTTGCTGTTGAAGACTATTGTGGCAACGCCCGTTCTATTACTTGAGATTTGTGTTCTCAAGAAGTAGAAGCAGTAGTTGTAGGTAGTGGGGCATTATTAGTAAGAGAAGTATTAGTATTAGCAGTCGTGCTGACATACAAGCCGTCGGCTCTAGCGGTTGTGTAGTGTGTCGTTGCACACTGGCAGCCAAATATCTAGGGTCGTCAGTGCGGCCTCATTATTGCAAATTAAAACACAAATTACAACATAATGATTATTCAATACCTTTTTTTAGAGTGAAAATGAAATAACGACCATGACATTGCTAGAAAATAGTATCATAATTTTCTTTTATCCGTACCGGTAGTACCGTTGCAGTTCCAGATGTTCTACCGATGTAGGTAGACAGACACCTATATGTAAATTGATAAATACAATTGGATCTGGCGTACAGAGGGGTCTCTGAGATTGCGAGTATGTGAAGTGATGAACAGTTTAAATTATATAACAGTCAATTCCAGAGATATGAAAACAAAACATACATTTCAATATATACATTTTTTTTTTTTTTAAATATAGAATTTGCGTCTTTTTATGTTATTATTTTGAGTTCTCTGGTAACATTTCTAAGTGCAGCCAGATCGGATAGGACATTGAGTAAATGTATAAAGGACGCAGTGGTTTTAGCTGCATGAGTAAATGTGGAGGCAGAATTTCAAAGTTGTGAGAAGTCGGACCAAAGCTTGCCTTTCTGATTATAAAAGTTCTTATGAACAAATCACAAATTCAAAAGAATTGTTCAGAATAAAATGGTATGCAACGTTTGTTGATAGGGCCTTAAAATCAATTTAGACATGTGTAGAAAATATCCCAGTATATTTAAATTTATTTCGAGAAATGACTGAAGAGGAATGTTAAAAATCTTGCTTTGATTTAGATGTTTCCATTCTAATTAACTGGTACTATTGGGGTTGGAACTCTTCGCTGGCTACTGAGGATGTGGATGGAGCGCTTTTAGGAATGCCCCGAATGCTGTGATGTCGGTTCCTAAATCAATCAATCAATCAATCAATTAATTAACAAGGGAAGCAAACGTTATGAGGATGATTGTCTTTAGCTCTTCAACGAGCTGAAAATGTATAGTTTTGAGCAGTCGAATTGCTGAAGGGTGAATCCCATTAAAAAAAAAAAAACAACAACAACAACAACAACAACAACAACAACAACAACAACAACAACAAATAAATTTAAAAACTGCACATGTGTTCAAAAAAAATAAATAAATAAATAAAAAATAAAAAAAATAACCAGTGTCATCATTTCTTAATTTGTTTGTAGCTTTGAGAATTCATTTGACAATATCAGTTAGTGTAATGTCAGGTGAAAGACGTTTTTCGAAACTAACTTATACAAATATATTTGAGAAGGTCAGTAGCTCACTCGAGGCTTAATGATCTGAGACTGTTGGCTATAGAAATTCAATTGCATGAAAGTTTGTAACTATCAGATGTAATTATCAGATGTAATTGACGAATTGGCAAATATGAGTGAACCGTTAACTCCGTGGATATATTCAAATATTTTATTCAGTTTTTTTTCTTTTTCATATCCTATTTACAGGACATCGCTACCAACACCAGCATTTTACTGCTGTTGTTGATGTCTCGGCAACTTTACATTCAGTAAACTTGGTCTGCTGCCAAATCAGTCGCAGCTGTGTTTCGAACGCAGGTAAGTGGGCTCATGAATGGCGTCCGCAAGCCCTTGGCCACGGAGACAGCTTTATTCAGTTAGTGTACTTGTATATGATATTTTTAAAACAGTTTTCTTATGAATATAAACAAACAAAATTGCATGTATACGGTGGATATCACGCAACATTATTACATAATATATTTACTCCTGCCGGCTATATAGACCAGTGAAAAGAGCACCTACTTGCGGTGGGTTGGGTTAGGGCTCTCGATTCGAATTGGTAATGGCGGCAAGGGTATTGTGATATTGTGGCAGGCAGGCGGCTAACAGCGAAGAACCGGTACTGGGGACACATAGTGGCGAATTTGTGAGACTGATTAACACCAAGGGCTAACGTATGCTTTGAAGCAGGCATACAGGGTGCATATGCAATGTACAGCAAGAGAAAGACATCTGTGAGTCATGATCCACGTGAATCTAACCCCCCCCCCCCCCTCCCCACCTCCCAATGTCTATGTCTCTGGTGGGTGGGGACCCGAGAGTGCTAAGAAGACAAAGAAGCCAAAACATTCGTATTATTAAAGAAAAATCGGGGGGAGGGGGGTGGTCTTCTAATAATCACAAGCCACCTTTTGTGTGTGCTCCGCTGTGGAATTCGTCATCATTATCACATGCCCTGTCAGATGCCTTAAGCGTTCATGTCTCTCCACAGATCTCGGTCTTTGGTGTTCGGGATCAACTCTGCTGATGATAACATAACCCTCCATGCCACCGTCCTTTTCCATCCAGCATCATTTCTCTTGGCCTGCCTCTGCCCCACTTCCCAGTGCTCTTTCCACTTGTCCCGATGTTCCCCAAGGCCTCTCTACTCATTACATGGTTAAATTAAGCTGTTTGCGATGGAATAACTTCCATTAAATATTGGAAATATTGGGACCTGGAATGTCGGGAGCTCTGAAGGTTGTGGGTTCGATTTCGGGCCGCGTCCTTCGGTTCACGAGTGCATTTTTTTAAAGACTCGTGTGGGTCATCGCCGGAGCTACGGAGCTCGTGCTTTGTGCGACGTTTTCCGCGCTGCGGAAAGAGACTGGGCCGTATGAGATAAAACCCCTCTGCCGTGCGTCCACCTTGACGAGGTAGAGGGGCTTGCGCGTTCCAATGACCCCAAGAGCTATGCCGACGGTAGCACAGCTACTGGTAGGGTCACCCATGTCGGACAGGTCAAGGGAGAGGGACCAGACGAAGTGACGCACAAACTTGCTGCCTTGTAGGTAGACTGGGGACAGTCAAAGGCTAGGGAAAGCATCCCGAAAAATGCTTCTCGAAATCGGATGTACTGAACCACAGGCTTGACAAAGCAGTGCAACGTAACTTAATTCATGATGTCACAAATCAAAATTAATCGTTATGGTGCTAATTCCGCGAAGTCCCATCAGGCGGCGATAGTGCCGGGCCCCCTGCCTTGAGGGGGTCCACCCATGACTACTGGTGGTCACCTTCCCCTGTGCTGTGGAGTCAAGGCACAGAGGAGTAGGTTAAGAGCTATTGACCAAATACCACGGACACTCAACATACTACAGTGGAATGCCGAAGGCGTTTACAAGAAGAAAGACTCCCTAACACAGCGTCTTCATAAAGATAGAATAGATGTGGCATGCATTCAAGAGACACACCTCAACGCCAATCGCAAATTCTCAGTCAGAGGATATCAGGCCACACGTCTCGACCGCGAAGGACACAAAGGAGGAGTTCTAATACTTACACGAAATACAATACCTTGCAGCGAAGTATCTGTGATCTCTGACAACCAAACGGAAATTATAGGTGTTGATATAATGATAAAGGACGAGAAAATAAGAATCTACAATCTGTATAGCCCAGCAGATAAGGACCTTACACTCTCAAACATGAAAATAACTGACACAAACTGCATTATTGTCGGAGACTTTAATAGCCGTTCAGAAAGATGGGGATACCCAGATACTGACAAAAGAGGAGATGAATTGGAGGACTGGGAAATAGACTCAAATCTCCATCTACTCAACAAAGCGGATGACACACCGAGCTTCTACTCCAGAAGATGGCTTACCACTTCTATTCCAGACTTAGCTTTCTGCACAGGAGACATCCTCCACAAAATCGATCGTCATGTGCTGGACCAATTAGCAGGTAGTGACCACAGACCAATCAAGCTTGTAATTAATATGGAGTATGTTCCACAGGAGCAAAAGCCCTTGCCCCGCTGGAATTACAAACGAGCAGATTGGGACAGATTTGCCATACTAACAGACACATATTATGAAAACATAAATACACGATATGGCAACATAAAGCAAATGGTGGAAAGTCTAAACAGAGCGATAATACAGGCAGCCACTGAGTCCATTCCTAGAGGAGCGAGGAAAAATTACAAACCATACTGGACTGAAGAACTACAAAGTTTGGAGGACAAAGTTGAAGATGCCAGGAAGACAGCAGAGAGAGAACAAACAACTGAAGCGAACATCTCTCTCAAAGCCATCTCAGCAAAATATAAAAGAACAGTAAATCAAACAATAAGAGATTGTTGGAGGGAAAAAACAGAAAACCTGAATTTTGACAGGGATGGAAACAAACTATGGAAACTAGTGAAAGCCATGAACAATGAAGGACCTAGAAACAAACAAATAACAATTAAACAAGGAAATGCCTTGCTTACAGGAAAAAAGGCTGCAAATGCACTAATGGAACACTATGCCAGTGCAAACCACATTGATATTACAACCGAACAGAAGAAAGCAATCAAAGACAACAGATACATCATAGAAATACAGAGACAGCAGCAGAATATATGATGGCAAATCTAACAATGGAAGAAATGGAACAGGCAATGAATACCCTAAAAAAGAACAAATCACCAGGAAAGGATGGAATCACAAATGAAATGCTAATAGTACTAGGTACCAAGGCAAAGAAGAAACTTCTAGCAGTCCTAAATAACAGCTGGAAGAGAGGAATAGTCCCACAGGCATGGAAGGAACCTATACTAATACCAGTCCCAAAGAAAGGAAAAGACCTGGAAGAACCAAATGGCTATCGACCTATCAGTCTACTTAGCTGTGTAGGAAAATTAATGGAACGCATTATCAATGGCAGGCTAACATGGCATCTGGAAGAAAACAAACTCTTAACACCACACCAAGCAGGATTCAGAAAGTACAGATCCACTGAATATCAAATAACCTATATAGCTCAGGAAATAGAGGATGCCTTCCAAGAGAAAAAGCACACACTAGCAGTCTGGATAGATTTAGAAAAAGCATTTGATAAAGTATGGAAGGAAGGACTGAAAGTAAAACTGCAAAAAATGCATGTTTGTGGAAAAATGTATAAATGGACCAGCCACTACCTTAAGAACAGAACTGCCAGGACAAAAGTACAAGGACAAACAAGCAAAATTATGCTGTTGGAGCAAGGTGTCCCCCAAGGAGGAGTTCTTTCACCAACATTATTCCTAGCATATATAAATGACATCACAGAAAATTTTCCAGCCAGAGTACACACATCCTCCTTTGCAGATGACCTAGCCATATGGACATCTGAAGAATATATTAGTACAGCTAACAGCAGAATACAGCAAGCCTTATTAGTGCTAGAGGACTGGTCAAAATCATGGCTAGTGAAGATAAGTGAGGAGAAAACAACATGCACAGTGTTCTCCCTCTCAAATAAAACTCAGCAACCTAAGCTGGTATTGAATGGAAAAATATTGCGCCATGAAGAAAATCCAAACTATCTAGGAGTCACCTTTGATCGTCGCCTGACATGGAAAACACAGGTTGAGAAAAATCGAACAAGAGCAAGGCAGAGAATGGCAATCATGAAAAAGCTTGCTGGTACAACGTGGGGAGCAGATGAGAAAGTTCTCAAGAAGTTATATACTGGACGGGTGAGGCCAGTACTGGAATACGGCATTGCAGCTTGGACAACAGCAGCTAAGTCAAACTTTAACAAAATAAGTAGAGTCCAAAACCAAGGAATGCGAATCATAACTGGAAGCCTGAAGACAACGCCTATTAATGAACTAGAAAAGATCACTTGTTTACAACCAATGCAGGATAGAAGAGATAGCCGAGCCCAGCAACAAGCAGAAAAATTTAGAAGATTGACAGACCACCCTATGTACAACAGATTTAATGGTTTTGGAAAGGGAAGACTGAAGCGTAGCAACTTTGTAGAAACTGCAAAACGAAGGATTGGGGCAGATCCTATACTTAACATATCAACAGTCAAGCCCATTTACAATGCACACAAGTTCCCAGCTTGGAGACAGCAGCAACTGCCTGAGATGATAGAAAACATTCCTGGTATTGAGAAAAAAAATACTCAGCATTAAACCGAAAGAAGAGAAATAACCCTAAACTACATAAAAGAACATTACCCAAGCAGGAATTGGACCCATGCATATACAGATGAATCAGCCAAAAATTCAATAGAGAATGGAGGAGGAGGAATTCTCCTTAATTTAAAAAATGGAGTGAAAAAAACATATTCAATGGCAACTGGAAAATTTTCAAGTAACTTCAAAGCGGAGGTAGAGGCTCTGAAAACTGCAGCAGAAATGCTCCTGATGGAGGAAAATAAAGAGAAGCAAATAGCTATCTTCACAGATGCAAAGTCAGCTGTCTCAATACTGAAGAGCAATAACAGCACAGAGCTAGCTGACCTAAGAGCAGCACTCCATGGTCTATGCCAGAAATCCAAGAAAGTTGTAATACAGTGGATCCCATCACATTGCAGTATACCTGGAAACGAAGAAGCTGAGAGACTGGCAAAAGAGGGCGGACGACTACCACAGCCTGACATAGACATAACCTATAATGAGGCAAAGAGGTTGATAAAAAGCACTTATAGAACCAAATGGGAATCAAATCAAATCAAATCAAATCAACTTTATTAGGGTCACAAATTGGGCGCGCAGGCCCGTCTTACATTCGGCCCTTCCAATCACTCGTCTTTCGTTCATCATGAGCATTATACATTTACATAGGAAGAAAAATAAACATTGTGAAATGAATGTTGTAAACATAAACAAGGCTAATTACCATGTTATGAAGCCCATTTCCCACCTATCCATACATCACCCCACCCACACACACACACCCCCACCTACCCACACACACGCACACCAAGGGACACATACATACCCCACAAACCGACCCATCCCCCTCCCGCACATCCCCCACCCACACACACACTGCCCTCACCTGATCCCCAACCAAAACACACTCGCCACCCACAAACATTCCCCCACCAACCCACACATCCCACGTCCATCCACATACACATCCTAACCCACACATCCTCTCCCCACCTCAAACCACCCATCCCCCAGCCACATCTCCATCGACAACATATTCCCCACCCATGCACACAATCCCCCACCAACCCACACATCGCACATCCACTCACACATCCACAGCATCCAGGCCATCAGAAGGATGATGCATATTACAAACTCGACCGAAGAGAACAAGTAGCAATCTTCAGACTCCGCACAGGACATAACAGGCTGTAATACCACTTGTTCAATAAACTAAAGATAGGAGATACCGATGAATGTAATTGTAGAACTGGAAAAATGACAGCAAAACATTTGCTGCAGGATTGCCCAACATATGCAGAACAGAGAAAGATATTTTGGCCCACACCTGCTTCATTTGAGGACAAGCTCTATGGAGATATCAACAAGCTAAAGTTGACCGCAGATTACTTTAACTACATACAGGTTGACATTTAAAGGTGCATGAAGACCCAGAGGCTTGGATAGCAAATCCATTATGTGGAAAGTCCAAATCGAAAGCCCGCTGTGTGGGCTTCATAAAAGGTGGAAAAGTATCCTAGTGGCACGAAATGGAATATTGCTTGGATAGCAAATCCATTACATGAAAAGTCCGAATCGAAAGCTCACTGTGTGGAGGTCATCTGCAGACTGCATACTTCTGGTTTCCGGAAGAACAGCCTATGGTGAACGGAAGGCCCAATATACGGAAGTGAGGCTAAGCAGCCATGTGCAGGACGTGACGATTCCTTGGGTGAGCCCAGTACCAGAGCGCTATGTATCGGCTCTGCAAGTATGGAAGCCTCCTTGGATGGCGGGGAATGCTCATTGTCTGCCCCTGCCTTCCCTTGAGGGCTGACCAGGATCTTTGGCTGTTCTATATGGGCCAGCTGGGATGGGGGATAACACCACAACAGTGAGAGTCAAACGTCCTAAGAAACCCCCGGGAAGGTTAACCCGGTCAACAAATGCCCGCAGAAGTCGGATGTGTCGGCCTAACGGCGCAAGAACGCAGCTCTGCTGTAAACAGGCACAACGCAGTCACATCCGGGAAAAAAAAAAAAAACTCCGGATGAACGCAGAAGAAGAATAAGAAGAAGTATGAGATAAAACCAGCCCCCCCCCCCCCCAATGTCTCCACTTTGCCGCAGTGGGGGGGGGGGGGGGGGCTTGCGTGCCCCATTTACCCCATGTGCTATGTCGATGGATGAAAAACTACATATCGGACAGCTTATGGGATAGGGGCCAGACTAAGCGAGTCACAATCTGCTGTTCTGCAGGTAGACTGAGGATAGCAGTCAAAAGTTTAAATTAGGCGCACGAAGGCAGAAGTTCTTGGTCCGGACACAAGAACTAAGGCTCTCAGGTGAGGGATATGGCTGAACGCCTCTAAGCTATTAATCCTCGGACCTGAGAGCCGGGCCGATACAAACCTACCGAAAAATGGAGGTGAGATGCTTACCTAGTTGTTTCGAAGGTTCTCAGCTAGGGGACATCAGGAACCCCCGGATGAGAGGGCCTGACCGTTTTTCGCTCACTGATGCACGGAGGTAAGGTGCTGAGCCGGCAGCACATGTAGCCTACCTCGTGAGCGAGTACTAAAGGAAGAAAAGCGCCCCAGTCGCATGAAATGGTTACGAAAAATGTCTGTATCTATGCTCACATAGAGTGTAGTCAAAGGTGGAAAAATGTCTCAACAACACGAAATGGAACGCTTGACAAGCGAATCCATTGCGTGGTCCGAAGTCCGAAGCGAACGCTTACCTAGTCAGTGGATGTCGTCCGCAGACTGTCCATTCCTGGTTTGTGCTTGAGCGACCAGTGGCAAGCGAAATGCCCAATACATGGAAGTGAGGAATCAAAGCAGCCATGAGCAGGACGTGGCAATTCCTCGGGTGAGCCCAGTCTCAGAGTAGTATGTGCCGGCTCTGCAATAATGGAAGCCGCCTTGGATAGCAGGGAACGCCCATGGTCTGCCCCTGCCTTCCCTTGAGGGTTGACCGTGATGTCTCTGACCGTTCTATCTTGACCAGCTGAGATGTGGGCGACATCACAACAATAAGTCTAACGAGCCTCGAAACCCGAGAAAGGCTAACCTCATTAAAAATGCCCGCCGAAGTCGGAAGTGCCGTCCTACGGGTGGCAAAATAAAAATTAACACTACGCATTTACGTCCGAGTGAAATGTCTCGTCCGAATTTCTCTCGTGCTAGGAACAGCTCTGACTACCTAGTTTCCGAATGCCGCTCTTGTTCGGAACAGTGCTGACTAGGTAGTTTTTCCGAATGTCCGTCGTGCCTGGAACAGCTCTGATGGGCACAACGACAAGCACATGTCCGAATCGAAAACTCGCTGAGTGGATACCATCTGCAGACCGGTCTGGTCTGTGCGGGAACGGCCCGGGGTGAACAAAATGCCCAATATATTGAAGTGAGGAATTAAAGCAGCCATGAGCATGACGTGACGATTCCCTCGGTGAGCTCAACACCAGGGCGCTATGTGTCGGCCCTGCAATTATGGAAGCCATCCTGGATGGCGGAAAATGTCATGTACTGTCCCTGCCTTCCTTTTTAGGGATGACCGTGAAGTCTTTCGACTGTTCCAGCTTGACCAGCTGGGATGTGGACGGTACCACAAAAGTGAGAGTCTCCCAGGAATGCTAACCTGGTCAAAATTGCACGCTAAAAGTCGGATGTGTTGACCTAAGGGTTTCGACCCAAGGGTGCCTAACTGTGTGCCTAATCACATCTGAAAAAACACTCTGGATGAACGCAAAGAAGAAGAAGAAGAAACCCGGTGCAATGAAGTCTACCCTGTCGACTGTTAAGCGACTTTTATTCATGTCGGGAGCTGAATACAAGAGGGACAGTTAGAAAATACCGTGAACATTAAACAAATGAGGGTCAGTATATTGTCACTAAGTGAAATAATTACACCAGGCCTGAGCAAGTGTGCGACTCTGTTCAGAGATGTAAAACCACAAGGATGAAACGAACGCAATTGCAGACATTCAAACTATCTAAAGGAAGCAGATATACGCATCTATATCTACGAAAGACGAAGTATTAGATACACTATAAATGCCCCAAATAACAACAGAATCGATAAGTTGACGGTTGAACAGGGTCATTCGTCTATAGAGCAAGTAAGCAAGCAATACTTTCAACCCAACGGCCTCGGTAGCGCAGTAGGTAGCGCGTCAGTCTCATAATCACAAAAACTAGGAGCGATCTGAAGGTCGTGAGTTCGATCCTCACCCGGGGCATGTTATTTTTTAAATTTGTGTTTATTTATTTATTATTTTTTTTACACACATGTTTAAGGATTGGCCCATATGGAACCAATTTTGTAAACTATACTATCCAGCATTAGTGTACTGATATTTTTGTTTGCGGCTGAGGGCATTATAGCCGCAACATCAACTCCGTTACTGGTGTTTGTGCTCCACTAATGAAATACAAGAAATATTAATATTACATACTGGAGCAGCAGCATAAGTAGTAGTACCAGCAAGATGCCAATTGCAATGAGAAAAAGAGTGTTAAAGTGCTACACAGAACATTTACTTTTGCGGGGAGGGGGGGGGGGTGGTGGTCTGGGATGTCAGGCACTGGTAGTACCTTTGGTAAGGATGACTGTCACGCTCTTTTCAGGGACCATTCCCCACTAGTCCAAGCCTGACATCCAGCTCACGCCCATGACTTCTAGTGGATGTCAGCATGCGACAGTGGCCACCCACCGAGCAACATCTGTGACAGGCTGGCTAAACCAGACGTGGGTAACCGATTCGGCATCAAATCAATCGGTGAACTAGGGCAGTGGCGTCACTGGGGTTGGTGTCACCCAGTGCGGTAAACTCTTGGTGTCACCCCTTTAGACTTTCACCATGGTCTTCTTCCGAGTGTTCCTGTACCATATATAATCGCATATAGTAATGTTTGTAAAATAAGTCAAAAAGTTAATAAGGACATAAGAAAGAAAACAAATTGAACAATATAACTTCAATACTTCAGGTAAAACATAAATAAAGAACTTCGACAAACTCGGACAAAGTTAAATTTTTGTTATTTTGCTATGTCTGCTTTGTCAAATTTGCAATTTTTTTTATTTTGGTGTCACCCCTTGATGGTGTCACCCGGTCCGCACCCCAGCACCCCCCTAGTGACGCCCCTGAACTAGGGTATGCGTACCCAGCATGTGAAGACAGGATTCGGCAGACTGCGCGGAAGAAATAATGGATGATTCAACGGGCAATACAGCGCTTACCTGCAAAGCGTTGTGAAACGTAATGAGCACGGCAATGCACGTAGAGCGCCCTGGTCATCCACCTGTATTCGTCTCCAGTCGTTCTGACTTTTGCCACTGGATTCAGATGGATTCAGGCGAGAGAGTGTGATCGACGAATTGCGCAACTCTTCCTCACTTTAATCCACTTCATCGCGCAAGTCATTCTTTATTCTTCACATTTGTAGGGATGTGAAGGGGGACAACGAGCAGACAAGCTGAGAAACGTTATTACTGAGGAAAATGCAAAGAATACCAAGTACAGACAGAAAAACCAATGAACAGGCCCTACAAGAAACAAATGAAAACCGTAAACTGATTAGAGAAATTAGACGCAGACAGTTACAATATTTTGGACACGTTATGAGAAGAAATCAATTGGAGAACTTGGTGACAACTGGCAAGATTTAGGGAGGGGGGGGGGGGACAGGGAGAAGGCAGAGACGTAAATACCTGGATGGCTTGGCCACGTGGTATGTCGAGACAAGAACACAGAGCTGGTCCGCGACTCTGGTGATCACGTGAGATGACAAAACATGATCGCCCACGCTTATCGGCATGTGTCACCGCCTCACCTTTAGATATATTAATTAGAGGGCTGCAACTCCAGCCCAAGGGATAGAAGCGAGTCACTCGCGGCCCGAGTAATCTAGAGCCTTCTCGAAGGACTGGTCATCGAGTCCATGGTTCCGTGGACACTGATGTGGCCCGCCTAATGCGGGGTCCACGAGGAACTCGGACAGAGTTACCACCTGTGTCGGATCGGGACACGTGTAGACCGGCAGAGGACAGACGGACTTGAGAGAGGCAACAGGGCCTGCCTGAGAGGGACTCAATAGATATCAATAGATATATATATATATATATACATAGGCTAGATAGTTTGCTAGACTGTTGTATGATAACTATGTGTTTGATGTTAACTATCTGTGATATGTAATATAGCGTGGGTCTGTTTACCCACTGCGCCAACTGTATATTGAAATACAATAAATGTTCGATCTCATAGCGAACGGAGTTATTGTTGCCTGTGTGAACCCGAGCTCAGATAACTAGACATGAGCAAGATGATGACAGGCTTTTTGGGGGCTAGTTTTCCGGTTTTGGCATAAAAAACTATTGATGGCCATGTAAAATCACGAAATTAATTATATCACATTGATTTTTGTACTACAAATTGTTAACTTTACAAGTTTAAGTATTAGTAGCTATCTAGCAATAAAATAGAATTAATCTGAGTCCCTCAGCAGTGTCTCAGCAGTGCCTCAGCAGTGTGCCTCATTATTGTGATTCTGTAAACTATTTTTGACATGACTGTGACATTTTTTGACTGTTACTAATGTTTTCTCACTCTACGAGCAGATTGTTCCGCGAATAGTGGCGCGTGCAACCTATGTAACCTTTCCAACAGTGACGAGAGTACAAGACAACATCAGCGAGTTCTTGGATTGAAAGCTAAGTTTCATATCATACCCATTGCAACTCTAAGCTGTACTTCTCACCTTTCATCAATGTATCATTTTGTTTCACATTGATTTGTTTTCATATTCAGGACTTTGTAACCAACATAGCCTTGCATTGTGATTTACACATTTAATAATTAGGGGAGATAATCAAATTTTCTACTCCCCAACATTTTTCTAAGGGATTTAACTTTATAAACAGTACCAACAAGTAAAACACAAAATGTCTAGCTTAGATAAATGCATTGAGCAAGGAATAAAATTAGGTTATAAAGAAGAGAAACTGTCAGAATGGGCACAGAAAACGCACGCAGAAAACATTGCCCGTGAAGAAAGAGCGATTGAACGAGAGGAAAAACAAAGGCAAATGGAGGTAGAAGAAAAGAAAATGCAAATGCAGGCAGAAGAAAAGAAATTGCAAATGGAGGCAGAAGAAAAGAAAATGCAAATGCAAATGGAGGCAGAAGAAAAGAAAAGACAAATTGAGGCGGAAGAAAAAAATATGCTGATGCAACTACAAGCTGAAGAGAAAAAAATGCAATTGCAGGCTCAAGAAAAACAGCTGGAGCTTGAGGCGGCGGCCAAACAAGCCCAATTGAATGCCGAGACACAAATAAAACTAAAACAGATGGAGATTGAGTCCAACGCAGAAATATCTGTGAATAAGCTAAGAAGCAAAGAGGAAGAACAAAAATATAACAAGTATAAAGGCCTCGTGAAGGCGTTCTGCTCAGGAGATTCCATCAGCGCCTACTTGGAAAATTTTGAGTGTCTCATGTCCTACCATAAGATCATAAAATCAGATTGGGCATTTATTTTAATGAGAAACTTAGCTCTTGAACCATTAAAAGTAATAGAGACAGTGCCACAGGAAATGCGAAAAGACTATGACTATTTAAAACAACGCATTCTCCAACATTTTTCTTTAGATACTGCAGGTTACCAACAACAATTTGCCAAATTATCTCCACAACCAAACCAAACCTTTATAGATTATGTCAGTACAGTCCAAGACGTGTGTACAAAGTGGATTAACTCGGCTAAAACGAACAACAGCCATGACAAACTTAAAGAGCTCATTATTATAGACAAAATAGTTAGCACGATCCCCACACCTTTTGCTAAGTTCTTAAAACAAATGGACTGTAAAAGTATTCAGGAAATCGAGTCCAAGGGGAATGCATTTTTCACAGCAAATAGAGACATTTTTCAGCTAAACATAAGTCACAACGATACAGCAGCAGCAGTAGTGAACACCAAATACTCGAAACAAACAGAGAGTAAATTTAAACCGCGCTCAAATGTAGGTATAGTAGCGAAATGCCAATATTGCGGTTTGAATCACGACAGTTACTCGATGTGCGACAAATCGCCTCACTATCCTCACCACCTCAAAATGATGGTGGAGAAGCAGAAGACTAAGCGCAATGCTTACCAGAGAGCGGTCAAATGTTTTTTTTTGCCGGAGCTTTGGCCACTATAGTCGCTTCTGTGATGGCCGAAAGTTATTGAAACAGGCCAATGCTGCACTAGTGGAAACGTCGTCAGACGAAGAGATTGAATCACTGAATGATTGTGATAATCAACACGATAATGAAAGCGAGCTTGGAAATGCTGTACAAATTATTAACACCATTACAGACAGTAAGTGTAACACCTGTACGAAGTTCCAACTTGACACAACATTACTATGTGGCCACACTATCCCTATTTCAAATGAAACAGCCAACGCTGCTTTGTCATCTACAGGCAAGCTAGTTTTTTCAACAGGGTTTGTAAATAACAAAAAGTGCACATTAATTCGGGATTCCGGCGCAACGCTCTGTGGGATTAAGAAAACATTAATAGACACTAAAGACTACACAGACAAACATGTGACTTGTCGCACATTCTCAGGTACTATAGAGAAATACCCCCTTGCTCTTGTCGAAATTCGAACACCGTTCATATCAGGACAACTATTGTGCGCTGTCCTTGAAAATCCAGTCGCTGATATTATACTTGGGAATTTGCCCAACATACAACAATGCTCTGAAAAGGAAATCAGAGAATGGGAGCATAAAAACGGTATCCACCACACAAACAGCGATGCTACAGAGAAACACCATTCATGCTTGTCTCAATTTGCCAAAAGACCAAGGGAGACAACCACTGAGGTAATTCAGAAAGAATTCACCGAGATGTACAATGCAGGGGCGGTCGAATCTGTGAGCGATACGACCAAATTAAAACCTCGAATTGAGGATGCTACCGATCTACCAAGTACCAAGCCTGTAAATGTGCAACAAAACACACAACACACAAATGCAATAACACGACAGACAACCCATAAAACCAACACTGACCAACTGCAGGAATCATTAGAAATAATAGCACCAAACGCAAATAACACTAATTTTGGAAATGAACAAAAAGCAGATCCTACACTTGCACCATACTTTAAGTTAGTAGGACTAAAACCAAAATTAACGAAGAACGCATCGTGGACATTTAGGCTGCAGAACAACATCTTAACTAGATTTTACACAACAAAGCAGACCACGATACAGCAAGTAGTGTTACCACAAGCACATCGAGACAAAGTTCTAAAAATAGCCCATGACTCCCCTTTTGGAGGTCATATGGGGTATGAAAAGACCAGGGCTAGGGTCCTCACCCAGTTTTATTGGCCAAAGTTTTGCCAAGATATAAAAACCTTTTGTAGATCTTGTGATATATGTCAGAAACTGGTGAAAAAGGGAAAAAACCCTACAGCAGAAGTCCAATCAACGACAACTGCCTCGAGGCCTTTCCAAATCGTGGCAGTTGACCTAGTAGGTCCGTTGAATCACATTTCAAATAAAGGGAATAGATATATTTTTACTCTTGTGGATGTGTGTACGAGATGGCCAGAAATGCTTCCATTAAGATCTATCTCCTCTAAGGATGTAACAGACATATTACTAAATATTTTCTCCCGTTTTGGCTTCCCGGAGAAAATAATTTCTGATAGAGGAACCCAGTTCATATCGAAGGCCACCCAATCAGTAACTAAGTTACTAGGCATCAAGCAATGTTTCACCAGTCCCTATCGACCGGCCGCAAATGGTATCTGCGAGAAACTAAATGGGGATCTGAAACATATGCTATCTAAAGTGACAGCTGAAAATCCAGCCGATTGGGACATACTTCTCCCAACGGTGCTGTTCGCATATAGAGAAGTCCCGCAATCAAGTACAGGGTTCTCTCCCTTCGAATTGATGTATGGAGCGAACCCAAGAGGACCTCTCAATATTTATAAAGACATCATATCACAACCTGTAGATATCCAACTTCCCATTTCTACCTATGATTTAGTCACTGACACCAGAGACAAAATCATACGTTCCTGTATATTGGCCAGAACATCACTACAGGAGAAAGGTTTTAAATACAGGCAGTACGCCAACAGAGGTGCAAAAACAATTGTACTAAATCCAGGTCAGGATATTTTACTACTGCTACCTGACAAAAGAGATTTACTATCAACCTCTTGGCAGGGACCTTTTAAGATCATTAGAAGAATTTCTGAAGTTGATTACGAAATCTCTTTAAATGGAAAGTTGAAAATATTCCATGTAAATATGTTGAAACCATACTATGCTAGACAGGACATTGAGACAAGTGAACAGACGCAGCGAACTGGTGACAGAGACGAAACGACGGTTTCCCAATGGAATGACACCTCGACAAACGAAGCATCGTTAACGACACACTCTTACGACGACAAAAACGACGAAGACAAATGGACATTACCGACAATCTGTGATATCGACAACGACGACAAATTTGACGACATATTGACAACCATTGATCTCGACGACGACGACGACAATGACATTGAAGACAATTTACAAACAGTAGCATCTGTGATCAATCAGACAGACGTGGACAATACTGAAATCCCTGTACCAACTATGACTGACGACGGGAGTATAAAGGACATACATATCTCTGACACTTTGACACAATAACAGCGACAACACATTTTGACTCTCCTTGACGAGTATAAATCTATCTTTTCTAACAAACCTGGACGCACTGATAAAATAACACATTCAATTGTGCTGACAGATCTTAGACCGGTCAAATGTAGACCATATTCTATTCCTCTCCATTACAGAGCAAATTTAGACAAGAAATTTAGAGTTAGAGAAGAATGGAATAATTCAAAATCGATGTCTCAATATTCTTCACCGATTGTCCTGGTGAAAAAGAAGGACCAGACAATCCGTTTGTGCATCGACTATAGGGTATTAAATACAAGAACCACAACGGATGCAGAGCCAATGAACAGCTGTGAAGATCTCATTTTAAATATGGCTCAATCATCCTTATTTTCCAAGACCGACTTAGCGAAAGGATATTGGCAAGTTCCACTACACCCTTCTTGTAGACATATAACAGCATTCGCAACACCCCTCGGTTTGTACGAATGGCTATATCTTCCATTTGGCCTGAAGAACGCACCGGCCACATTTGTTAGATTAACAAGATTGTTATTACACGGAATTAAAGATGTAGTAGCCTATATTGATGATATATGCGTCCATTCTTCTGATATGACTTCTCACTTACTTACCCTCAAACAAGTCTTCAACCAAATCTCTCTTTTTGGACTTACTATCAAACCTTCCAAGGTTGAATTAGGCTATACACAAATAGACTTCCTTGGTCATAGAATTTCTGAAGGCAAATTGTTGACAGATGAGAAAATTGTTTCCAAGATTCTTAATCTAGAAGTGCCTACCACAAAGAAACAAATTAGAAGTTTACTAGGTCTTATTAACTATTATTCTAAATTCATTCCACATTGGGCAGAACTCACCTCAGTCTTTTCTGATATGTTAACTAAAGATCATCCATCAAAAATTTGTAAAAGTACCAGCTTAGATGATGCAATGTGTAGATTGAAACATATTTTTTCTAATCCACCAGTCTTACGATTACCCACCATAAATTTACCCTTTATTTTGACCACAGATGCGAGCGCTATCGCAATAGGAGGATGTTTAATGCAGGAAGTAGATGGAGTGAGACACCCGATTCTCTACGTAAGCCGCAAACTAAAGAAGGCAGAGACACGGTATGCCACAGTGGAATTGGAGGCTTTAAGCTTACTGTTTTGTGTATTGAGATTATCTAAGTTCCTCTTGGGTAGTCACTTTGTGGTCCTCACTGACAGTTCGCCATTATTGGTCCTTAACCATGGGTCACCTAAAAACCATCGTTTGAAAAGATGGTGTCTTCTACTTCAAGATTTCGACTTCGAAATCCGCCATATCAAAGGCACCGACAACATTATGGCTGACCTATTATCACGGCAAACGAATGCGCCAGTAGAATGACTCTTAGCACATCGACCATTCGCCATACTAGTAACTGTGATACTTTTAGTCTGTTGCATATAACAGTAGAACTCTACACCTTCTAGAGAACTCTCAGTGAATAGGTTACTTACGACACCCATGAACATGATACGTTAAGAGCTATACTTTAAGAGCTATACTATCAAGTGCCCAAGCTCTAGAACGATCCCAGCAAGAAACGTTAACTGTGTTTCAACCAATAATATCAACCAGTGAACTGACTCTGAATACTGTAATAACATTGTATACGAGACATTGAGAACAATCCATACTTGCTGTTACTACGAAACTTTGCAAACAGCCGAAACAGAACGACGTCGACTACAACACCCAAGAGACAGCCATACTAACTTTAACATTCATGGCATAACACGCTAACAACAGAAGGACAACGCACACATCATCGTTGGATTTAATTATTTAATTAATTAATTACTTTAGTATTAAATATGTATTATATTTGCATTAATGACGTATATAAAATGTGTTAACCTGTAAGTTGTACATATTCTACGTTAATATTACAGGCGGTGCCATTCATAGGCTAAAGAACCGTCCTACACAATTGTCTCTGGTTAAATGATAACCCATTTTTGAGTCATCGTACAAAAAGTACGTATTTTCTTAAAGGACAAATATCGCCTAGTCCATTTTTTCTAAGGGCAATAACACTTACCTCAACTTTAATTATATATTTTAACCAAATACTATTTTGAATGAAAGGTGAGTGAATGACTGCGTGAATGGATTAAATGAGAGAACGATATACCTAGCGGACAAATTGTACGCAAAACGTATTTATTTTAATTTGTCTGCGTCTTTCATGTAAAATTGCATGACTTGTCTAAATTGTTAATACATGTTTAGCAGTTAGTTTAATTTAGTGGTTAGTTTAGTATACTTAGTTAAGTAGTTTAGTAGTTAGGATACATCTAAGCACCACTACTTGGAATGCCTAGTCATGTATTGCACACAGTGGAGTAATTCATGATTGAGGTTATCCCAACTCGTGACGCTTGGACATAAGCCACACATTCAGCACACACGTTACACAAACCTTAAAACTCAACACTATCAATTTAAAATACAGTCACTTTATTAGAAACAGCAACTTATTAGTCAACACACTAACAAGCCAACAGGGACACATGTAGTCTGAGGGGGATAAAATAACAACGTAACTACATATTTAGCATTATACAACATACGAGAGTAAAAGTGTATTGAAATGCACACACAGATCAAGATTTGAAGTTGTACTTAATTAGCCAGGACTTCGGTCTTGTTAATCCTCTTTAATACAGAGGTTAATTGTCTTGGTACCAGTGGGGTACTATGAGAAGGGCGGGTTGTAAATACAACTACTAAAACGTCACGTAACTTCGGTCAGATAAGCATTTTTAAGGACACAGGAGACAGAGTGATCTCTTCACCAAATCAGAGAAGTGGTGTATGGGAGAATACATGAGTTTTGATGCCACTATGTAGGTTACCAGGTTACTGCCCACCAAACTACAAACACCAACTTTATGTGATTCGGTGACAGAATTAGAACAGATCTAATTACCCTATAACAAACCATCATCAGGGGAGAGGGGGGAATCCTGTCACCGCCTCACCTTTAGATATATTAATTAGAGGGCTGCAACTCCAGCCCAAGGGATAGAAGCGAGTCACTCGCGGCCCGAGTAATCTAGAGCCTTCTCGAAGGACTGGTCATCGAGTCCATGGTTCCGTGGACACTGATGTGGCCCGCCTAATGCGGGGTCCACGAGGAACTCGGACAGAGTTACCACCTGTGTCGGATCGGGACACGTGTAGACCGGCAGAGGACAGACGGACTTGAGAGAGGCAACAGGGCCTGCCTGAGAGGGACTCAATAGATATCAATAGATATATATATACATAGGCTAGATAGTTTGCTAGACTGTTGTATGATAACTATGTGTTTGATGTTAACTATCTGTGATATGTAATATAGCGTGGGTCTGTTTACCCACTGCGCCAACTGTATATTGAAATACAATAAATGTTCGATCTCATAGCGAACGGAGTTATTGTTGCCTGTGTGAACCCGAGCTCAGATAACTAGACATGAGCAAGATGATGACAGCATGGCACATGATGATGAGTAATAGTAGTGATGGCGTTGATGGTGGTAGTAGTAGTAGTAGTGGTAGCAGTAGTAGTAGTAGTAGTAGTAGTGGTGGTGGTGGTGGTGGTGGTGGTGGTAGTAGTTGCTGTAGTGGTGGTGGTAGTATATTTGTAGTAGTAATTGTTGTCGTATACACAGTTGTATGTTTAGTATCGTGTTCTCTGATTTGTTTTACAATAGCTGTACCCGAATACCCTTCCATGTTCTGGTTTTTGTCAACGTGTTCGTCGTTATTTTACAGATTAGAACAGTAATCGAGATGGCAAAATTAGACTCCTGCAATATGGAAAACACACCAATAAAAAACCGCCAGGAGGTCCGCATGGCAGAATAGAAAAGAACGTGTGTTCTTAAACATCCGGTGTGTTGATGCCGAGGTAAGGGGTTCAATCCCTACACTGGACAGTTGGACTAAAATGTTGACCTCTCGTCCTTGACTCGGGGACGTAAATTACAAGTACCTCTGAAGTCGGAGTGGGTTCACCTGATGATGAGGGACACTGTTAATAGGGAAAGCTAATCCACACGCAAAATTCAGTGCAGTGCTACTAGAAGTAGTGTGTCTGGACTACCCCCGAGTTCCAAGCAAGCTAGCGCAAACAAGAAAAAACAAACACATGCCGTTAACTACGATGAGAACAATGTGTCGAAGTGCTGTACAGAATCTATTCCAATCTGTCCGTCTGCTAGTTTATCACCACACCAGCGTGTCCTAGTGGGAAAATCCAACAGACGCTCGTTATGTTTGAATGCTGAATTGAAGTCTGGGACTCTGCTCGAAGCATGCCTGTCTTCACCTTTCCACAAGACACATGGGGATGCCACATAATGCCACACATGGATTGACGTGGACTCGGCCCTAGCTGATAATGCTTCCTCAAGAGATGTTAGGTACTTCTGTGTCACCAAGACTCAAGCCCAGTGGCCGGGGACGAAACATCGTGTTTATAAAGAAAGCTGAAAGTGACAAGTTTGCGTTGCGTAAGTAACATATGATCATGTATTGGGGTGTATTTTTCATGGCTGTGCAGTGTTTGAAAATATTGCCGGTCCAAGTTTTGTATTCAACATCTGTAAAGTTCGTGCAACATAATAGGTAAATACAAAACTTGAACCGGTAATATTTTCAAACACTGCACAGTCATTAAAAATACACCTTGTATTTATGTTTGACAAATGGTTTGTTTAGCGCTTTGTGGAGCCTGAAGCTTTCAAGCAGATGTTAATATCACTGGTAAGTTAACTTATTCAGTGCCCAAGGATAATTTATCGCCACATGTGACCTCCCAGTTGAACAGAATAATATAAAATGACACAAAGTAATGCAGCTTTACATAATAGAATTACGACACATACAGGACATTGTGGCGACTAGCCTTCATCAGCAAACAAATACACACAACACAACATATAGACACAGTCATTGAGAAGACCCTCCGGTGACTACAATAAGGCGTAACGACGGGATGAGAAAAATAAAAAGATTAAAAAATGAGAGCAATGGAGAGAAAATGAAAATTTGAGAATAATGTGTTCCTTACTTACCTCAGAATCTGCTGCATTACTTTGTGTCATTTTATATTGTTTACATTTTCACAGCTTTATCGCAGTTCCACCACATTTTATTCACATTTGAACAGAAGGATGATACACAGCTATACTTAAGTCATTGTGTTATATGTTTTGTTTCGCGGTACCTTCCGCAATTTCAATGCTCAGTGAATAGAAATATACATTGAAATATTGGGTGTATTTTTAATGACTGTGCAGTGTTTGAAAATATTGCTGGTCCAAGTTTTGTATTTACTTCTTATGTTGCATGAAATTTACAGAGGGTGAATACAAAACTTGGACTGGCAATATTTTCAAACACTGCACAGTCGTTAAAAATACATCATATATTTGTTCATTTGATTGTGTACCATGTTTGGCGCAAACCTGCTTATTGTGTGGCGCTGAATCTGTTTAGGAACCCGTTTGTAGACCTTAAAGTGTAGTGGGTACATGGTGCCAGACCCACACTTTACAGAGGAACTGACACGCCAGCGGTGATGTGGTCAATATCAACGATATCACACCGCGCGCCTTCTCTTGTCAAAACTATCACACCAGCTGGACCTGAAGTAGTTGATTCACAGTTATCACACTAACTGGACCTGAAGTGGTTGATTCACATAGTTATAACTCCAGCTGGACCTGAAGTAGTTGATTCACAGTTATCACACTAACTGGACCTGAAGTGGTTGATTCACATAGTTATAACTCCAGCTGGACCTGAAGTAGTTGATTCACACAGTTATCACACGAGCTGGACCTGAAGTAGTTGATTCAGACAGTAATCACACCACCTGGACCTGAAGTAGTTGATTCAAACAGTTATCACACCAGCTGGATCTGAAGAAGTTGATTCACACACCGTTATCACACTAGCTGGACCTGAAGTAGTTGATTCACACCAGTTATCACACCAGCTGGACCTGAAGTAGTTGATTCACACAGTTTCAGTTATCATACCAGCAGGACCCCCGGGAAGGTTAACCCGGTCAAAAAATGCCCGCAGAAGTCGGATGTGTCGGCCTAACGGCGTAAGAACGCAGCTCTGCTGTAAACAGGCACAACGCAATCAATCAATCAATCATGTGCCATGCCGGAAAGCGTGGCGGTCATGACTCGCCATTTCACTCGATCACCAGTGTTGTGGATCAGCTCATTGTTCCTGTCCAGTCCATGCCATGTGGCCAAGCCATCCAGGTATTTTCCTCTCGGTCTTCCTCTTGGTCTGTTCCCTTCGATCTTGTCAGTTGTCACCAAGTTCTCCAATCCATTTCTTCTCATAACATGTTCAAAACATTTTGACTGTCTATGTCTAATCTCTCTAATCAGCTTACGATGTTCATTTGTCTCCTGTAGTACTTGGTCATTGGTTTTTCTGTCTGTCCATGGTATTCTTTGCATTTTCCCCAGAAACCACATTTCTGCAGCCATCAGATGTTTTTCAGCTTGACTACTCATTGTCCAAGTTTCACATCCATACAAAAGAACAGGCTCTATGTATCCCCTCAACACCCTTTTTCTCGTTTCAACTGACATCATTTTATTGGTCAGAATGTTTTTCATCTTGCTAAAGGCTACTTTCGCCATGGCCATTCTTGTTCTAATCTCTTCAAGGCATCTCCCATCAGATGTTATGACTGTTCCAAGATAATTGTACCGATTCACTTGTTGAAGAATATTTCCATTTACTTGTATATTACATTGTGGCACTTCTTTCTTCCTAGTGACGACCATAACCTGAGTCTTTTTAAAATTTAATTCTAACCCCAGTTGTTCACTGTGTACAACAGCCGCATCTACTAATTGTTGCAGGTCCTGCGCATTGTCTGCAATTAATACTGTATCATCTGCATATCTAATGTTATTGATGTTTCTTCCACCAATACTGATTCCATTTATATCCTCTACATTTCTGAAAATATTTTCACTGTATAGGGAAAAAAGATCTGGAGACATCACACAACCCTGCCTAACACCTCTCTTGATTGGCTGATACTGTCCCACTTCATTATCAATCCTTATTGCAGCTTGTTGTTTCCAATATATGTTTTTTATAAGTCTAATGTCTAGTGTCTGGGTTTCATATACGATGCGAAGGACTTAAAACCTGGCCACTAAAAACCACCTTAGCTTACTGGGTACTTAAAGGACTCATTCAATTTGTTTATACATGGTTGTGCATATTTTTCTTTGAAACATATCATTACCATATAACATCATTTTAATACTTGAGATACCGACTTGGTTTAAAGGCTGCTACACGCGCGGACGCGCGCACACACACACACTCATACACATGAGCGTGCAAATTCATGCACCACACACACACACACGTACCCACACCTGCATCCACACACAGACGCATACATATGTTACTGCCAACGGCACAGACACCCATCCACAATATATTTCATGTTGCACATTCAAATATAATAATGGGAAAATTAATAATAAGTAGCAGTAATAATAATAGTATTATTAATAATAATAATATAATTGTAAGATTATTAATACCATCAATAAACACATTTACAGTTGTAGTATCCTTTGTTTAAAACAAGTTATTTGTTTCTTCTGTAATATACTTTTTAAATGTATTTTTTTTTAACGTTTATTGAGTGTTAAAAAATTGTGCAATTGTATTGTTAGTATTTTAACAGGTGTGCTGTGTGTATGGAATTTGTGTAGGTCTATTTAACAGGCCGTTTGTGTGTCGAATTGGTGTACAAATGTGTTTCCATCATCAAAACTACAAATTATATTCACATAATATGCATAAAATATTAGCAATATATACATTAAATGAAATGTTGGTGTCAAGGTCGAAACGGCAAAAGCCGCCCACGCTGCGTGCGTGCCGGCTTACACACTGCAGGCAACCTCATGCAAGCTTGGTTTCCTGTAAGCGAATTCAATATTATTGCTGAATGACATCCCCCGCCTTAATCGCAAGTGCCAAGGATTTGCTTGTGGTGGGCTGGGTTGAGACCGGGAAAGCGGTCAACAAAGAGGGAGAGAGAGAGAGCGAGCTGGGAAGGGGGAGACAAGGGGGAGAGATAAAGAGAGAGCGCATAAACAGATTGGAATTTGTTAAGTTGTCCATTTGCGAATATAGCGAATACAGCGTATACATAAATATCCCGTTTATTATGTACAAAAACAGGCTTTTACATTGCGAATACAGCGTATAGTCATTCATGTTTGGGAGGGGAGGGGTAGAGAGAGAGAGAGAGAGAGAGAGAGAGAGAGAGAGAGAGAGAGAGAGAGAGAGAGAGCGTAAACAGAATGGAAATTATTTAGTTCACTACACAAGATGGCACATTTCCACCACTACAAAGAGTTTACCTGAGCTGTTCCGACTGAGGTCAAACCTCGGTCGACAAGACCACTTACTCACAAAGGCCACCGTCTCATTGTTCTGTCTATGTTGGGCCAATAGACTCAGTAACAAAGAAGGGACATTTATTCAGTTATTTGGCGCTTTGTTCCTCAATGATTGGGCTTAGTGGTACACATGCGGAATATAGAAATATACTGTGAGAGTGTATGTTTGAACATGTATGTTATGTAGTGTGAACTTGATGGAGGTGGCTCTTGCTTATTAATCTGCGAATAGCTGGGCGATTTTCTGTTGAAAAATCTTTGCTAGTGTATGTGGTTGTATTGTTTGGTGATTGTGGGTGGCCGAGTTTCTACTCGACCATATTACGTTTCTATACTCCGGTAGTGCAACAAGAAGTTTAGTGTGTTTGTCTTTTGTGGCTGTGGGTATTGTATTTAGGAAAATGGCTTTGTAAGCGTCAGTTTTCTTGTTCGTGTGTGTTTCTATTAATTGTTGAAGTGCAGTCTTAGTGGCTGTGATTGTTGGGCATTCATAGAAGAGATGGTCCTCTGTTTCCTGAATATTTTGTCTACATAATTTGCATGGGGCTATTTGCTTGGATGTTTGTGCAGCTCTCTCTCTGTTGTCGGGGTCATATTATAAATTAGCCTGTATGTTATTTCTTTGGATTTTGATGTGATTTGGTTGTTGTGTAAGTTAGTGAAGGTGCAGCTGTAGTCTTTCATATGATATTTGTATCCTCTTTTGATTCTCAGGTGTAGTGGTGGGGCTTGTTGTTGCACTAAATATTTGTATATCTGCTTTGTTGTCTGTTGTATTAAGTGTTCATTACCTTGAATTGCTTGCATACATGTTCTGTAGAAGTGCGGTAGTGTGCCGTAATAGTGCGGTGTTGTTTTGTCTATTTTCTTTATGAAAATTAATAATAAGTAGCAGTAATAATAATAGTATTATTAATAATAATAATATAATTGTAAGATTATTAATGCCATCAATAAACACATTTACAGTTGTAGTATCCTTTGTTTAAAACAAGTTATTTGCTTCTTCTGTAATATACTTTTAAAATTTTATTTGGCCTGTAACACAGATCGGAAAGAATTTTCTTTAGATTGATTTAAAATATAAATATTGAGCACAACCCACTACTGGCAACGCCGATCGCATTCTGGTATGAACCTAAGGCCTATCCACGTCAATATGGAAGCACTATACTCGAGTTTCGCCCTCATTTGAGCTCGTCAGTAGTGCATATCCCTGACCGGATCCGGAAACAGTCCCGGATCACGCGTGTGAAGCGGGTGTGTAACCACGCGGCACACACTGGACACCATTAAAGGATGAAACATTGACTGTTATTTCGAAGAATGAATAGAAAGAATGCGTTATATTTTCACATGTCTAAAATATAGTATTAACTTTTATTTAATCTATAACGATACCTTAAAATAATATCCCAATATTTATCACGCTTTATTATTTTAGGTAACTGTTGTAAGGATATTGACGAAAGTTAAATAATTACTACAATTGTTAAATTACCTAAATATTGTTAATGTAAAATAAGTATTGTACCTTGAAATAACTAATGTAGTTATGTCCCTTGCCTTAATTTTAATTACATGTTTTTCTTTTTAAAAAAAAGTCGCTTAAAAGTCGACTTCATCGCACGGTTATCCCATATGGCTCGGTCTCTTTCCGCAGCGCGGAAAGCGTCGCACAAAGCATGAACTCCGTAGCTTTTAGCGACGACCCACAGGAGTCTCCGAAACATTTAACTCGTAAACCGAAGGGTGCGGCCCGGAATCGAACCCACAGCCTTCGGATCACAAGTCAAACGGCTTGACCACTTCGCCACAGACACTCCCCGTTTTTCTTTTTAGTATAGTTTTATTTCGTACAACACTGTGTTTTTACAAGGTGCGTTGCATGTTTTCTTTTACATTTACAAAATACAACTAGACTCCCAGACATCAAATGCAGCAAGATTTTCTAATTGTTTGTGTAATGACTGCATACTAATACTATTTGTTCATCTCATCTCATCTCATCATGTTCCTCTTGTACCTTGCGGTGTCGAGGTGAAGTATAAACTTCGTGAGAGTGCCCGGTTATGGGCTTCGTATATCGACATTCCCATGGATTCTGTTATTCCCTCAGTCCAACGTTTACGTGGTCGGCCTCTTCCTCTGTTTCCATCTGGTCTGTACATCATTGCTTGTTGTGGCATGCTGTTGACTGGTAGCCTACTTGCATGGCCAAACCATTTGACTTGCTGCTTTCTAATAAAATCTAGAGCAGCTTTAACCCCTACTTTAGTCCTGATTTCTTCATTTCTGATCTTATCTCTTCTTGATACGTTGAGTATTCTTCTCAGAAACCTCATTTCTGTTGTTGTGATTTTTCTTTTCTCTTTTTCTGTCATTGTCCAGGTTTGGCATTGGTAGCAGAGAGTTGGTAGGAAGATTGTGTTGTAAAGTGCTTTCTTAGTAGTTATTGATACATGTTTGTTCTTTAGTATTGGTGCCATTTGTCCAATGAGTTGATTTGCCTTATTGCACCTATTTTCGATCTCGTCTTCTGATCTGCCATTTGATGATATTATACTTCCTAGATACTTGAAGCTCTTTACTTGTTTCAAGGGATGTTCGTTTAGGTGAATTGTTGCTGTTTGTTCTTCTTTAGTTATAGTCATTACCTCTGTTTTGCTTGTGTTAATTTTCATGTTATGTTCCCTACACATTTCGTTTAGACTATTCATGTGGTCTTGTAATTCAGCTTCTGATTTTGTAACTATTTGTTACATGTCATTAATTATCCATCCGTCCATCATGTGCCATGCCTGTAAGCGTGGGCGGTCATGTTTTGCCATCTCACTCGATCACCAGAGTCGTGGATCAGCTCAGTGTTTCTGTCTCGACCATGCCACGTGGCCAAGCCATCCAGGTATTTACTTCTCGGTCTTCTCCTTGGTCTGTCCCCTTCGATCTTGCCAGTTGTCACCAAGTTCTCCAATTCATTTCTTCTCATAACATGCCCAAAAAATTTTGACTGTCTACGTCTAATGTCTCTAATCAGTTTACGGTCTTCATTTGTTTCTTGAAGGACTTGTTCATTGTTTTTTTTTTCTGGCTGACCATGGTATTCTTTGTATTTTCCTCAGAAACCAGGTTTCTGCAGCCATCAGATGTTTTTCAGCTTGACTGCTCATTGTCCAAGTTTCACATCCGTATAAAAGTACAGGTTCTATGTACCACCTCAACGCTCTTTTTCTCGTTTCAATTGACATCTTTTTATTGGTCAGTATGTTTTTCATCTTGCTAAAAGCTACTTTTGCCATGGCGATTCTTGTTCTAATCTCTTCAAGGCATCTCCCATCAGATGTTATGACTGTCCCGAGATAATTATACCTATTCACTTGTTAAAGAATATTCCCATTTACTTGTATATTACATTGTGGTATTTCGTTCTTCCTAGTGACGACCATAATCTGTGTCTTTTTACAATTTAATTTTAACCCTAGTTGTTCACTATGTGTAATTATATGCAGGCATTAAATGCGGTTTGATTCAAAAGTCGCATATCAATAGGAATTGTAAGTATCCTTTTCAACCATTAAGTTTTTATTGTTAGAACCTACGAACAAACGTTGCTGTCCTATTGTGTGAATTATTTCTCTTGGAACAATAGGACCATTCATCTGTACTAGATTGTCCCACTTTCGTTTACAATATTATCGCCCTCTCAAATCCATGGACACAAATATTTCTTTAGAATCTTCCACTATACGCAAGATAGTGTCTTTTTCAAATGTAAGTAAGCATTTAGTACGGAAGCCGAGCTAGCGTGGTGGCTAAGATGTTCGCATGTCGGCTTGGTGGTCATGAGTTCGAATCTGCATCGGGGCAGAATTTTACAATGGATCTGGCCGCCCTGGTCGTACTTGGCTGATGAAGGCTAATCGTTGCAACGTGCTTTGTTTTCCGTCATTTTATTCTGTAAAACTGCACTACTTCGTGTTATTTTATATTGTTTACATTTCCACAGCTTTACAGCAGACAAGCTAGGAAACATCTAATGGCAGTAGATATGAGATTTCTGAAGAAAATGCAAAGAATGCCATTGATGGACAGAAAAACGAATGAGAAAGTCCTCGCAAGGAACAAATGAAAAGCGTAAACTGAATAGAAAAATTAAACGCAGACAGTCAAGTTTTGTTTTAAAATCATGGTTCGATGAGAAATAAACTTGAATACTCCGTGACCACTAGAAAAAGTGACGGGAAAAGAGTATTAAAAACGAAGAGATATATGCCAGGTTGGCTTGGCGTAATCGAGTCAAAAAAGAGACCCGGCCATAGACTGGCGACTGTGTGAGATGGCGAACTAGGGCTGCCTAAATGTATTCAAATTGCACATGAAGGTGTTACATTTGTCAATAATAGAATAAAACCGATTGTTGTAGTGTGATATCTAGCACACATCTTGCTAAACCTAAACATATATAGAAGTAGTACATGTTCTGAAACCTCAACAGAAATCTCAATTTATTTGGACGAGATAGTGCCAACGCAGTATCCCTTGGGAGAAAATTACGCACTTGAGGCACCCAGATTTTGGGTTAGAGGACTCACTTCCGTGATTCTTTCAAACATTTTCTTTCATACAAAGTAGTGTATATTTACATGCTGTAATGTGCATGTTGTTCGTTGTTGTTGGGTATATATCATGTTGTTGTTGTTGCGTATATATCACATAGCGTTGATGTTTCTTAGTGTTAAGCGACACAAGTGCGAACAAAATAAACACATTCATATATACATATGATAATATAACATTTATGGCATGGTGCATGTTCACACGCATTCCTGGCAGAAGGAAGGAAGGAGGCCCATCAAATTATTTTCTTTTTTTTAAAACTTTTATGGCGTACAAAACTCTCCCTGTGTGTGTGTGTGTGTGTGTGTGTGTGTGTGTGTGTGTGTGTGTGTGTGTGTGTGTGTGTGTGTGTGTGTGTGTGTGTGTTTACATTTTCGAATACAACATATACATTCATATAAACATGATAATATTACATTCGTGGCATTTTGTAAGTACCTACACATTACTTATAGACGGTGATGGTGTTGTAATCATTTGCGCTTAGGCTCACAAAATACTTTCATTACAATTTCTTTCATGAACTGTGATATATCGTTGTCATTCATCCAAATTTTCAGTGTGTAGGGGATTTGCCAAATCTATACAATATAGAATGGTGTCCCTACTGATAGTATGACTTGTGGGTTATTTCGAGAACGAACATTCTGGAACAAGTTGCACTAGGTTAGCATGGTTTGAAAGGGTGCATGCAGTCATTTGATTGGCTGATTTGAAAAGCCTGCTAAGAGATTCCATCTGATCTCGGCCAACACATAGCATAGTATTAGCCATGTAGATTTCATCTGGGCTGGTCGCTTTCGAGATGTGGTGAAATACAGCGTCCAATTTCGTTCTCTCTGTGTCACAGGTATGACTATAATATCATGTTAAATGTTGTGGCCGTGCCTAGGGATGAGAAAGAGATGGGTATCAGTGTATTTATATGAAACATATGAAAGTGTGAGACCAGAGCTTCATTGAGAAATTACTCCGAATGTTTGCTTTCTGACAAACTGACATGTATAACACACTGAATAGTTTGCCATGTCTATCGTTTCGTCTGCTATGAGAATCCTGCTGTATGCTTGGTGAATGTTATCTTAATCTAAATGCATAGCTGCAATCTTTATTTTCTATACAACTTCCCTATGAACGCACATCATTGAACATTCTAATCAAACTATAGAAACGTTCTAGAGAGTCTGGTGTTTTGCAACTCTTGTGCTTAGAATGTGTGATATGACATGTAATCTTTTTCCTGAAAATGCTGAGAATATTTAAGTGAATGATATGTTGAGTTTATGAGTTATCATCTCATATAAGAAGAAAGATAGACGCATCGTATATTAATATGTTTGCAAGACGTGCATTTCACGACAGCATTACACAATTGCTTTAATGACTGGGCGAATAGTTTATGTTCATGAGAATTGCTAAAAGCATTCTTAAAGATTTGCCAAGATGCAATTTATCTCTGAAGTTGTGCAGTTGTTAGTATGCAACAGTGGTTGGGTTTACGAACTGCGTTCACAAAACCTCTGTACCTAATGGTCAGGGGCAAAGGACAGTATGTGTCCGAAACCTTTTCTATGATTTATGAATATATATCTGATGGCTCAGACACTATTTCATAGGGGAATCTGTGTTTTTCTCCTATCTGTTCTGTTTCAAATATGAATGTTGTTGATTAAATATTGCCCTATCTGCTGTGGGAGATGTACTAATATTGCCCAGTGGGGATGAGTAAATGACTTGATGGTGATAATGGATGGCACTTGTGAATCGAGTCTAGCATAAGAGAAGGGAGGACCGGCTTTGCATTATGAGTGTGGATGGGATGGGACATCTGTGCGCCAGAGCGCCACCCGAAGTGATTGGTGTCTGGGATGGTCGTTGGCTATTTGCCATTTGTTTGTTGACATGTGCATATTGCATATTGCAGTTGTGGATTGGAGATGATGAGATCTTACCATGATGTCTGTATCGTGATGTCTGTCTCATGATCAGAAATAAATATCATAATGGGTGATTTCAACGCAAAAATAGGAAAGCAATGCGATGGACGCAGTGCAGGCAACCATGGTTTGGGAGAGAGAAATGAAAGAGGATACAGATTTGTAGAATGGGAAAAAGAACAAGAAATGGTTGTAGGAAATACCTGGTTTAAACAGCATCCTAGAAGATTATGGACATGGAGGAGTCCAGACAACAGGATTAAAAACCAGATAGATTACATCCTGATTAGCAAAAGGTTTCGAAATGCGTTAACAGTCGTAAAAACAGTTCCCAATGCAGACTGTTGCAGTGATCACAGATTAATTACAGGCACATTGAGGGTAAAGTTACAGAAAGTCAAGTATACAGCAGGAAACCCTAAATATGACTTGTGCAAATTAACAACTGACAAAGAAATACAAGATAATTTTAACATAGAAGTAAAGAATAAATTTGATTTATTGTCTGATCTAGAGATCCTATTTCAAGATGTAGACTGATCAATGGGATATGCTGAAGAATTCAATCAGTTGTGCAGCAGAAAAAACTATTCCAAAAGTAAAGAAAGTTGGCCGTAAGACATGGATGACTGAAGAAATGTTACAACTAATGGAAACACGAAGACAGAACAAAAATAATCCTGCCAAATATGAAGAAATTAACATAAAAGTCAGAACCTTATGTAAGGAGGCCAAAAGAAACATGGCTTGAGAAAAATTGCAGAGAAATTGAAAAACAACACAACAGTAAAAATGCGAAACTAATGCACAAAAGAAGTCAGGAGTTTACTAATCAAGGAACACGTAACATCAGCAGGCTGCCTAAAGACAAAAGATGGAAGAGTCATAATAGAAAATGATCAGATCTTACATGTATGGTCAGATTACGTGAAAAATCTTTATGACGATAAGCAGAGACGAACAGTATGATGTTCAAAATAATAATGAAGGACCAGCAATTTTGAAGATGGAGGTTCAGAATTGCTCTTAACCATGTGAAATCTGGCAAGACCCCCGGTTCAGACAGCGTCACAACAGAAATGATTAATGCTTTAGAAGAATATGGAATAGATTAAAGTTACCAGTCTGCTTAATACAATATATGATACTGGAAATATACCTCAGGAGTTATGTAATTCTGTATTTATTGCAATCCCAAAGAAATCAGGAGCCTTGGAATGTGATCAACATCGAACAATTACTAGTATAATGAGTCACATCACGAAGATTTTGCTAAGAATTATCATGCAAAGAGTTAGGAGGAAAATACAACCTGAAATAGGAGAAGAACAATGTGGGTTTGTAGAAGGCAAGGGTACAGTAAATGCTCTGTATATACTGAGAACCGTAATCGAAGGTTCTATAAAAGTAAACAAAGATCTATATCTTTGCTTTATTGACTACACAAAGGCTTTCGATAAAGTGAGTCATGTCAACATGATAAGGATGCTTGAATATCTACAAATTGATGGAAAATACCTTAGACTTGTAAAAAACATATATTGGAAACAACAAGCTGCCATAAGTGTTGATAATGAAGTAAGCAAATATCAGCCTATTAAGAGAAGATTATTGACATGGAGGAGTCCAGACAAAGGATTAAAAACCAGATAGATTACATCCTGATTAGCAAAAGGTTTCGAAATGCGTTAACAGTTGTAAAAACAGTTCTAAATGCAGACTGTTACAGTGATCACAGATTAATTACAAGCATATTCAGGGTAAAGTTAAAGAAAGTCAAGTATACAGCAGGAAACCCTAAATATGACTTGTGCAAATTGAAATCTGACAAAGAAATACAAGATAATTTTAACATAGAAGTAAAGAACAAATCTGATTTATTGTCTGATCTAGAGATCCTATTTCAAGATGTAGATGATCAATGGGAAATGCTGAAGAATTCAATTAGTTGTGCAGCAGAAAAAACTATTCCAAAAGTAAAGAAAGTGGGCTGTAAGACATGGATGACTGAAGAAATTTTACAATTAATGGAAACAAGAAGACAGAACAAAAATAATCCTGCCAAATATGAAGAAATTCATAGAAAAGTCAGAACCTTATGTAAGAAGCCAAAAGAAACATGGCTTGAGAAAAATTGCAGAGAAATTGAAAAACAACACAACAGTAAAAATGCGAAACTAATGCACAAAAGAATTCAGGAGCTTACTAATCAAAGAACACGTACATCAGCAGGCTGCCTAAATACAAAAGATGGAAGAGTCATAATAGAAAAAGATCAGATCTTACATGTATGGTCAGATTAAGTGAAAAATCTTTATGACGATAACAGAGACGAACAGTATGATGTTCAAAATAATAATGAAGGACCAGCAATTTTGAAGATAGAGGTTCAGATTGCTCTTAACCATATGAAATTTGGTGAGACCCCAGGTTCAGACAGCGTCACAACAGAAATGATTAATGCTTAAGAAGAATATGGAATAGTTAAAGTTACCAGTCTGCTTAATACAATATATGATACTGGAAATATACCCCAGGAGTTATGTAATTCTGTATTTATTGCAATCCCAAAGAAATCAGGAGCCTTGAAATGTGATCAAAATCGAACAATTAGTATAATGAGTCACATCACGAAGATTTTGCTAGGAATTATCATGCAAAGAGTTAGGAGGAAAATAAAACTTGAAATAGGAGAATGTGGGTTTGTAGATGGCAAGGGTACAGTAAATGCTGTGTATATACTGAGAACCGTAATCGAACGTTCTATAGAAGTAAACAAATATCTATATCTTTGCTTTATTGACTACACAAGGGCTTTCGATAAAGTGAGACATGTCAACATGATAAGGATGCTTGAAGATCTACAAATTGATGGAAAAGACTATAGACTTATAAAAAACATATATTGGAAACAATAAGCTGCCATAAGAGTTGATAATGAAGTAAGCAAATATCAGCCTATTAAGAGAGGTGTGAGAGAGGGATGTGTAATGTCTCCAGATCTATTTTCCCTGTACAGTGAAAGTATTTTCAGAGATATTGAAGATATGGAAGGAATCAACATTGGGGGACGATGCATCAATAACATTAGATATGCAGATGATACAGTCTTGATTACAGACAATGAACAGGACCTGCAACATTTAGTAGATGCGGTTGTTACACACAGTGAACAACTAGGGTTAGAATTAAATTGTAAAAAGACACAGATTATGGTCGTCACTAGGAAGAACGAAATACCACAATGTAATATACAAGTAAATGGGAATATTCTTTAACAAGTGAATAGGTACAATTATCTCGGAACAGTAATAACATCTGATGGGAGATGCCTTGAAGAGATTAGAACAAGAATCGCCATGGCAAAAGTAGCCTTTAGCAAGATGAAAAACATACTGACCAATAAAAAAGATGTCAATTGAAACGAGAAAAAGAGTGTTGAGATGCTACATAGAACCTGTACTTTTATATCGATGTGAAGCATGGACAATGAGCAGTCAGGCTGAAAAACATCTGATGGCTGTGGAAATGTGGTTTCTGAGGAAAATGCAAAGCATACCATGGACAGCCAGAAAGACCAATGAACAGATCCTTCAAGTAACAAATGAAGATCGTGAACTGATTAGATACTTTAGACGTAGACAGTCACAATTTTTTGGGCATGTTATGAGAAGAAATGATTTGGAGAACTTGGTGATAACTGGTAAGATCGAGGGGAACAGACCAAGGGGAAGACCTAGAAGCAAGTACCTGGATGGCTTGGCCTTGTGGCATGGTCGAGACAGAAGCACAGAGCTGATCCACGACTCTGGTGATCGAGTGAGATGGCAGAACATGACCACCCACGCTTACCGGCATGACACATGATGGATGGATGGACGAGTTGTATTATCATGATGGTTGATTGGGTATGATGTCCCTAACTCAGCCGGAAGTTATCAGTTGTGGTATCTTCATTGCACTCCGGATAGTTCCATAGGTGCTCAGATCCTCCCCCCAGCATATTCTTCAGCGTCCGGTTAATAGTGCCAGTTTTGTGTTGGTTGACGAGGCACCTCGTTTTCCCAATGTACCTCTCGCGCTTGGCCGTGCCGATTCTTACTCCCAAGTCTTTCATCCTGGACAGCGATGTGGATTCACTGACGTCAAAGTCCTCTGTTCTCGCCATATCTTTAAGGGCGTTAATAAAATCGGCACGATCCATGGGCTTGCCATCTACAGGGGGTGCAAAGCCAGCCAGTTTATCAGCTCGTTCTTTTCCCTCGACTCCCGCATGTCCCGGGACGAAGATGAAGGTGACTTTACTGACAACAGACTTCCGCAGCGACTCAGTCCACTGTCTGCTTACAGCCCCAGGTTCGACCGTCTGAATCATGCTCATTGAGTCACTTAGTACGTTGGTATAATGCTGTGATTCCAGCCATTTAAAAGCCTGTGTAACTGCCATGTGTAACATCCATCGTCATACTGCTCGTGGTCATAAAGTGGGCACCACTGGATTCTTGAATCTTGAAACCAGCAGGAAGTCTCAGTGTCAATCACGAATAGGGAGTGAGCAGTGAGAAGATATCACCCAAAGTCCCTCCGAGTGGATTAAACTCCATCACCAGAAAGAAGGGTTTGGTGTATGGGTAACACTCTCCCTTCTCCTCCCCTATTCAATTCTTTTCCTTTTGTGTTTGGTGATACTCTGGTTATGACATTTGATTTTCTTACAAATGTATAGTAATAGGTTTTTGAATTATATATAACAGCCGTCACACACGGCATTTCAACCGTTCATATATAATATCGCTAGGGTCCCTCTCAAAGCTAGCGCACACAAACTATATTATCTTCTTTTCGTTCATCCGGAGTGTTTTTTCAGATGTGATTGCGGTGTGTCTGTTATGCGTCCTTGGGCCGAAACCCGTAGGCCAACACATCCGACGACAGCATGCTTTTTTGACCAGGTAGCATTCCTGGGAGACTCTCACTTTTGTGGTGCCATCTACAACCCAGCTGGCCAAGTTGGAACGGTCGAAGACAACGGTCATCCCTCAGAGGAAGGCAGGGACAGTCCATAGCATTTTCCGCCATCCAAGGCTGCTTCCATATTTGCAGGGCCGACACATAGCGCCCTGGTCCTGCGCTTACCGAGGGAATCGTCACGTCCTGCTCATGGCTGCTTTAAATCCTCACTTCAATATATTGGGCGTTCCTTCACCACGGGCCGCTCCCGCACAAACCAGGCCAGTCTGTAGACGGTATCCACTCAGCGAGTTTTCGGTTCGGACATGTGCTTGTCTCTGTGCCCTTCAGAGCTGTTCCAGGCACGAAGGACATTAGGAGAACTACCTAGTCAGAGCTGTTCCGAGCAAGAGCGGCATTCGGAAACAAGGTAGATTTTCCTAGCACGAGGGAAGGCTAGTTATAGTTTTTCCGGTCACGAAAGACATTTCACTCGGACGTAATTGCGTAGTGCCATTTTTATTTTGCCGCCCGTAGGCTGGCACTTCCGGCTTCGGCGGGCATTTTTGATGATGTTAGCCTTCCTCGGTTTTCGAGACAGTTAGACTCTTATTTCGACTTCCACACAGCAAGCTTTTGCTTCGGGCTGCCACGTAATGGATTCGCAAGACAGGCGTTCCATTTCGTGTCATAGAGACAATTTTCCACCTTTGACTACACTCACTCCATGAGTATGGTTACAGACTATCTACGGGACGTTCGACCGAGGTGTTTTTCCACCTTTTGTACTCGCTCACGAGGTAGGCTACATGTGCTGCCGGCTCAGCACCTTACCTCCGTGCGTCTGTGGGCGAATAACGGTCAGGCCCTTTCATCCGGGGATACCTCATATCCCCCAGCTAAGAGCCATCGAACGAGTATCTGCGCCGAGCATGTAGCGTGCTCAGCACCTCATCACAATTTTGATGTAGGTTTGTGTCGGCCAGGCTCTCACTTCCGAGAGTTTATGGCTTAGAGACGTTCAGCCATACACCTCGGATGGGAGCCTTAGAGGTTATGTCCGGACTGAGATTTTTGGGATCGTTTGCCTGATTTTGACTGCTATCCTCAGTCACCTGCAGAGCAGCAGGTTGTGTCTCTCTTAGTCTGGTCCCTACCCCACGAGCCGTCCGATATGTAGTTTTCATCCATCGGCAAGCACATGGGGTCGATGGGACACGCAAGCTCCCCCACCACGGCAAGGTGGAGACACATCGGGGGAGCAAACTATATTATTAGTTATTCGCATCACAGCGGGAACTATCACTCTTTCAGTACAGCTGTACAATCGCTCTCCCGTCACAGACACGTCCGTTCACATCCATCGGTCAGTCCAGTCTGTCCTGCCTTTCCTCGGCGTGGTGCCTCATGTGTCCGGTCGCCCCGTGTTTCCTCCTGTTCACCGTTCCAGGTACTGCTTCTCGCCCTCGGCTTGTCCTTGACACGGGGTTAGTCAGTCCGCGATGATTGCTGTCATTTAGTTAACTCATGTTAACTGTCTGTCCCTAGGCTTACTTGTCCTGTCCTGTATTGCCACTGTCCTGTCTCAGGATTTGTCCTGTCCGTTAGCCCCTAGGACGCTGACACTCTCATGCACACTAAATACTTTCAATAGAAATTCTTTCATACTCCAAGTATTCTCGTTCACACTTAGTTTTATTTAAACACGTTTAAGAGTATCACTGAATGGGTCATACATTAATCATTGCAATAAGCGTCCCAATTTACAAAATACATTGTAAACATGGTGTTTTCTCGCGCACGTGAGAGAGAGAGAGAGAGAGAGAGAGAGAGAGAGAGAGAGAGAGAGAGAGAGAGAGAGAGAGAGAGAGAGAGAGAGAGAGAGAGAGAGAGAGAGAGAGAGAGAGACCTAAAATAAATACTGAAGTTAGCTGCATTGGGTAGTAAATTAATTACAGGCACAAAGGATATATTTGGGTGGGTGGGGTTTGGGGCTAGTGGTTAAACGCACTTTTGTCTTGGCCATGGTCATAATATCCACTTCTCGGCCGGCAAAGTAACTGACCTACGAGTTACAGCCTCCCTTTGTGCTGGGTAGCTCAATGAACCTTTGTCCCCGACTGTGGTAATATTTCCCAATGCCCCGGTGACAAAGAAGAAAACTGTGCTGATTCATTCCACTCCATAAGGGGTATTTTAAATATATAAATAACGGATCTACAAGCCTAAATACCTCTCTTTTTGCAAAAAAAAAAAAATCATAATCATAATCATACACATTTTTTGTAGTGGAAAGAACAAAGTAAACTAAAGATGGTAAAACACACATGATGGCAATAAAACTAAGAATGATTGATTGAAGACAGTGGTACACATTATGAATATAGAACTAACTATCTGTGAAATGAAGATCGTAAACTGATTAGAGACATTAGACGTAGATAGTCACATTTTTTGGGCATGTTATGAGAAGAAATGATTTGGAGAACTTGGTGACAACTGGTAAGATCGAGGGTAACAGACCAAGGGGAAGACCTAGAAGCAAGTACCAGGATGGCTTGGCCTTGTGGCATGGTCGAGACAGAAACACAGAGCTGATCCACGACTCTGGTGATCGAGTGAGATGGCAGAACATGACCGCCCACGCTTACCGGCATGGCGCATGATGGATGGATGGATCTGTGAAAGTATGTGTTTGAACATGCATAGTATGAAGTGTGAGTGTGAACTTAATGGGAGTGACATTTTGCTTAATCTGTGAAATCTTCGGAATAATAATGAAGGACCATCAATTTTGATGATGGAAGTTCAGAATGCCCTTAACCATATAAAACTGACAAGGCTCCAGGTACAGATAACATCACAATAGAGGATGATCAATGCCTTAGAAGAATATGGAATAGACCAAGTCACCAGACTGCTGAACGCAATATACGATACTGGAGATATACCTCCTGAATTATGTAATTCTATATTTATTGCAATCCTGAAGAAATCAGGAGCCTTGGAGTGTGATCACCATCGAACAATTAGTATAATGAGCCACATCACGAAGATTTTGCTGAGAATTATCATGCAAAGAGTTAGGAAGAAAATACAACCCGAAATAGGAGAAGAACTATGTGGGTTTGTAGAAGGCAAGCGTACAGTAAATGCTGTGCATATACTGAGAACAATAATTGAATGTTCTATAGACTTAAACAAAGATCTATATCTTTGCTTTATTGACTACACAAAGGCTTTCGATAAAGTGAGACATATCGACATGACAAGAATGCATGAAGATCTACAAATTGATGGAAAAGACCTTAGACTTGTAAAAAACATATATTGGAAACAATAAGCTGCCATCAGAATTGAGAACGATGTAGGCCAATGGTGTGAGACAGGGGCGTGTAATGTCTCCAGATCTTTTTTCCCTGTACAGTGTGTGTGTGTGTGTGTGTGTGTGTGTGTGTGTGTGTGTGTGTGTGTGTGTGCGCGCGCGCGCGCGCATTTAATTTTTCGTAACAAGTATATGGCATGTGCCAAGATATCATAAACAGCCAAAAAAGAAAATGCTAGGGTAGACTGCAACGTTCTGTAACGAATATGGTTTCAAAATTTTATTTGGCCTGTAAAACAGGCCGGAAAAAATTTTTAACTAAATCCCGATGAAAGTAGATACGCCTAACATTAAAAGGCTCAAACATTGACTGCCATTTCGATAATGAATAGTAAAAATGCATTAGAATATGTTCACTTTTCTAAAGTATGGCCATTACTTTTTCTTAAACAGTAAAGATTCCTTAAATCCAATATCGCGTTATTTATTGTACTTTTAAATGTAGATAAATTTTTTTTTAAATATATAAAAGGTCAAGATAAGTACTACAATTTTTTTAATTACCTAATACAGTTATTCTGCTTTTAGTATTGTCCCTTGAAACAAACTTATATAGTTACGTCCCTTTACACTCTTTTGATTACATGCTTTTCTTTTCAATATGGTTTTATTTCGTACACCACTGTGTTTTTACAAGATGCGTTGCGTGTTTCCTTTTATATTTACAAAATACAACAAGATACCCAGACTTCAAATGCAGCAAGATTCTCTAATTGTTTGTGTAATGACTGGATAATATTTGTTACAATCAATCAATCACCAGAGTCGTGGATCACTCAGTGTTCCTGTCTCGTCCATGCCATGTGGCCAAGCCATCCAGGTATTTTCCTCTCGGTCTTCCTCTTGGTCTGTTCCCTTCGATCTTGCCAGTTGTCACTAAGTTCTCCAATCCATTTCTTCTCATAACATGTCCAAAAAATTTTGACTGTCTACGTCTAATTTCTCTAATCAATTTACGATTATCATTTGTCTCCTGTAGTACTTGGTCATTGGTTTTTCTGTCTGTCCATGGTATTCTTTGCATTTTCCTCAGAAACCACATTTCTGCAGCCATCAGATGTTTTTCAGCTTGACTGCACATTGTCGAAGTTTCACATCCATACAAAAGAACAGGCTCTATGTATCCCCTCAACACTCTTTTTCTCGTTTCAATTGACATCTTTTTATTGGTCAGAATGTTTTTCATCTTGCTAAAGGCTACTTTCGCCTGGTGATTCTTGTTCTAATCTCTTCAAGGCATCTCCCATCAGATGTTATGACTGTTCCGAGATAATTGTACCGATTCACTTGTCGAAGAATATTCCCATTTACTTGTATATTACATTGTGGCACTTCGTTCTTCCTAGTGACGACCATAACCTGTGTCTTCTTCTATATCTATAAAACAAAGTGTATGTATATATGTATGTAAATATGTATGTCCTTTATTTGTTCGCGAACGGCCCATCCGATGGAGATGAAATTTTCTACACGCCTTCCTTTCATTCCAGAGCTGTCAACTGTCATAGTTTTTTTTTCTTCTTCCTCCTCCTCCCTCCTCCCCCTCCCAAAATACGTACGTAAATATATGATGATGATGATGATGAAAGAATCCCCGAACCAAAACGCTAGGGAAAGGGAAGAAAATGACGTGACTACACAGAATCGTCACACGGCAATCATCATCATCAAGTGCCGTGCCGGCTGGCGTAGGCGTTCATGGCTCTCCGTAGATCTCAGTCTTTGGTGTTTTGGATCAACTCTGCTGCTGATATTCCTCCATGCCACGGCAATATCAATAACAATTCATCTTTTTATGTGTAAGGAAGTTATCTACAGTCGTGTAGAAGGGAAGAACTAGACGAGTATGAATTCGGAATGGCGAACTCTCTCCTCCTCTCTTCTCCTCCCTCCTCCTCCCTCTACCTCCTCCCTCCACCCTCCTCCTCTTCCTCCTCCCTCTCATCCCTCTCCCTCCTCCTCCCTCCTCCTTCTCCCTCTTCCTTCTCCCTCTTCCTCTCCCCTCCTCCTCCATCCTCCTCCCTCCTACTCCCTCCGCCTCCTCCCTCTCCTCCCTCATCTTCCCTCCTCCTCCCTCTCCCTCCTCATCCCTCCTTCTCCTCCTGCCTCCCTCCTCCTCCTCCTGCCTCCTTCTCCCTCATCATCCTCCCTCCTCCTCATCCCTCCTCCTCCCTTCTCCTCCTCCCTCCTCCTCCTCCCTCTACCTCCTCCTCCTCCCTCTTCCTCCTCCTCCCTCCTCCTCCTCATCCCTCCTTCTCCCTCCTCCTCCTTCTTCCTCCCTCCTCCTCCTCCTCCCTCCTCCCCCTCCTCCTTCCTCTCCTCCTCCTCCCTCCTCCTCCTCCCTCTACCTCCTCCCTCCTCCTCCCTTCACATTCCTCCTCCTCCCTCTTCCTCCTCCTCCCTCCTCCTCCTCCCTCCTCCTCCTCTCTCCTCCTCCCTCCTCCTCCTCCCTCCTCCTCATCACTCCTCCTCCCTCCTCCTCCTTCTTCCTCCTCTCTCCTCCTCCCTCCTCCTCCCTCCTCCCCCTCCTCCTTCCTCCTCCTCCCTCTCCGCCTCCTCCCTCCTCCTCCTCCCTCTACCTCCTCCTCCTCCCTCTACCTCCTCCCTCCTCCTCCCTTCACATTCCTCCTCCTCCCTCTTCCTCCTCCTCCCTCCTCCTCCTCTCTCCGCCTCCCTCCTCCTCCTCCCTCTACCTCCTCCCTCCTCCTCCCCTCCTCCTCCTCCTCCCCTCCTCCTCTTCCCTCCTCCTCCTCCCCCTACTTCTCCTCCTTCTCCCTCCTCCCTCTTCCTTCTCCCTCCGCCTCCTCCCTCCTCCTACTCTCTCCTCCTCCTCCCTCCTCCTCCTCCCTCTCCCTCCTCCTCCCTCTCCTCCTCCTGCGTTCTCCTCCTCCCTCCTTCTCCCTCCTCCTCCCTCTTCCTCCTCCCTCCTCCTCGCCTCCTCCTCCACCCTACTCCTCCCTCCTCCTAATCCCTCCTCCTCCCTCCTATTCCTCCCTACTCCTCCTGTCTCCTCCCTCCTCCTCCCTCCTCTTCCCTCCTCCACCTCCCTCTTCCTCCTCCCTCCTACATTTACCCAAGACAGACAGACAGTCAGACAGATAGTCGGGAACGGGATCTTATATGACTACTTATATAATTTAAATGAGATGCTCTCCACCATGGGCTGGGCCGGGTCAGACAGACAGACAGATAGATAGATAGACAGACAGACAGACAGACAGACAGACAGACAGACAGACAGACAGACAGACAGTCGGGAAAGGGAACTTATATAACTACTTATATGAATTAAATGAGATGCTCCCCACCAGGAGTTGGGAGATGCCGGGCCGGGTCAGACAGACAGACAGATAGATAGTCGGGAACGGGAACTTATATGACTACTTATATGAATTAAATGAGATGCTCCCCATCAGGGTCTGGGCGAAGACGGGCCGGGTCAGACAGACAGACAGACAGACAGACAGTCAGACAGACAGACAGTCGGTAACGGGAACGGGAACTTATATGACTACTTATATGAATTAAATGAGATGCTCCCCAAAAAGGACTGGGCGAAGCCGGGCCGGGTCAGCTAGTATGTTATAAACAAGAGAGGGGACAGGACACAACTTTGTCGTACTCCGGATTTTATGGTGAAGGGCACTATTCATTCGCATTCGTATATGACGGGACAAAGTATTCGTTTAATTTGTTCTGAATGAGAAAAAGAATACTTTGTACCATAACCAAATATTATTGAATGTATGAATGTTATATATAAGTGAAATAGCAAAATGCGTTATAAAATTGTCATGCATCTAACTTAAACGCATTACATACTTTAATTTCTCGCAGATATTATGCTGTTTCCATTTAAATGTTGCATATAAATAGTACTTCTAGATATTCTCTTCAAACGTTAAGTTTTTATTATCAGAACCTTCAAAGAAACGTTTCTAGTAATAGTGTGTGAGCTATTTCCCTTGGAACAATAGAATCTGTATTAGATTGTTTCCCTTTTGTAAACAACAAAATAGACCTTCGTTGTTCACTGTGTGTAACAACTGCATCTACTAAATGTTGCAGGTCCTGTTTTTTTTTTTTTTTTAATGAATCTATACCAAAAAGACCAGGAACAATTGAATGCGAAGATGTTCGTACGATTAACCTTATAAATCACGCCACTAAGCTTCTACTCAGAATTATAATGAGAAGAACAAGAAAGAAATTAAAAATGGACATTGGTGAAAAACAGAATGGATTTGTGGAAGGAAAAGATACAAACAATGCAATATGTACGTTACGGACACTATTAGAAAGATCAATAGAGACAAAGAAAGGCATATATTTGTGCTTCATAGATTATACTAAGGCATTTGATAAAGTAAAACATGATAAAATGATTAAAATGTTGGAAGATATTAACATTGATAGGAAAGATCTCAGAATAATAAAAACAAATATTTACTTTGAGAAATAAAGAAGGAAATTATGAATACATGGGAATAAGACAGGGATGTGTTTTGTCACCGGATCTCTTCTCTCTCTATAGCGAAGTAATAATGAGAGAGATCAAAGAAAAGCCATGAATATTATTCGGAGATTATAATATAAATAATATACGTTATGAGATGCCACAGTATTGATGGCGGATAATGCAAAAGATCTACAACAACTGTTGGACATTGTAGTAACGGATAGTGCAAAGAAAAGACTCTCCTTGAATATCAAGAAAACAGTAACAATGATGATATAAAAGAAACAGGTAACATCCAAATATGAAATAGCTATAGAGGGGAAAATTCTTTTCCAAGTGGATAGTTTTAAATATCTAGGGATATTTATAACATCAGATGAAGATGCACAACAGAGATTAAGAGTAGAATAGGGCAAGCAAAGGCTGCATTTAAGAAAATAAAGAGTATCTTATGCAATAAGTCAATATCATGGAATGTAAGAAAGAGAGTGCTAAGGTGCTATATTTAACCTGTTTTGCTGTATGGATGTGAATCTTGGAATGTAAATGAACAAATTAGGAAGAGATTGGAAGCAACAGAGATGTGGTTCCTGAGACTAATGTTGCGAATTCTTTGGACTTCCAAAATAACTAACAACGAATGCCTGAAAGAGGCTAAATGAAACTAGAACATTATATACAACAATAAGAAAAAGTCAAACAACTTTGTTTGGTCATGTGATGAGAAGAGAGGCATTGGAGAATACTGTGACAACTGGAAAAATCGAAAGAGAAATAGTGCTGAATGGATTGCGACCGTGGCATGGATGCATATCAACGGTGTGAAGTTGATCCAGAAAACCAAAGACCGAGATCTGTGGGGAGTCATGAACGCCTACGCCTGTCGGCATGGCACTTGATGATGATGATGATGCCATTCTGAACGTTAAAAAAATAGTTAGTTGTATATCCTTTAGTTGCATATCGTGTACCTTGTGGTGAAGCATAAACAGCGGGACAGTGCCGGTTTATTGTCTTCAGATATCGCCATATCCATGGATTGTTGTTCGCTTTGTCCATCATGTACTGTACATTCCATTGTTTACATGGTCGATCTCTTCTTTTGGTTCCATTTGGTCTGTACATCGTCGCTTTTTGTTATATACTGTTAGCCAGCAGCCTAGGTATGTGGCCGAACCGTTTCACTTTCTGTTTTCTTCATTGTTGCTTGCATTTTTTATTTATTTTTTTTTTTTAGGTGGGGGGGGGGGGGGGGGGGGGGGGGGGGGAGAGTTCAAGATCACGGGTTATGTGTTTCCATAGTTTTCACAAGCCTGTTGACATTATACGTGGTATAAAAAACAGACTGTATGTGTGGTTGGCTATGTATTGGATGCGTTCGATAACGGTACATCCGATTGAGATGAAATTTTCTACACGTCTTCCTGTCATTCCTGTGCACCCGACTGTAATAGTTTCTTAGTGTAAAATCGGCTACTTACTTAATAACATTTAATATTTCATTTTTCATTATATAATTTCTATATAGCAGGGGGACTTCACTCTAGAAAAGTTATTTCAAGGGGCATAACTTTTAATAACATTTCTATATATTTTATTGTCATATTGTTGGACTTACTTGCACTATTGTTAAACTCTTTCTCTATAGTTATTTACAGGCATATGAGTTATAATAAATAATGATATAATCTTTAAGGCATTTTCAAAGTTTTCATAAAAATAATGCATAATGCATAACATTGTAACCCATCTTTTTATGCTTAAAGAAGTTATCTACAGTCATGCAGGTGATTAAAAACAGTTTTCATTAAAAATAATGGATGGTGTGTGGAAGGACATTCTTTTAAGTTATTGTGCGCCAGGAGCTGGGCGAACCCACGCCGGGTCAGATAGATAGACAGACAGACAGATAGTCGGGAACGGGAGCTTATTTGACTACTTATATGTATAAATGAGATGCTCCCCACCAGGGACTGGGTGAAGCCGGGCCGGCTCAGACAGACAGACAGACAGACAGACAGACAGACAGACAGACAGACAGACAGACAGATAGTCGTGAACGGGAGCTTATATGACTACGTATATGAATTAAATGAGATGCTCTCCACCAGGGACTGGGTGAAGCCGGGCCGGGTCAGTCAGACAGACAGACAGACAAACAAACAAGCAGACAGACAGATAGTCGGGAACGGGAGCTTATATGACTATGTATATGAATTAAATGAGATGCTCCCCACCAGGGACTGGATGAAGCCGGGCCGGGTCAGACAGACAGACAGATAGACAACAGACAAACAGATAGTCGGGAACGGGAGCTTATATGACGACTTATATGAATTACATGAAATGCTACCTACCAGTGACTGGGTGAAGCCAGGCCGGGTCAGCCAGACAGACAGACAGGCAGACAGACAAACAAGCAGACAGACAGAGTGATAGATAGATAGATCCCCTCTAGGGCCTGGGCGAAGCCGGGCCGGGTCAGCTAGTACAATATAATTCCAACCCCAGCTGCTCACTGTGTACAACAACTGCGTCTACTAATTGTTGTAGATCTTGTCTGCAATCAATACTGTATCATCTGCATATCTAATGTTATTGATGTTTCGTCCTCCAATGCTGATTCCATTTATATCTTCTACATTCCTGAAAATATTTTCACTGTATAGGGAAAAAAGATCTGGAGACATTATACATCCATGCCTAACACCTCTCTTAATAGGTTGATATTGTCCCACTTCATTATCAATCCTTATGGCAGCTTGTTGTTTTCAATATATGTTTTTTATAAGTCTAATGTCTTTCCCATCAATTTGTAGATCTGCAAGCATATCCACCATGTTGACATATCTAACTCTATCAAAAGCCTTTGTATAGTCAATAAAGCAAAGATGTATATCCTTGTTTACTTCTATAGCACGTTCAATAACTGTTTGCAGCATCCACTGCATAGTGAACACACAGCATCCACTGCATAGTGAAATTAGGAAGGTGAAGGGCAGCAGGTTAAAAAGAGGACGGTCGTGGATGGGTCAAGCCGAAGACATTCTTCAACAGGTGTGTTCACTTGAGGACTTAGAACCTGGCGAGGAGTGGGTGCAAGTGCCAACAGACTTCTGCACATCCTTTTCAGTTTGCATCCAACTAGATAGAAAATGCAGACAAGAAAATCCGGCTGCTGTGGAGGCTGAAGTACAAGCGTTGATTTTCGAGAATTCGCTAGACAGTGACGCGGTCATCTACACAGATGGGTCGGTCGTCCGACATGTGAGAAGCTCATGGGCCTTTACAGCTCGGGCCGGAGGGAGAATTGTGAAGGAGGACTCTGGTGCTTTCACTGAAACCACAAGTAGCCTGACCATGGAAGTCATGGCAGTAAGTAAAGCAATAACATGGCTCGAGAGACACAGACATTCACTAGGGCTTGTTTCCTTAGCGACTCAATGAACATGATCAAGAGGATAGAGGAGGGGTCGATCCGAAGAGAATGGTTGCTGCCTCTGGAGCGGTCTCGGCTGGCAAAGATTAGTTTCATCTTCGTGCCAGGTCATGCGAGAGTACAAGGAAATGAGCGGGCTGACAAGCTCGCAGGTGAGGCTACTGTGGAGGACGGACGCGCCATGGACCAGGCTGACATTCTGAATGCTCTACGAGAAGTGAGACTTTTGCAAGAACCAAGTGATGACTGTGAATCTACAACAATGGCCAGACTGCGAGAGCAGCAAATTAAAAGAGGGGTGGCCAAACAAGAACACTACGCAGGAAGCCAAAGAAGATTGATAAACCAACACAGAACTGGCGTCGTTAGCCGCTACACGCTGCGGGATTTGCTGAGGAGGGGATCCGAGCACTTATGGACTGAATGGTCCGATGTGCAACGAGGATGATCTGTCGACTAACTAACTAACTAACTAACTTTGCAGCATATACACAGCATTTACTGTACCCTTTCCTTCTACAAACCCGCATTGTTCTTTAAGCGAATCATGATGTACTAGGCACTTTTAAAGAGGTAGTTTGCCGTTGCTTTCCTCTATGGCAGTGACATTACTGGTCGAAGACCGCAGCCATTGACTCAAGAAGAGCTCCTCTGCCTGCCGTCGTGAAACTCGAGACCATGACCAACCAATATCTGTCGGCTGCCCTCAAAATTTCATCCACCACCTGCCTTCCGTGGCTTCTTTCGAAAACTTCCAATCAAAGAACACAATATAACATCACATAATCCACAGGAAAGTACTATTCACAGGAAATCCATAGGAAATCACATGAAATCCAAAGGAAAACATTAAATAGCGTCCCTCCGAAAAGTAACGCGTCATTTTGTCGCAATCACGTCCGGAAAAAAAAAAAAAAACTCCTCGCAATCACGTCCGGAAAAAAAAAAAAACTCCGGTTGAACGCAGCAGAAGAAGAAGGAGATACTAGCTGGACCTGAAGTAGTTGATTCAAACAGTTTCAGTTATACCAGCTAGACCTGAAGTAGTTGATTCACACAGTTTCAGTTATAACTTATACCAGCTGGACCTGAAGTAGTTGATTCACACAGTTTCAGTTATACCAGCTAGACCTGAAGTAGTTGATTCACACAGTTTCAGTTATACCAGCTAGACCTGAAGAAGTTGATTCACACAGTTTCAGTTATAACTTATACCAGCTGGACCTGAAGTAGTTGATTCACACAGTTTCAGTTATACCAGCTAGACCTGAAGTAGTTGATTCACACAGTTTCAGTTATACCAGCTAGACCTGAAGTAGTTGATTCACACAGTTTCAGTTATACCAGCTAGACCTGAAGTAGTTGATTCACACAGTTTCAGTTATACCAGCTAGACCTGAAGTAGTAGATTCTCACAGTTTCAGTTATACCAGCTGGACCTGAAGTAGTTGATTCACACAGTTTCAGTTATCATACAAGTGGGATCTGAAGTAGTTAGTTCACACAGTTTCATTTATCACACCAGCTGGACCTGAAGTAGTTGGATCCCACAGTTATCATACCAGCTGAACCTGAAGTGGTTGATTCACACAGTTTCAATTATCATACAAGTGGGATCTGAAGTAGTTAGTTCACACAGTTTCATTTATCACACCAGCTGGACCTGAAGTAGTTGGATCCCACAGTTATCATACCAGCTGAACCTGAAGTGGTTGATTCACACACCGTTACCACACCAGCTGGACCTGACCTTTGGTAAATATTTTAGACTGAGTTGACCTGGTCGCCCAGGTCAATTTTAAACATTGACCTGGATGCGAACTCGAAGCCAGGACCACAGGGCCACCAAGCAAGCGTCTAACCACAACACTACCTGGACTCCCAATAACACAACTATCACTGTGGTAGTTATGACATCAACTAGACCTGAAGTGGTTGACTTACACACAGTCATCACATAAGTTATATGTGAATATTGGTATTGAATAGATTTGTCTCGTGAAAATCTTGACATAGATGTTTGACTTTTGAAGTTGTCCAGGTGTTTTAGTAGGTGTCGCACCTGTCCCCCTTATGACCCCATTTTTGAGGACGCCGTAGAAATGGCGACAAATATGTGTACGCGGTAGACACAGGTAGTCAGTGTCAGTTTTACGTTTACAATGCTAAAACATGTGACCTTAATTGTGTTATTTAAACAAATGAAGCAATCTTTCTGACTCTATTTCACCCAGTTTGACTCTGTGGCGTACTTTCAATTTTTGTTATAAACTTTAATTGAGTTTATTTCTCGTTCGCGGTCTCTTCCGGGAACATGGCGATTGGAGATGTACCCACAAAAACAAATCAAAGATTGCATTGATATACATACATATTTATAGTTGAAACTGTTTACTGCACATGCTTTATTAGTTTGTAACGTACCTTTTCTATTTGAGAATACTGTTGTCATGTAATTAGGACTTCAGATATTTACTTTCTATAAATTCTGTTTCTAAGAACGCGGAAGCAGTCAGTCAATCGTAATCATAATGATAATGATATTATTATATCAATGTATGATTGTATCATTTTTAGTTCAAACTTCACGGAGATGTCAACAAGCTTAAGTTGATGCTGCTTTCTTTAAATATATTCAGTCTGACATCTGAAGAAGAAGAAGAACAACAACAACAACTGTAGTACTCACAGTCACAGACTTCCTTAGTTCAAATAAACTACCTTGAAATCATCACAATGTTTACAGTTTACTGTTAATAAAGATAATGATTCAGATTTTGTAGCTAATGGTAAGTGAGAAGCTTTAGTTTTAGGAGTATTTTCCGTTTAACAGATTGACCTATTGTTGAACTTCTCAGATTTGAATACTTAGACTCTATTCAATAAGTCAGTCCATATAACTGATGCTCAGACAATACTTATAAGGTTCATTCTGGATAATTTTGTCATGAGCTGGACCTGAAGTAGTTGATTCACACACAGTTATCCCACCAACTGGACCTGAAGTAGTTGATTTACACACAGTTATCCCACCAGCTAGACCTGAAGTGGTTGATTCACACACAGTTATCCCACCAGCTAGACCTGAAGTGGTTGATTCACACACAATTATCCCATCAACTGGACCTGAAGTAGTTGATTTACACACAGTTATCCCACCAGCTAGACCTGAAGTGGTTGATTCACAGCTAGTTATCCCACCAGCTAGACCTGAAGTGGTTGATTCACAGACAGTTATCCCACCAGCTAGACCTGAAGTGGTTGATTCACAGACAGTTATCCCACCAGCTAGACCTGAAGTGGTTGATTCACTCACAGTTATCCCACCAACTAGACCTGAAGTGGTTGATTCACAGCCAGTTATCCCACCAGCTAGACCTGAAGTGGTTGATTCACAGCCAGTTATCCCACCAGCTAGACCTGAAGTGGTTGATTCACAGCCAGTAATCCCACCAGCTAGACCTGAAGTGGTTGATTCACAGACAGTTATCCCACCAGCTAGACCTGAAGTGGTTGATTCACTCACAGTTATCCCACCAACTAGACCTGAAGTGGTTGATTCACACAGCCAGTTATCCCACCAACTAGACCTGAAGTGGTTGATTCACAGCCAGTTATCCCACCCGCTAGACCTGAAGTGGTTGATTCACAGCCAGTTATCCCACCAGCTAGACCTGAAGTGGTTGATTCACAGACAGTTATCCCACCAACTAGACCTGAAGTGGTTGATTCACTCACAGTTATCCCACCAACCGGACCTGAAGTGGTTGATTCACACACAGTTATCCCACCAGCTAGACCTGAAGTGGTTGATTCAAAGCCAGTTATCCCACCAGTTAGACCTGAAGCGGTTGATTCACATACAGTTATCCCACCAGCTAGACCTGAAGAAGTGTGTGTCAGGTCTTAGTCAGATATGACTGAGCTACGGTATAACAGTAGACGGTACTACCTGCTTTCTGTTAGCGCCGAACATTGGGCGGCGCTTACCAAACCCGACACCCCACATTGTGCCAACGGCTTCGGGCGAAAGAGCGCAATTGGGAGGGTACAAGCCTTACCCTTGTGCGATGAAATGCAAGCTAAAGACAGAATGTCATGGCAGGGCAGACCAGGCCCTAAGCCTTGGTTGGCGGCTGGTCTAGGATCGAAGCTCAACAGGCAGACAGTTAGAGCATTGCTTTGCTGATCCGGCAGCTTCTGCAGCTTGTCTTGTTCCAGATGTAGGGGTGTTACCTTTCCTCTGGAGTTAACTAGGCAGGCCCAAGAGAGGGATCATGCTGCATGGGCAACACATGATCTCTATATTTTAGCCCACGATTTGTGCTATGGAGAGGCAATAACTCCATCCCTGGTCTTAACTGGTCTCAGAATCAAAGTGAGAGGCAACTGTTATCTTAGAAACAAAAACACCTTGGTCACATTAACCCCTTTACCGTGTGTCACGAGTTAACTTGTCATAAAAATTGTTGGCTTTAACCGTGCATCACGAGTTAACTCGTCATCAGATGTAAAAGTCTTCTGTGTGCCGTGCGTCCCGAGTAAACTCGTGTTAGTACAAAAATAGCATAGGAAATGCATAGGGCGGCTAATCCAACAGCCAGTTCAACAGCGGAAGATAAAAGTAGGTCATCACGTGATGCCAAAAGTGAAAGTGGACAGTAAACAAGAAAAAAAAGGTACGAAAGAACAAAAAAAGATGTAAAGTGTGTTGCAACAGACCCGGTCCCGATGGGAGAAAATTTCGTAAAGAGACACGATACTACTGTCCGGAGTGTGACACAGCACTATGTGCAGCTCCATGTTTTGGTGTTTACCACACCAAGTATAATTACTAAAAACAATTGACATCTAATATACGTATCAGTTTAGTTCGTTATTGAACAGTACCATTTAGTACAGAACATTTCTTATTTTCCTCACAATTTCTAAAAGACAACTCATTTTCACTTAAAAAAACATTTTATTTTGCCAGGACAACATAACATATCAAATTATGAAAGAAAAAAAATACACAGTTTGCATAACAAAAAAAAAAATTTTTTCCACGGTAAAGGGGTTAAACACCACATCTCAGAAACAAAAACACCTTGGCTACATTAAACACATCTCAGAAACAAAAACACCTTGGTCACATTAAACAGTACCACATCTCAGGAACAAAAACACCTTGGCTACATTAAACACAACATCGCAGAAACAAAAACACCTCGGTCACATTAAACAGTACCACATCTCAGAAACAAAAACACCTTGGCTACATTAAACACATCTCAGAAACAAAAACACCTCGGTCACATTAAACAGTACCACATCTCAGAAACAAAAACACCTTGGTCACATTAAACAGTACCACATCTCAGAAACAAAAACACCTTGGCTACATTAAACACAACATCGCAGAAACAAAAACACCTTTTTCACATCTCAGAAACAAAAACACCTTGGTCACATTAAACAGCACCATATCTCAGAAACAGACACCTTGGCCACATTAAACACCATATCTCAGAAACAAAAACACCTTGGCCACATTAAACACCACATCTCAGAAACAAAAACACCTTGGCCACATTAAACACCACATCTCAGAAACAAAACCACCTTGGTCACATTAAACACCACATCTCAGAAACAAAAACACCTTGGCTACATTAAACACCATATCTCAGAAACAAAAACACCTTGGTCACATTAAACAGTACCACATCTTAGAAACAAAAAACACCTTAGTCACATTAAACAGTACCACATCTCAGAAACAAAAACACCTTGGTCACATTAAACACCATATCTCAGAAACAAAAACACCTTGGCCACATTAAACACCATATCTCACAAACAAAAACACATTGGTCACATTAAACAGTACCACATCTCAGAAACAAAAACACCTTAGTCATATTAAACAGTACCACATCTCAGAAACAAAAACACCTTGGCTACATTAACCACCATATCTCAGAAATAAAAACACCTTGGTCACATTAAACAGTACCACATCTCAGAAACAAAAACACCTTGGTCACATTAAACAGTACCACATCTCACAAACAAAAACACCTTAGTCACATTAAACAGTACCACATCTCAGAAACAAAAACACCTCGGTCACATTAAACAGTACCACATCTCAGAAACAAAAACACCTTGGTCACATTAAACACCACATCTCAGAAACAAAACCACCTCGGTCCCATTAAACACCATATCTCAGAAACAAAAACACCTTGGCCACATTAAACACCATATCTCAGAAACAAAAACACCTTGGCCACATTAAACACCATATCTCAGAAACAAAAACACCTTGGCCACATTAAATATTACCATATCTCAGAAACAAAAACACCTCGGTCACATTAAACAGCACAGCCTTTTAGGAAAAAACCCATGGAAGGCATAGTCCCTGGTAGACACGAAGGGGCCAGCCAACACAATGCTGGACACCGACATTGAAGATAGTGGGCACTAAATGCATGAGACAGGTGAACTGGCAGAGGATCTAACATGGTTGTAGTTCGGAATTTTGGACTCTTATGAAGCCAAAGTGCTATTCGGTCGAGTGAGACTTTTCACCAAATGAATTTGCTAGCCAAACAATTTTCCTTTTAGCAGCCACTGTGGCATTTTCCACCTATATGCCTGGGGACATGTATTTGCTCGGGCTCCTGTAATGGACATCGGGACATATTTTAAATCTTTCTTACAGTTTTGAGAGACATGCACTTGAAGCATGGTTTCTCGCTCCATGTAACACTTTGATAGGTGATTAACTGCTCCATGAAGAGAGGCTGAGCTGTGTGGGATAAAACCCATGCAATTTTTTTTTACGCTCGCCATCTTTGAACTAAAGTGTAGTCCATACACACTAATTCTAGTAGCACTGGATTGAATTTTATTTTGCATGTGGATTAGCTTTCCCTATTACCAATGTCCCTGGCCAGGCAAACCCACTCTGACTTCAGAGGTACTTGTAATTTACATCCCCACATCAAGGACGAGAAGTCAAATTATTTTTAGTCCAATTGATGAGTGTAGGGGTTAAACCCTCTACCTCTCCACAGCACACCAGATGTTTAAAAATAAGCGCTCGATATCCATTCGGCCGTGCTGACCTCCACCCATACAGTGAAGCTGATGCTCTTGCCTTTTGACCAGGGGTAGACAACTCAAGGTGCCTGGTCGACATGGTGCCAGGAAATGTTTGTCTCACCTGAATTTTCAATTGTTTTCTTAGCCCAAATTTGCAAAAACAAAATATACTGGCTCCAGAGAAATACAGAACTGGCTCATGAAATCTATTTTGTTTTGTTTTGTACCCCTGCATTTAACCCTTTTGAGCTACCTCTGAAGTCGGAGTTATTTCGCCTGATGGCGAGGGACACTGTTAATAGGGAAAGCTATTCCAAATGCAAAATTCAGTTCCGCACTACTAGAAGTGGTGTGTATGGACTACACTTGAGTTCAAAGCAAGCGAGCACTAAAAAAAAGAGAAAACACTTTTGAGCAATAGAATAGAAAGAAGATGCCAAGCAGCAAACTTGTTAGCTGGTACATTTTCTATAAACATTCAAGATTATGATGCAAGTTATGACGAGAAGTGATAAACATTATTTTTCATCCAGCACTTTATATATGCTAATTTAGTGCCTATCAACACCCCAGCAGACAGGTTGGTGGATGGCAGGTACATTCTGTTTTAAAATAAATTATATGAACCATTTCTAATTTGCAGTTGGCTGAATGAAATGTGGACAAGTGTGTATGTCTTTTTTCCCCTGGTGACCTTGATCACTGCACGTAAGTTGATATTGTTGTAATAATTCATGTGTTTAAAACATTTATAAATTACGTTACTTAATATTGTTGTAATAATTCATGAGTTTAAAACAATTATAAATTCTGTTACTTGATATTGTGATACTAGACTATTTTTCATCATCTTAACATAAGCCTTACTCTTCAGTTATTTCCATGATTATTTGTATTCTTCTCTCTTTGCTATTGCTTTGTATGCTTATTTGTTTGTTTATCTTTATGGACAGTTCTTAAATAATGATACAATCTCCACGGTGGAGCAAGGAGGCTTCTGACCATCAGATGAGATCTCCTTTCAATGAATGTTTTAGCCCCTTTACTTCCTTGAAACCCTACTCACCTTACAAAGGCAGCTTTCAGATCATCTGCAAAAAGACCATCTACAAGATCATTATCTACAAGAAGAGTCGTAGCTGAGACCTTACAATTCCTATCTTTGGCTCAGAAGTTACAAGGTTCAAATTCCAGCAGAGGACTGGATAGTTTTACAAGAACCATTGGTCACATATCACACACCTATGATCTCTTGGGTATCTAGCCTACTTGATTATGGTGAAAAACAGGAAGTTCCATGCAGGGATTTGAAAATCCAATGGCAGTTGAAAATTTACTATGCTGTAATGCGGCTAAATTGGCAAACTATTAATGGAAAAGAAAAATTACCCCAGTTTCATAGAGCCATTACGTTGGATGAAATCTTTCTTGAGGATGTGTACTACTACTGTCACCTTGCTATCTTGATAGGCGATAGTTTTTATTTTGTGCTTTAAAAAAGATATAACTACAACCAGAGTACGGATAGAGTTATACCTCTCCATAACACAAAGTTTGGATTTAATTGTAAATTAACTCAGTCAACAAGCACCAGAAGAAGTTGGATGTGTCGGCCTAAAGGCGCAGTATCGCAGCTACGCTGGAAACAGGCACAATGCAATTATGTCTGAGTGGGAGTCAGAAAGTCCTTTGAAACACTTGGGAAGGTTAATCCTGTCAACAAACGCCGACAGAAGTTGGATGTGTTGGCCTAACAGTGCAAAAACGCAGCTCTGCTGTTTAAATGGCGCAATGCAATCACGTTCGAAAAAAAACTCCGGATGAATGCAGAGGAAGAAGAAGAATTGTAGTGATCATGTGTTGCCCATGCAGCATGATCCCTCTCTCGGCCGGTCTAGTTTACTCCTAAGGAAATATAACACCAATACATCTGGAACAAGACAAGCTGCAAAAGCTACCGGATCAGCAAGCAATGCTCTAACTGTCCACCTGTCGAAGCTGCAATCCTAGACTAGTTGCCGACCAAGACTTAGTGCCAGAGCTTAGAGGAGATGCTCAAATGCTGGCCCCTCTGTCAGACACCCTGATCTCTGAGCTAGAGATGTGCATTACTACAAATCCCATTGAATCAGAAATAAATAAGATCGGATACAAAGGCTGCTGGCAGTTTACCATCTCCTGCAGCCCTGCCCATGCCCTCCCCATATTATTCACTTGCGTCTCTAATTCTCTTCTCCATGTTTTATGTCACCCTCTGTTAATTACACCCCACAGGCTTCACAGAAAGGACTTTCTGGATGCACAATTAACAGGTTTTCCCAGTGTGTATGTCCTATCCTCTTTTCCTCTCCAATTGATTCTCTGGAATTTATTTAGTTCTTTCCATTATCTCCCGTTAGTGATTCTGTCATTCTATTTTAGTCCTTCTTATTTAGCAAAGACGACAGTAAATGAATGTTTATGGTTTATTAGTAATAGAACACAGAAGTTTGTACATCATCATCATCATCAAGTGCCATGCCAGCTGGCGTAGGCGTTCATTTCTCTCCACAGATCTCAGTCTTTGGTGTTCTGGATCAACTCTGCTGATGATATTCCTCCATGTCACCATCTCAATCCATTCAGCCTCATTTCTCTTGGTCGGCCTCTGCCTCTCTTCCCCTCGATCTTTCCAGTTGTCACGATGTTCTCCAATGCCCCTCTTCTCATCACATGACCAAAGAAAGCTGTTTGTCTCTTTCTTATTGTTGTATTTAATGTTCTAGTTCCATTAGCAGTTTATACACAAACTATTATTTTGTAAAACTACACACAGTCCACATCGCAAATTGAACCAGGTCTGGGTGAGAAGAGGTGGACATTGTACCTACTAATGCCACTCCACCTCCTAGTTTTATTTTCCTTAGGTTTTCCCAGTCTTTGTCCTATCTAGCAAGCACTAACACAGTGGTTCTCAACCTTTGTTGGCCCATGCCCCTCTTTACCATATGTTCAGAATGTCATTCCCCCCATTTTGAATTTCCTCCCTATAACCCCCCCCCCCAACCCCCCCCCCCCCCCCCCCCCCCCCCCACTCTTACATAACGAATTTCATTAGGGCAAGAAGTACAGAACCATAAAATTTAGAGGGAAAAACAATATCAAGTAACTGGTTCTTGTATTAATGCGATCTTGAAATAATCTTAATTCTCTCTCTCCCCCCACCCCCCCCCCCCCCCACCCCCGGAAACCCAAAAATTCCCCCAGGGGGGGGGGGGGAGGAGGAATCCCCACTGGTTGAGAACCACAGCACTAGCATCTTTTCCTCATCTCTTGATTCACTGGAAATTGTTTAGTTCTCTTCTTTCATACCATTGTAGTCCCACTGTTCTGTGTGGGCACCACCCAGTGAATGTTTATAGTTTATTTGTAATTCTTCTTCTTCTCCATGTTTCTGATCATTAATTAGCACTGATTTCTTCTTCTGCATTCATCCGGAATGTTTTTTTATCAGACGTAATTACCTTGTGCCTGTTTACAGCAGAGCTGCAATACTGTGCTTTTAGGCCAGCACATCGGACTTCAGCAGGTGTTTGTTGACCGGGTTAACCTTCCCGGTTGTTTTTAATTAGTGCTGATTGGAGTTAAACTTTTCTAAGTTTGGTGCTAAGTTTAACTTGGACTTCCACAAATTTCCTAGTGCTGTGAAAGCTCATCCTGCCTTCTGTATCCTTATTTTAATATCTCTATCTGTTCTACCATATTTGTCTACATTACTCTAATAGGTGTATGATTCAAACTCTTGAAATGAGGTTTCATCAAGGGGGATTGACTTGTTATTTGCTTGGTTTAATCTCATTATCTTTGTCTTTCCCCTATGAATTTTAGATCTAATTGTATTTATGAATAAGACTAAAATTTTAAATGAAGTATTGGGACCCATGATGTTTTTTGCAGTTTCCCGGCCACCAAGTATCTACTTAGAGCCCAATTATAATGTATATTACAAAGCTGGGGAGACCGTGCAGATGCCATGTGTTGCAGATGGGGAACCTCGTCCAGAGTAAGTACATGTTAATTTATAGACTAGTCCATAGTAAGTACATGTTAATTTATAGACCAGTCCATAGTAAGTATATGTTAATTTATAGAACAGCCCAGAGTGAGTACATGTTAATGTATAGACCAGTCCATTATGAGTACATGTTAATTTATAGACCCGCCCAGAGGCTGACCAGGATGTCTTTGGCTGTTCTATATGGGCCAGCTGGGATGAGGGATAACACCACAACAGTGAGAGTCAAACGTCCTAAGAAACCCCCAGGAAGGTTAACCCGGTCAATAAATGCCCGCAGAAGTTGGATGTGTCAGCCCAATGGCGCAAGAATACAGCTCTGCTGTAAACAGGCACGATCACGTCCGAAAAAAAACTCAGGATGAACGCAGAAGAAGAAGAAGATCCATCCAGAGTACATATTAATTTATAGACCAGTTCAGAGTGAATATATGTTAATTTATAGACCAGTCCAGAGTGAATATATGTTAATGTATAGAACAGTCCAGGGTGAGTACTTGTTAATTTATGGAACAGTCCAGAGTGGGTACATATTAATTTATAGACCAGCCCAGAGTGAGTACATCTTAATTTATAGAACAGTCGAGAATTATCTGGACATTGTACTGGAACTGCATACCATGTCTGTAGCTAGGTTCTTAGACCTTCATAGGAATTATAGCTTTTGTAGTAAATATTACCATCTAACCATAAATCATAAAATATCTTTTGTTAACTGTTAACTTTTTCACAAATCAAAGAATGTTGACTGAATAGGAATAGAGAATGCCTGTTGTTAACAGTAATTTACAGAAATCATAGAATATTGACTGGACCACAACATTATGCTTCCGCTGATGTAGTTGCCTGCTCATCATTGCCAAGGATGACCTTATTGCCATTTAGTAGTCCAGGAATGGGTTCGGAGGTGACTAATTAGACCCGTCGGAGCCTGAAAATACTTGTTAAATGAGGGTGGAGGAATGGTGACTGTTGATAATTGGGCGATGACAATATGAATCACGCATGGATTTGATTTCAGTGGAGACTTGTACAGCGACAACCTCGCTCCTTTCTCCTGTGTCCAGTTAATTCCACAGAAAGCCATGAAAGATGGCTGGAATAGAAACCAGAATGGTTTATAACAAGAAAGAATCCCTGACACAGCGTCTTCATAAAGATAGAATAGATGTGGCATGCATTCAAGAGACACACCTCAATGCCAATCGCAAATTTTCAGTCAGAGGATATCAGGCCACACGTTTCGACCGCGAAGGACATAAAGGAGGAGTTCTAATACTTACACGAAATACAATACCTTGCAGCGAAGTATCTGTGATCTCTGACAACCAAACAGAAATTATAGGTGTTGATATAATGATAAAGGACGTGAAAATAAGAATCTACAATCTGTATAGCCCAGCAGATAAGGACCTTACACTCTTAAACATGAAAATAACTGACACAAACTGCATTATTGTCGGAGACTTTAATAGCCGTTCAGAAAGATGGGGATACCCAGATACTGACAAAAGAGGAGATGAATTGGAGGACTGGGAAATAGACTCAAATCTCCATCTACTCAACAAAGCGGATGACACACCGAGCTTCTACTCCAGAAGATGGCTTACCACTTCTACTCCAGACTTAGCTTTCTGCACAGGAGACATCCTCCACAAAATCGATCGCCATGTGCTGGACCAATTAGCAGGTAGTGACCACAGACCAATCAAGCTTGTAATGAATATGGAGTATGTTCCACAGGAGCAAAAGCCCTTGCCCCGCTGGAATTACAAACGAGCAGATTGGGACAGATTTGCCATACTAACAGACACATATTGTGAAAACATAAATACACGATATGGCAACATAAAGCAAATGGTGGAAAGTCTAAACAGAGCGATAATACAGGCAGCCACTGAGTCCATTCCTCGAGGAGCGAGGAAAAATTACAAACCATACTGGACTGAAGAACTACAAAGTTTGGAGGACAAAGTTGAAGATGCCAGGAAGACAGCAGAGAGAGAACAAACAATTGAAGCGAATATCTCTCTCAAAGCCATCTCAGCAAAATATAAAAGATCAGTAAATCAAACAACAAGATATTGTTGGAGGGAAAAAACAGAATACCTGAATTTTGACAGGGATGGAAACAAACTATGGAAACTAGTGAAAGCCATGAACAATGAAGGACCTAGAAACAAACAAATAACAATTAAACAAGGAAATGCCTTGCTTACAGGAAAAAAGGCTGCAAATGCACTAATGGAACACTATGCAAATGCAAACCACATTGATATTACAACCGAACAGAAGAAAGCAATCAAAGACAAACAGATACATCATAGAAATATATGATGGCAAATCTAACAATGGAAGAAATGGAACAGGCAATGAATACCCTAAAAAAGAAGAAATCACCAGGAAAGGATGGAATCACAAATGAAATGCTAATAGGACTAGGCAACAAGGCAAAAAAGAAACTACTAGCAGTCCTAAATAACAGCTGGAAGAGAGGAATAGTCCCACAGGCATGGAAGGAAGCTATACTAATACCAGTCCCAAAGAAAGGAAAAGACCTGGAAGAACCAAATGGCTATCGACCTATCAGTCTACTTAGCTGTGTAGGAAAATTAATGGAACACATTATCAATGGCAGGCTAACATGGCATCTGGAAGAAAACAAACTCTTAACACCACACCATCAGGATTCAGAAAGTACAGATCCACTGAAGATCAAATAACCTATATAGCTCAGGAAATAGAGGATGCCTTCCAAGAGAAAAAGCACACACTAGCAGTCTGGATAGATTTAGAAAAAGCATTTGATAAAGTATGGAAGGAAGGACTGAAAGTAAAACTGCAAAACATGCATGTTTGTGGAAAAATGTATAAATGGATCAGCCACTACCTTGAGAACAGAACTGCCAGGACAAAAGTACAAGGACAAACAAGCAAAATGATGCTGCTGGAGCAAGGTGTCCCCCAAGGAGGAGTTCTTTCACCAACATTATTCCTAGCATATATAAATGACATCACAGAAAATTTTCCAGCCAGAGTACACACATCCTCCTTTGCAGATGACCTAGCCATATGGACATCTGAAGAATATATTAGTACAGCTAACAGCAGAATACAGCAAGCCTTATTAGCGCTAGAGGACTGGTCAAAATCATGGCTAGTGAAGATAAGTGAGGAGAAAACAACATGCACAGTGTTCTCCCTCTCAAATAAAACTCAGCAACCTAAGCTGGTATTGAATGGAAAAATATTGCGCCATGAAGAAAATCCAAACTATCTAGGAGTCACCTTTGATCGTCGCCTGACATGGAAGACACAGGTTGAGAAAAATCGAACAAGAGGAAGGCAGAGAATGGCAATCATGAAAAAGCTTGCTGGTACAACGTGGGGAGCAGATGAGAAAGTTCTCAAGAAGTTATATACTGGACGGGTGAGGCCAGTACTGGAATATGGCATTGCAGCTTGGGCAACAGCAGCTAAGTCAAACTTTAACAAAATAAGTAGAGTCCAAAACCAAGGAATGCGAATCATAACTGGAAGCCTGAAGACAACGCCTATTAATGAACTAGAAAAGATCACTTGTTTACAACCAATGCAGGATAGAAGAGATAGCAGAGCCCAGCAACAAGCAGAAAAATTTAGAAGATTGACAGACCACCCTATGTACAACAGATTTAATGGTTTTGGAAAGGGAAGACTGAAGCGTAGCAACTTTGTAGAAACTGCAAAACGAAGGATTAGGGCAGATCCTATACTTAACATATCAACAGTCAAGCCCATACACAATGCACACAAGTTCCCAGCTTGGAGACAGCAGCAACTGCCTGAGATGATAGAAAACATTCCTGGTATTGAGAAAAAGAACACTCAGCATGAAACCGAAAGAAGAGAAATAACCCTAAACTACATAAAAGAACATTACCCAAGCAGGAATTGGACCCATGCATATACAGATGGATCAGCCAAAAATTCAATAGAGAATGGAGGAGGAGGAATTCTCCTAAATTTAAAAAATGGAGTGAAAAAAACACATTCAATGGCAACTGGAAAATTTTCAAGTAACTTCAAAGCGGAGGTAGAGGCTTTGAAAACTGCAGCAGAAATGCTCCTGATGGAGGAAAATAAAGAGAAGCAAATAGCTATCTTCACAGATGCAAAGTCAGTTGTCTCAATACTGAAGAGCAATAACAGCACAGAACTAAATGACCTAAGAGCAGCACTCCATGGTCTATGCCAGAAATCCAAAAAAGTTGTAATACAGTGGATCCCATCACATTGCAGTATACCTGGAAACGAAGAGGCTGACAGACTGGCAAAAGAGGGCGGACGACTACCACAGCCTGACATAGACATAACCTATAATGAGGCAAAGAGGTTGATAAAAAGCACTTATAGAACCAAATGGGAATCAGAGCATCCAGGCCATCAGAAAGATGATGCATATTACAAACTCGACCGAAGAGAACAAGTAGCAATCTTCAGACTCCGCACAGGACATAACAGGCTGAAATACCACTTGTTCAATAAACTAAAGATAGGAGATACCGATGAATGTAATTGTAGAACTGGAAAAATGACAGCAACACATTTGCTGCAGGATTGCCCAACGTAGGCAGAACAGAGAAAGATATTTTGGCCCACACCTGCTTCATTTGAGGACAAGCTCTATGGAGATATCAACAAGCTCAAGTTGACCGCAGCTTACTTTAACTGCATACAGGTTGACATTTAAAGGTGCATGAAGACCCAGAGGCATGAAATGGAATATTGCTTGGATAGCAAATCCATTATGTGGAAAGTCCAAATCGAAAGCTTGCTGTGTTGGCTTCATAAAAGGTGGAAAAGTGTTCTAGTGGCACGAAATGGAATATTGCTTGGATAGCAAATCCATTACGTGGAAAGTCTGAATCAAAAGCCCATTGTGTGGGCTTCATAAAAGGTGGAAAAGTGTCCTAGTGGCATGAAATGGAATATTGCTTGGATAGCAAATCCATTACGTGGAAAGTCCTAATCGAAAGCTCACTGTGTGGATGTCATCTGCAGACTGCATACTTCTGGTTTCCGGAAGAACAGCCTATGGTGAACGGAAGGCCCAATATACGGAAGTGAGGCTAAGCAGCCATGTGCAGGACGTGACGATTCCTTGGGTGAGCCCAGTACCAGAGCGCTATGTATCGGCTCTGCAAGTATGGAAGCCTCCTTGGATGGCGGGGAATGCCCATGGTCTGCCCCTGCCTTCCCTTGAGGGCTGACCAGGATCTTTGGCTGTTCTATATGGACCAGCTGGGATGGGGGATAACACCACAACAGTGAGAGTCAAACGTCCTAAGAAACCCCCGGGAAGGTTAACCCGGTCAACAAATGCCCGCAGAAGTAGGATGTGTCGGCCTAACGGCGCAAGAACGCAGCTCTGCTGTAAACAGGCACAACGCAATCACATCCCCCCAAAAAAAACTCCGGATGAACGAAAAAGAAGAAGAATAAGAAACCAGAATGTAGTTGATGACCATGGAAATCTATCTTTGCTCGATGTGCCTTACAGCGCATTTCTAGTGTATACCTTTCTGTCCATTGACCAGCCAGTGGTTTGTCCACAGCTGACATATTCTCACAGTAGACACTAGCCATGGGGGGAAACATCAGTGTAATGATATAGGGTGTATTTTTAATGACTGTGCAGCGTTTGAAAATATTGCCGGTCCAAGTTTTGTATTCACCCTCCATAAAGTGCATGCAACATAATAGGTAAATACAAAACCTGGACTGGCAATATTTTCAAACACTGCACAGTCATTAAAAAATATACCCTGTAGTTTTAACTTATTCAGTGCTGAAGGATAATATATCGCCACATTTGACTTTCCATTTGGACAGGACGATATATTGCCATACTAGAGTCATCGTGTTAGTTTGTTTGTTTCGTGGCATGTTATGCAATTTCAGTGCTCAATGAATGGAAATGTACATGATAATACTTGTTCATTTGATTGCATACCACATCTGATCCAAACCTACTTTTTATTTTTCATTGAATCATTTAAACATAACCGCCATCTTAATTGAAAAAAAAAAATAGGGGTGGTATATAGTCTGTGTGTCATTTTAAATACTTGCTACTTTTTTATCTATATATGATAAAATCAACTTGTTAAAAACCTTTTTTAGCCTGATATCTCTATCATTTTATTACCATTCATACAATTATTTATAACTTTTGGGAAAAGAATGTTAGAAAAGAAAAATGAATGTGTTCAAATTAGAATTGTTATTGAACTCATGGCTTAACTTGAAAAGTAGACTGTGCCACAAAAATCACAAATACTGAAGTATTGGAAAGATCAGGTTGTGTGACGGTGTATTCCATGCTCAGTCTTTGTAGACTTAGATGGATAGGACACGTTAGGAGGATGGATGATGGTAGAATATCAAAGGACATCTTTTTTGGTGAATTACAGACGGGTAGGAGATCTCAGGGTCGGCCTCTACTACGATACAAAGATATGTGTAAGCAGGACATGATTGATGCAGGCATTGATAATGCACATGGGAGCAAGTCGCCGCTGAACGTGTTGCATGGAGGGCAACTATCAGAAATGGAATAAAGACAAAGGAGAAAATGATTGCAGATAAAGCACACACAGAGCGTGAGAGACGTAAGATGGTGCAAAATGGTGGAAATTACCATGTTTTCACATGCACCTACTGTGGGCAAACATTTGCAGCAAGAATTGGCCTTACCAGCCACACTCGCCACCACCATGGATCGTAGTTATTAAGCCTTTTTGAAGCACAATGTACCAAACTATCGTCTGTCAAGACGGAAAGGTGCCAATGATGAGACTGTGCCATGATTGGCAGAGCTGAACACTGCCACTACTGTCGAAACAGGTTTAAGCCCCATGACAATAAAGATATTTTAGTCAGATGTTTTGTTCTCTTCATGAGCTCCACATAGTGATACACAATTGTTACAACACATTTTGCAAACCACTATTTCATGGTCTCAAGTTACTAAATACTATATTCTACATCACTTGAAGATGTATTATCAGGTAGCAAGTCATTTATATAACATCTTATTACAGCCCACCATAAAGGCTCTTGATCTTCACCAGTTCCCCTACCTCAAGAATGTCCATGCCTATGGTGTCTTTATTGTCCTGTATCTACCTTCTTGTTAGTCAGCCTCTGCCTCACTTTCCAGAATCCATGCCTTCAATTATTATTCTTCCACAACCAACTGTCACATTTGATGTGGCTAAAGTATTGTAATTTCCCAGACTGGATAGTGCTTATGAGATAGATTTTTACACATTCAGATCTTGTGGAATGTTAGTATCGTTTTTCCTTGCTCTGTGGTGTTCTAAAAATGTTTCTGTACATATCAGTTCAGGTCATAACTATGCTTCCAGAAATAGCTTCAGAAAATGAATGTTGTAGATTGGATCTATTTACTTTATGTGAAATATTTTAGTTACTGGGAAATATTGATGAAGAAGAAGTTTTGTTACCACTATTCTTCATAAACCAGCATTGTTGCAAAGGAGTTACGAATACGGTTCATAATCCCACATTCCGTGAAGGAGACATAGCTGATGGCAATTTAGAAGGACTGCCTTGCGCTGATTTTCATACAATGGTATGTGTGCTGGTCATTCAGAAAGGAATGCAAACTACTGAACATAAACTTGCCAAGAAATCACAAACACCAAAAAATGCTTGAGTTGACTGTGATGTTCTGTATTCAACATATCATAAAGTTAATTGTGCTGCAGTGTTTCATCAAGCCTGTAGCTCGGTATATTAGACTATGACAGGCATTTGTTCCCCTGTCTTTCGTTGTCTCCAATTTACTTACAAGGCAGCAAGTTTGTGTATTGCTTCGTCTAGTCCCTACCCTTTCTTCTCTCCAACATGGGAGACCCTACCAGTAGCGACACTACTGCCAGCATAGCTCTTGTGGTCATTGAAACACAGAAATCCTCTACCGCTACAAGGTGGATACATAGGTGAAGGTTACAGGGTATCTGAAAGACTTGGGAAAACAGGGTTTAAAGGGTTTGAAAAACTACCATAAAATATATCATTGCTGACGTCTGCCAGAACAGTTTTGATGGGTGAGAATTGAAGATGGCTTGTCCAGTGGGTGATCACACATTTACAGGCCGAGTTTTATTACAACGTACCTCTGATTTTTAAAACGAGGTAGTCCTTGAAGAAGCAGATGAAAATTTAAAATAGATGAGAGAAGATAGATGCTGACAGTAAAGATTGTTTGGTCATGATATGAGAGGAAATAAATTTAAAAACTTAGTGACAACTGGAAATTGCAAACCGCATGAGAAAAGAGCCAGAGGAAGACAGTGAGATAAATATTGTGTGCCCAAATAGAATAATTGGGATAAGAATGCAAATTTGATCCAAATTTTCATGTTGAGTTGAGTCAAGAACCGACATCACAGTACGCAGGTCATTCCCATATGTGCTCCATCCTCATCGTCAACAGTCAGCAAAGAGTCTTGATACTAATGGTATCAGTAGCAGTCCGATTATGTGTTTTGAATGTCTGCCAGATCTTCTGGTAACTCCCTGCAGCACCATTCTCTCCAGACTCTGAAGACTGCACTATACACACAACCCCAAAGGGCTCCAGCCACGACTGCCTTGTCATGTACCAATACCCCATTTTATCATGTACCAATACCCCATTTTCTGTTGATCATCTGAGATGATGAACCATGATGCCGATTCCTATCGGCATGGCACATGATGATGATGAGATTTTAAAAAATCCTTTGTCTTACAGACGACTAGAACCAATGTGAAATAGGTATTATAGTGTGTTTTTTTGTTGTTGCCTCAATATAAAATTCAATATCTCAGTAACCAACTGAGGGGAAATGATGAGATTTAGCATATAGCCTTATCATTATGTCCACCCAACAAAAACATTTTTGTTCTGGAGATTGTACAGCAGATTTCAATTTTAGTTTATATGTCGTATATAATCTACCGCTCCCGCATTCATGCCATCATTGTAAGAGTATTACAGCTTAAGCAAGACACATCCCCGTTCTTTTCGAAATTATCTGGCGGGTTTCGTTTTGGCACAAACAGCGCAAAGTTAAATTGGTTTGTTCAGAGGTGTCTCAAATGGGGGTTCTTTCGTGAAACGTGATTATATAAATAAACTAGCTGACTCGGCTCCTGGCTGGGATCTATCTATCTATCTATCTATCTATCTGTCTGTCTGTCTGTCTGTCTGTCTGTCTGTCTGTCTGTCTGTCTGTCTGTCTGTCTGTCTGTCTGTCTGTCTGTCTGTCTATCTATCTATCTATCTATACCTGCCTGCCTGCTGACCGACCGACCAACCGACCGATATCTATCTATCTATCTATCTATCTATCTATCTATCTATCTATCTATCTATCTATCTATCTATCTATCTAGCGATCTATCTATCTATCTATCTATCTATCTATCTATCTATCTATCTATCTATCTATCTAATCTATCTGTCTGTCTGTCTGTCTGTCTGCCTGCCAGCCGGCCGGCCGGCCGACCGACCGACCCACCGACCTACCCACCGACCGACCGACCCACCGACCCACCGAGCCACCGACCGACCGACCCACCGACCATTTTCTGTTGATCATCTGAGATGATGAACCATGATGCCGATTCCTATCGGCATGGCACATGATGATGATGAGATTTTAAAAAATCCTTTGTCTTACAGACGACTAGAACCAATGGGAAATAGGTATTATAGTGTGTTTTTTTGTTGTTGCCTCAATATAAAATTCAATATCTCAGTAACCAACTGAGGGGAAATGATGAGATTTAGCATATAGCCTTATCATTATGTCCACCCAACAAAAACATTTTTGTTCTGGTGATTGTACAGCAGATTTCAATTTTAGTTTATATGTCGTATATAATCTACCGCTCCCGCATTCATGCCATCATTGTAAGAGTATTACAGCTTAAGCAAGACACACCCCCGTTCTTTTCAAAATTATCTGGCGGGTTTCGTTTTGGCACAAACAGCGCAAAGTTAAATTGGTTTGTTCAGAGGTGTCTCAAATGGGGGTTCTTTCGTGAAACGTGATTATATAAATAAACTAGCTGACTCGGCTCCTGGCTGGGATCGATCTATCTATCTATCTATCTATCTATCTATCTATCTATCTATCTATCTATCTATCTATCTATCTATCTATCTATCTATCTATCTATCTATCCGTCTATCTATCTATCTATTTTATCTATCTATCTATCTATCTATCTCTATCTATCTATCTATCTATCTATCTATCTATCTATCTATCTATCTATCTATCTATCTATACCTGCCTGCCTGCTGACCGACCGACCAACCGACCGATATCTATCTATCTATCTCTATCTATCTATCTATCTATCTATCTATCTATCTATCTATCTATCTATCTATCTATCTATCTATCTATCTATCTATCTATCTAGCGATCTATCTATCTATCTATCTATCTATCTATCTATCTATCTATCTATCTATCTATCTAATCTATCTAATGTGTCTGCCTGTCTGTCTGCCTGCCTGCCGGCTGGCCCACCCACAGACCGACCAACCAACTGACCCAGTCAGCCAGCCATCCACCCACCTACCTTTCTGCCTGCCTACCTACCTACCTACCTATCTATCTACCTACCTACCTACCTACCTACCTTTCTGTCTGTCTGTCTGTCTGTCTGTCTGTCTGTCTGTCTGTCCGCGCTATTAAATATTGATAAAAGTTACTGGAAAAAACGTCAGGACCATGTGTTGAAAGAGGAAGAGGACTATAGAGAAAGGATGGATTCTTTCATTGCACCCACTCCCATATGAATCCGGATACGCCTTTGTGTGTCATCTGAATTTGCAGGTCCACATTACCGTAAACATAACTTTTTTAGCGAGAAATCACTAGTTGTTGAGCAAAACATCAAAGGAATGTCGCCGCTTTCAATGATTTAAGTTGTGTTTGGACCTATCAAAGACATATTCCTTGGGTGGGGGTAAATATAAGACGGCTGGAAAAATTTCATAACGATGCAACAGACAGTTTTCAAAATAATTGATTGTGAATGAAGGCAAACAAATGTGGACATACAATAACACACAATATTCTATTTTCTGCAGATATCGTTGGAAAAGAAATGAGATTGAATTCAACCCCAGTGGTAATGATGCTAGGGTAGTCCAACTTCCAAATGCTGGCACTCTTGTCATCAACAGCCCAGAAGACAAAGATGAGGGCATTTTCCAGTGTTTTGCAGACAATTCCTTTGGCGTATCTGCATCAAAGAAGATTAATCTCAGGCAGGCAAAGCTGCTAGAATTTGCTTATGCACCTCCCCAAAACTATACCCCCAAAATTGGTGAACCATTCACCCTGCCTTGTGTCCCACCTGAGAGTGTCCCACCACCTAATGTGATGTGGATCAACAAGCTGGAAATGGGTGGGATCGATGTCTACAACTATGACGATCGTGTGTCCATGGACAGAGAGTGTATGTAGTCTGTGTATGCTTGGTTTTGTTTTCTTTGATTTATGTTCTATGCTGAAAGTCATGAGTGGTTTGTTTTGATTGTGTAATTTCATTGTATGATTTCTTTTCTTTGTCTTCCTCTGTCTATTATCCTCAAATAAATCGTAGACCCACAATCAATTTATAAAAAGCCATCCTATCCTTTGGTGTCTCTTTCAGCTACCTCTGTATTCTCTTCATTAGGTCTTAATCAGATATGACTGTGCTACCGTATGGCAGTAGACGGTACTACTTACTTTCTGTTAGCACCGAATGTTGGGAGGAGCTTACTAAACCTGACACCCTAGTGACAATGATCAGTGCAATTTGGAGGGTACAAGCCTTTTCCTGGTGCGAGGAAATGTAATCTAAAGACTAAATGTCATGGCAGCACACACCAGACCCTAAACTTTTGTTGGCAACTGGTCTAGGATTGAAGCTTCAGCAGTTTGATAGAGCATTGTTTTGCTGATCCAGCAGTTTCTGGAGCTTATCTTGCTCCAGACATATTGGTGTTACCTTTCCTCTGGAGTAAACTAGGCTATCTGAGAAAGGTATCATGCTGCATGGGCAGCACATGGTCAGCCCAGGCTTTGTGTTATGGAGAGGAATAACTCCATTTTACAAACTGTTGTCTGTCTAGACGGCCAGGTGCCAGTCATTATTCACCTCTATTTCGCTTCTGTCTTAGCAAAAGCTAATGGTCGAGGTTTGGTGCAGGAGAGCCTGGCATATGATTCCACAACATCTAGCTTAAGAATGGAGGTGGAGGCGGTCAGTGCAGCTTCCCGTTGGATGGAGAACACGATACACACACACATCGTGATTGTAACTGACTCAGAAAGCATGCTGAGGAAGGTGAGGACAGGCAAGCTTCGGGCAGAGTGACTTGCTTCACTTCGGAGGTCACGGGGGGCAAGCATCGCCTGGATCTTTTCTGCGGAGCGTGCTGGGGAATGAACAGGCAGACAGATTGGCTGGCTCTGCAAAACTTGGTGGAGTATTGATGCATGACAAGGCAGACGTGGTTGCGGCTTTGTAGGAGCACGTGTACACCTCGGAGGAGCAGATGAATCACCATGGAATGAGACCGCGAGGAGTGACAAGGGGATCTGGCCGATGCTTGACGCTCAGAGGAAAGGCAAGTCGGACATATAATCAGATTGCTACTGGTACTATTGGTGTTGGAACTCTTCGCTGGCTGCTGAGGATGGGGACGGAGCACTTATGGGAATGCCCCGAATGCTGTGATGTCGGTTCCTAAATCAATCAATCAATCAATCTTTCGTTTCTTCATATGTCTTTAGGTTTCCCTCTATTTCATTGGCCCTATGGGAATTAGACAGGGGACTTTCTAGTGATGCTGTCATCAGGTTTTCTCAATGTGTGTCCTACCCAGCACCAGCATCTTTCCCCCGCTTCTTGATTCACTGAAATTTAAAGATTGAGCACGACCCACTACTGGCAATGCTGATCGAATTCTGGTACGAACCCACGGCCTTGTCCACGTCAGATTGGAAGCACTAGACTCGAGTTTCACTCTCGTTTGAGCTCGTCAGTAGTGCATATCCTTGACTGGACCCGGGATATTGAACCCTGGATCACTGGCGTGCAAGCCGGGTGTGTAACCACTAGACCACACGGCTCACGCTGGACGTGACCAAATTATCACACTAGAATATCTCATTATCACCCATCGTTGGCAATAGCTCAAAGTTTGCCCAATCTCTGTGATTGACATCCGTCAATGGATGTGGCCTCAAATGACCAGGTCTTCTCGATCGGGCAAGGCACACCAGGCCGCCTAAAGTCTAGCGAGTAATAATTATTTATTTGGTTGTTTCGGGATTTGAGGTTTAAAGATTTAGCACAACCCACTACTGGCATTTTTGGGTTCTCTCCATGAGAACTAACTTTTGATTGGTGATTCTTTCATACCATTTTATTCCTTATGTTAAAAAGTTAGTTGCACGTCCTGTACAGGATTTCGCAATCATCCCCAGCATTTTTGGCTATTTGTGATTTACTAGGCAAGATTACATTCAGTAGTTTGCCACTGCTTTCTAAACAACAGGCGCTCATACCATTATAACAAATCAACACAAAGCAGTTTACTTCCAAATATCCTGCAGCTGATTTTGAACACGGTATGTTTGATTGCAAATCATGTTCACTGTCCCTTTGCCACAGAGGCAAACATTGCTTCTGCACCAATAAATGAATGTTGTTCGGCACCAATAAATGAATGTTGGTAGTTTATTAATAATACTTTAGTTTACTTTATAGTTTGTTTATTTTTTCAGTAAGAAAATTTTCCTAGAATGTTGTCATGTGACAACACAGTACAGTAAAATCTCATTTTATACTTCCTACATGCAGAACATGTTAATACATAATTGTATTTGGTTTGGTTTTTTTTGTTTTTGTTTTTGTTTTTTTGTTTGCATATCCTTTACAGGACATCGCTGTCATCATCAGCATCTTTCAGCTGATTGTTGATTTCTTGGCAACATTATGCTCAGTAGTTTGCCATTGCTTTCTGAGCGACCGGCTCACATACCCTGTAAGTTACCAACGCGGCTAGAACCGCCACCGATTCTCATGCACGTCACATTACTCACAAGAGATTACGGGTTTACGGAGAAAGTCGCTAACACCTAGGCCAGGGAGACCAGCAACACATAAATTAATACATACATAAAGACATTATGACTGGCACTCATGTGAAGAAAAAGAAAACAATAGAAGGGAAGTTAATATTAAAGCGAGAGTAGACAAAATAAACAATATGATTGTGGAACTGTGCCCATGACTCCACCAAATGGCACCCTGGCTTTATCAAAGGGACACGTATGTTTATAGTAGATATTGCCATGACATTCTAAGGACTATATGTACATGAGGTCCACTTAGGTGGGTTGAGCGGTGCCATTTTTCATCTTTTCTTTGAAAATATAGAGCAGAGTTAAGTACTCAGTGAATGACTTCTAATGCTGTAGCTTCCTTATGCTTCCAGGCATAAAAACTTTCTTCTTTGAGTTAGACAAACACTCCCGATGGGTGTATAATTAAATGTAGCAGCATATTTCTGCACTTATTTTATTGTAATTCTTCTAAAATTGTAGCTTCAGTGAATCCAATGCTAATTCCTGTGTTAACATAGAATATTCTCTTCTTTCTCAAGTTCGACTCAGGTTTGTAAATATCAGAGCAGAAGATAGAAAAGGTGGTCTGCCTTATGCCTGTATGGCCGTCAATCAAGACATGAGGAGAAGTACGCAAGGGCCTCTGTACTATATATCTCCTATAGGAGGTAAGTAGATGGGCATATTATTGCTTGAAACATAGTTGCTGGAGTTTAATCTAGAAAGATATAACTGAAATTGGGTATTTTAGGATTTTGTCTATCATTTTCACTGTGCTCTGTGCAGCGAATGCAAAAAAAAAAAAAATGTTGTGTGTATTGTCTGCAGAGAGAGAAAGCAATTCTTTAGTTCTGTGAAACTTTGTTTTCTTACATTCACTACATTGTGTTCAGTATCTGCAGTGGAGAATCTATTTATATTTCTGTATTGTGGATGTGTTGGATAGTTGGTTGGCTGGTTGGCCGGCTAGCTGGTTGGTTGTTTGGAAGATCAAGTTTTAACTCTAAATGTCTGATGCATTGACATTGTGGTCACCTGAGGCCTTAAAGAGTCTTGACAGATGGAGGAAAACATTGACATGGTACAAGATCTGAACGTAGAAGAAAAGTGTCTCATGAACAACATCATGTATCAAACACTGAAATACTTTTTTTTCCCCCGCGTTTCCATCCTGTTTCAGGATATTGCGGTCAACATCAGCATCTTTCAGCTGTATGTTGATTCCTAGGCTAGATTATGCTCATCAGTATGCCATGACTTTCTGAGCGACTGGCTCCATACTCTCATAAGTCACTGGTGCGACTCGAACCGCTTCCAATTCTCGTGCACTCAACGTCAACCACGAGAGTTCGGGATTACGGAGAAAGTTGCTAACCCCTCGGCCAGGCAGCCGGCACTGAAATACTTCGGCCTTATTAAACATCACAGTGGCTTGGAGAGCACAGCGATTAAAGACTTGGTTCCTGGGCAAGAGGTTGGGGTTGACCAGCATGGAGATTATTGCAGAAGCCTTCAGCAGGAGGCGGGAGAAATGGTATAGGTTCAAGGTTGTTTGGTGGGCTGTGATGTAAGCGCTGTTCTGCAAAGGACCTGCTACACGATAATGATAACGATCCATAAAAGTCAAACAGCGACCAGCAACACACAATCTTTACATTATCTGTAAACTGCTGTTAAAATTAACCTATTTAAAATATTGCTGTTTAATGCATTCTTTTAACTGAGTTGTGTTGACATTATGCAGGAAAATACCCACTAGAAAATCGCTGCTCTTCTCCTGCTAGATAGGGAGACTAAGAACCTAGGAATGTTCTCAAAGTGCAGTGCAATCTGTTGTTCTTCTTTCCCATGTTATCTTACACTGGAACATCAGACCCTCAATAATTTCTTGCTAAGCTCTACTATCCTTTGCTATCTTTTGCAGTCCCTTCCAGGCCATTCACAATATACACATCTTTATCTCTGATTGTCGTCTTTATTTGTTTATTGGTTTCCCTTTATTTAAAGAGATTCCTTTAATCTTTGCTGGCTGGAAATTATTTTTATTTTATTTTCTGAAGATTTGCTGCGTTAAATTGTGTCTCTTAGCTAAGCTTTCTGCAGCATGAAGTGGGGGACAAAAACACAGTGTTATTTTATATTGTTGGCATTTCCACAGCTTTACCACAGATCCACTATTTTTATTCATACTTCTACTATTACCAGAAGCTGTCAGTTCTTTTACATAAGTAATATTTATAATCTTTTTTCCTTCTAGCCACCGATACTTTTACACGAGTCGGATACTTGTGGGCTGATCAGGATGATAGATTCGGTCTACTCGGGGACACTTTTTCAGTGAAATGCATCTTCTCTGGCAAGTAAGTGACTGTATGAGGCTCGGTTAAATGTTTATTTGGCATGCTAAGCATGTGAATATTGGTTATCTGGTATTTACGAGGCTTGTTCGATGTTAGCTACCTGTTGCGTAATAAAAGGTAATGGTAGTCTCACAGCAGATCCTGCCATTGGAGTGTGAAGTATTGAGCCCACTCTTTTCTTACCGATAACAAATGAGATAGAGTAGCCAGTTCCCTTCCATGCCACATTTCCTTCCAAGACAATAAACAACCAGATCATTCTGAAAATTATCTTGTACCTATTTTTATCTTAGTTAATTAGTTAATAGAAATCAGGACTAAAGTGGCAGTTTATCTGCACTAGATTTTATTACAAGGCAGCAAGTCAAATGGTTTGGCCATGCAAGTAGGTTACCAACTAACAGTATACCACAACAAGCAATGATGTACAGACCAGAGGGAAGCAGAGGAAGAGGCCGACCACGTAAACGATGGACGCAGGGAATAACAGAGTCCATGGGAATATCGATACATGAAGCCCATAAGCAGGCACTCTCCCACTGTTTATACTTCACCTCGACACCGCAAGGTACAAAAAGAACAAGATGAGATGAGTATTAGTTAATCGACAGATCATCCTCATTGCACATCAAACCATTCAGTCCTTAAGTGCTCGGATCCCCTGCTCAGTAAATCCTGCAGTGTAGCGGCTCATGACACCAGTCCTGAGTTGGTTTATTAATCTTTTTTGGCTTCCTGCATAGTGTTCTTGTTTGGTCACACCACTTTTAACTTGCCATTATCGCAGTCTGACCATGTTTATAGATTTACAGTCATCACTTGGTTCTCGCAAATGTGGTACTTCTCGTAGATATTTTTTATGAGCCTGGGTTGACCCTGAAACCATACCGATAGAAAAATGAATCCTGCTTTTTGCTGGGGAATAAAGCCTTAGCATAACAATTTGGTGTTTCCAACCAATCGTCTGCAAAAGAAAGAATTAATTGTGAATCTGCTATTATTGTAAACGTTGGACGGAGGGAATAGCAGAGTCCATGGGGATATCGATACATGAAGCCCATAAACGGGCACTCTCCCGTTTATACTTCACCTCGACACTGCATGGTACAAGAGGAACATGATGAGATGAGATGCTGAATTTTCGTGTGGATTAGCTTTCCCTATTAACAGTGTCCCTCGTCATCAGGTGAACCCACTCCGACTTCAGAGGTACTTATAATTTGTGTCCCCAAGTCAAGGACTATAGGTCGAAATCAGCACACTGGATGTTTAAGAATCCGCATTCTTATCTATTCGGTCATGCTGACCTCCACAATGTTGTTTAAAATGTGACAATAATTGTTTGACACCTCACAACACTGTTTACAATTTTACAACATAATAATTGTTTGACACCTCACAACACTGTTTACAATTTTACAACATAATAAATGTTGTCCATCTCACAACATGTTTAAAATGTGTCTATTATAATTGTTCTTAAAGCCCGACACCTGATGTCCACTGGGAAAGACTTGATAACAAGTCCATTTCTGTTCGAGCAAATTTGAAAAGCTTTGCACAAGAACTTACAATAACCAATCTTCAAGTTGAAGATGCAGGTGCCTATCAATGCTGGGCAACCAACTCCGTCAGTGGCGGGTACCGTGAAATTAGAAATTTCAACATCAGAGTCCAGTGTGAGTACCGAATTAGTTTAAAATCCTTTGCTGTTTTTGTTTGGTGATCATAATTAGCACCTGCCTTGGTATAATTCTAAAAATTATACAAGCCACCAGCAATAAAATATTTCTAGCATATTAATTTCTTACATGGATTTTGAAGTCAAGGAGTAGCCATCTTGTTAATTATTCAAGAATTAAAAAGTTATATGTAGTCAAAAAGCTAAATGTATGGTGGAGTGCTCAAACAGTGTTATTCCAGTCTCCAGGTTGAAGAGTCTGAAATGACAGCAGCTCTCATCTATTCATAACCTGGGGTCAGCTTGATCAAATAGAAAAAAGTTGGCTGGGGAATGGCGATGGGTCTGTGATATATACTATCATCATCCAGTGTCATCTCCCCAGTGAAAGTTGACATTAATGGATCCCTAACTCAAACTTGGTGTCTAGTTCTATTGTCCTCAAGTTTGTTCAGTGTGTGGTATAACTACCTTTAGTGTCCTTTCTTCACCTCTTGGTTCACTGGAATGTGTTTAGTTCTCTCCATGAGCTCTACATTCTGTTATACCACTTTATCATCACTATTCTGCTCAGGCACCAATTAGTGAATGTTTGCAGTTGATTCAAATTTATTCAATTCCTTTGGTTGTTCTCCATGTTTCTGACACATACAGTACTACTGATTTAACATTGCAGTTAAGTTTGGTGCAAAGTTTAACTTCCCTTGACTTCCACAGACGTCCTAGTGCTGTGTAAATTCCTATTGCCTGTTGTATTCTTATTGTTTTAATATCTCTTCTGGGGTATAAATTGGAGCTGCCAGGCATCGATCCCAGTAACTCTCACATGCTAAGCGAGTGCTCTACCACTTGAGTTACAGCCCTACATATCCTGCATCTGATTATGTATGTGTGTTAGGAGTGCAATGTCATTGGCAAAGTCCAAATCTTCAAGCTGCTTTGTTAAAGAGTCCACTGAATTCCATTTCTGATGGTAGTTCTGTTTGTCTTCATAACCCAGTCTATAGTTAGTAAGATAATAAAGGTGACATAAGACATCTTTGTCATACCCCTGTTTTTATTTCAAATGTATCTGCTGTCCCTCATGAAGAACTGTACATTTAATATCTTTATATGTTGAGTTTTTGAAGTAGAAGAGTGTCTCGGTGTGTCAACCGAGAAGCGCAGAAGAATGTCTCGGTGTGTCAACCACGCATAGAAAGAACAGATGGTTCAATCAAAAATGTGAAGAAGCAGTCACTAAGAAGAAGAATGCCAGACATGTATGGTTAAATGACATCAATAACATCCAAAAGGAAGAGCATTATAGAAATGAATGTAAAGAGGCTACAAAAATAGTCAGACAGCAGAAGCGAGAATATATGAGTAATATAATCAAAGATATGGAAACTAATCACCAGAAAAATGAATCCAGAAAGTTTTTTAAAGTACTGAAGTCAATGAAACAAGGGCACCTACAAAACACATATGGTTTAAAAGACAAAAATGGGAATATGATAAATACCAATGAAGAAATGTGCAACACATGGAAAGAATATTTTATTGAATTACTAAATTGTGAAGCTCCAAGTAACATTTTCCCACAGGAAGAGGTTCTAACATGCGAACCACAAATTGAAGAACCTACATTTGAAGAAATCCTATATGTAATCACACGACTTAAAAACAATAAGGCAACTGGGACTGATGGAATTGCTGCTGAATTTATAAAGGCAGGTGGCCATGCATTACATCTAAAGCTATACGAACTAATAATAAAAATCTGGAGGACAGAAGAATTACCCCATGACTGGAAAGAGTCATTATTGATACCTATCTTTAAGAAAGGAGACAAGTTCCAATGTGGAAATTATAGAGGAATATCACTACTGTCCACAAGCTATAAGATACTATCCGCAGTATTACTAAATAGACTAAAACCATATTCAGAAGACATATTAGGTGACTACCAGGCGGGTTTTAGACAAAACAGATCAACAATAGATCAGATATTTATCTTACGACAAATAGCCGAGAAACATTGGGAATATAAAAGAGATCTCCATAACATTTTTGTGGATTTTAAAAAGGCTTATGATAGTGTCCATAGGAATAGTCTATGGAATGTTATGCAGGAATTTGGAATACCAAGGAAGTTAATTAACATGACCAAACTATGCATGGAAGATACTTATAATATAGTAACATATAAAGGCAGGAAATCAGACCCCTTCCAAATAACATCTGGCTTGAAACAGGGTGATGCACTATCGCCGCTACTCTTCAATCTGGCTCTAGAAAAAGTTGTAAGGAAGGTAAAGGAGGAATGTGATATTGGAGGAACATCCAAGCTGCTTGGTTATGCAGATGATATAGATATTATAGGGCAAAGTGAACAAAAGACATTAGAAATATTGACTCACTTAAAGGAAAAAGCCCAACAGATGGGGCTGGTTATCAACCAAGATAAGACAGAATATATGGTAATTTCAAGAGACGGAATGGCTAAAAACTCTGGCCACATACAAATAGATAATATGACCATTAAAAGAACGGAAACATACAAATACCTGGGTACAATCTTCAACTGCTCCAACATCATAAGGGAAGAAATACAAACTAGAATCAACTCTGGAAATAAGATATACTATGCACTACAACATCTACTAAAATCAAAGGCGCTATCTCGTAACACCAAAATCACAATATACAAAACACTGATCAGACCAGTTGTGCTGTATGGCTCTGAAACCTGGAGTACAACGAAAGGAGACGAAGCCTTGTTACAAACCTTTGAGAACAAAATTTTAAGACGCATCTTTGGACCCATTAGGGATACACAAAGTGGAGAGTGGAAAAGAAGAAGTAACAAAGACATTTATGATTTGTTTAAGTCCCCGCTAATCACTGGTATCATGAAGGCTAATAGACTACAATGGCTGGGGCATATAGAAAGAATGGAAGATAATAGGGAAACAAAACTCGCTTACACTCAGGAAATAAATGACCGTAGACCCCGAGGTAGACCAAGAAGGCGGTGGAGAGATAATATACATACAGACCTACAAGCACTTGGAATCAACGACTGGCAAGAGAAGGTCCACCAGAGAGACGAATGGAGACAGATTGTATTTGCAGCAAAGAACCTCAATGGCTCGGAATGCTGAAGAAGAAGAAGAAGATATGTTGAGTTTTTAAGTTAATGATTTTCTATGGGATCCTACAGTGTCACATCAGCCTCCAAAGGGATTCAGTATCAATGATGTCAAAGGCTTGTTAAAAATCCACAGATCCAGTAAAAAGTGGTGAATGCAGTTCAATATTTTGCTCTATTATGAAGCGTAATGTGACTATCTGGTCGGTGCAGAATCTGTTTGATTGAAAGCCTCCCTGTTCATCCCTTGCTTTGTTTGTCGATGGCATCTCTTAATCTCTCCAGAATTATCATGCTGAATATTTTACAAGGCACTGACAATAGTATTATTTCTCTGTAATTTGTACACTCCTGCATGTCCCCTTTCTTAGACAACTTCGCCAAATAGCCCTCTCTCCAGTCTGCTGGTATTTCTTCTGTCTTCCAGACTCTACCAAATAATTTGTGCAGCAGTTCAGTTGAAGTGTCTCTATTGGATTTAATAGCTCCCCGGGAAGGTTAACCCGGTCAACAAATGCCCACAGAAGTCGGACGTGTCAGCCTAACGGCACAAGAACGCAGCTCTGCTGTAAACAGGCACAACGCAATCACGTCCGAAAAAAACAAAAAAACAAAAAAACTCCGGATGAACGCAGAAGAAGAAGAAGAAGATTTAATAGCTTCTGCTCATATACCATTTGGACCAGCAACTTTTCCATCTTTCAGTAACTTCATAGCTTTTCTAAATTCTTCATTAAATGATATTTTACAGTTGATATCCAGCCCCATTTCTGCTGGCGGGATATCAGAAGGATCATTTGGAACAGGTCTGTTCAGAAGGTCCTCAAAGTATTCAACCATCTGTTCATTTTATTTGTAATGTTTTTACACATGGAGTGGCTGCTCCAAACACAATCCTTCCTAGTCACTCTTACAACATGCCTGATAAGGTGCAGTATTACTACTATTCTTTGCTTCATCTGCAGCAAACCAGTTAGTAATAATAATATTATAAACTCCTTGGTGGAGCAAGCTCGACAGGCAGCTTTCGATCATCAGGTGTCCACCTTCAACGAATGTTTCAGCCTCTATAACTTCTTGACACTCAGGAGGCAGGCTCGCATGGGTCATGAATCCCAGGTATCTATCTCCTGTCATGCATTTGCACTTGACTTCCAACTAAGAGATATGTCAGTCACATATCATACATATACCACAAATATACCACTATGTGTTCCTACCCACAAGACATCCTGCCCATGGGGAGGCAAAAATTGTATACCCGGCGTATCATGACCTACCTAATTATGACATCTTTCATTTGCCAGTGAGAAAGCCATCTCCTTTCCCCCAGCCATTTTGCCTTCTACCACTGCCTCCACATCGGCTTTTCACTATACCTTGGTAGACACCATTTCCACCATATTGCCTTCTTCCCACCCCATCCACAGCTGAAGGAGCTGTGTTTCTCCCAGTGAGACAACGTTATTGTCGTTTCCATGTTTCTCCCAGCAAGACTGTATTTTATTGTTGCTTCTGTGTTTCTCACAGCGAGACTACATTATTGTCGTTTCCATGTTTCTTCCAGCAAGACTGTATTTTATTGTTGCTTCTGTGTTTCTCACAGCAAGACCATACTTTCAAGAAGAACCAAAGGATATTGAAATTGGCGTCGGAGCTAACGTGGAGTTTACTTGCAGAGCTGGAGGTGATCCAGAGCCTGATATTGATTGGTTTATTAATGGCGTGCCTCTGAAAGGTAAATGTTTGTGATTGTTTTATGGGCTGCCATGGATTTGACTTTGAAGACAGTAAGGCATCAGCCTAGTAATACAGAATCGAGACATAGAGAGCAGTTGATTGCAGAATTTAGTCCATAATTATTTTCTGTCATTAAAAATTCCAAAAGTTAGAAAATGTATGTTGAAAGAATATTTTTAAACACAGAAGCCATAAGCAAAATATTGCACATTTTATTGCCTGGCATATTAGAGGCATATTAGGATCTAACCATGTCATGAGTCACTGACGCACTGGCTAGGATCAGGCTAAGGTGGTCATGTTTTCTACAGGCTTTATATATTTCTAACCCACTGCCCACCATGGAAGCAAAGGCAAAACTTCACGTGAATTTCCCAAGAATAAGTTTATGGACAATCACAAAGCTGTTTTATAGTGGAGTTAGTTGAGGTTCCAACTTCACGGCAACGGGTCGTCCCCATTATGCTCCGTTCCTGTGCCAGTGAATATCACACAAAATGCTCCCCACTGTCCAATGGGAAAAGTGGAACAGACAGGAGTCTCGGCAATCCAACAGCCCGCACAGGTACACTGTGCATAATGCCGCCGCCAGAATGCCAACACAAAAGTCCTCCACGGAAACCACGGTTCATCATCGATGGAATTGGCAGTCACCAGAAACACTTCATTGACCCAGGTTTTCTCACATGGCTCTGTTTCTATCCGCAGGGCGACCCGCCGAAAGTGTCGCACAAAGCACGAACTCCGTAGCTCCAGCGCCGACTCCCAGGAGTCTCCTGAAAAATGCACTCGTGAACCGAAAAGGCAAATCAGTCCATTCAGCAACAGTTGGTAGCCATTGTTCCGAACATGCAGGTCACTGTACAAACAAAAGCGGACATGTAAAAGCATTCCACGTGAATATCACAGCTCACAGAGTCGCGCCACGCACTCACTCTGTAGCAGGGCGACGGAACCATATACTACCAGTCCAACATGAAGAAAATGCGAAATGCAAACCGCAGCCACAAATGCGTAGCAAGCAAAAACACTTACCAAAACTGATACCTCCTATTTCTGCTGCCTTTTATTCCTCATTGGAGCATAGGTCGTGAACCAGCTCACTCCAAGCTGTCTTAAACTTGTTCATAGTTTGAAGATTGAGCACAACCCACTCCTAGCAACGCTGATCATATTCCGATACAAACCTTGGGCCTTGTCCACTTCGGATTGGAAGCACTAGACTCGAATTTTGCATTCTTCAAACCTCAAACCCCGAAACAACCAAACGTTTCCAGTAGTGGGCTGTGCTCAATCTTCAAACCTCAAACCCCGAAACAACCAAATGTTACCAGTAGTGGGTTGTGCTCAATCTTTAACCCTCAAATCCCGAAACAACCAAATAAATCAATTTGTTCATAGTTGGCTGGATTTTGCAGCTAAAATTTCTTATGGGATGGGGCAGCCAGCCCAAGCCTAACCTTCCTTAGCCACCTATTACAACATGCATGGAAGGTCACAGTGTTTGTATTCTTTGCTTCCCTTCTATGCCCCAGTAACACACCAGAAAAACTTATACCTACGTTGGGCCAATACAGACAAGCAAGATTTGTAAATCTGTGATGAACTCTTTCAGCCACAGACGGTTTCACAGCAAATACCCATAAGGAAACACAAGTTCGTGACTTTCAAGGAAACTTAATGCACCACTGTTGAAACCAGATTTCTTTAGTAAACTCTGACCAAATGTAAAAAAGTATGAGAATGCATTACACGATGGTTGGGGTTCATGGATAAGAGCCAGTTACATATCATGTGTTGTGTGGGACTGAAAAAGTTAAAGTGTTTCGTAAGAAAATATAAACAAAAATATTGTACTTTATTTGACTGATCCAAGAATTACAGGAATGACTTTAATGCATGTTTTCTTTTGGCAGATGTGACTGATTCAAGAATTACAGGATCAAGATTTAAGCGTCCTTTGGAAAATAAGGTATATATGGAGAATGTTCAGCTGAGCGATCACATGGTCATCCAATGCAATGCCTCAAACATTCATGGATATGTCTTTGCTGATGTTTATTTAAATGTACTTGGTAAGTAAATATTTAACATGGTTTGTATGTGAGAGAGAGTGGGGGGAGATGTACTTTGTGTATGTTCTTCACGGGAAGTAGCTTGGTCAGGCTGATGTAATCAATCCAGTACAGACTCGGCAAGCGGATATTGTTGAGACTTCAGTGCTAGCCTGATTACATGAACTGGGTTTGAAGCCTGGTCAGACACACCAATGCGGCCTTTGAGAGAAAGATAGGAGATACCATAAATAACTCCTTATGGAAACAGTGAGCAGAAATACTTTGGGATGAATGCTGCATTGGAGGACAAAGTATGCATAAGAATCTTTTAGTTTAAAACAATTCTAACTTTAGAATTAACATTAATTTATTAATAATAAATAGGAAAATAAGAGTATGTAGTACGTTAAAGGTGATTTTCATGGGTATTATGTCAATATCAGAATATGAATGCCTACTGACAACTAACATTTCAATAATAATAATATTTTTTGTTTGTTTTACTTTAGTAAGTACTAGTAACTTTACTTTGGAAGAATATTTAATATTATCTTTAAGCCATATTGCTTTATTAACATAAAGATTACAAGATGTGCTCCTATTTTGTATCTTTCAATGATATTTATACAAGAGCAGAAGGACACTGAGAAGAAAATGGATTGACGGCCTCAAAGATTGGTACAGTCATAAAGAATGACTTTATCCAATGCCACCAATTGGGTGCTGTAACATCAACTATTCATCCCCATAAAGGCAAAAGTTGAAGAAGATGATGATATATATATAATGCTTGGTCTACTGCCTGAGTCTTTTGACGCTATATGGTAGATGAAGGCAGACAATATCTATGTTGTCATTGTCAAGCAGATACATACACAAAGGGCAGGAATGAACACGCAAAGACATTAGCAACTTCCATGAAGTTATCATTACACTGGGGAAAGTTGTTATGAAACTGGTGTCAGGTGGTTATCATATTTAGTATTAACTTACCCTCGTAGATGAAAATGCTTGCTACAGCAGTAGCATACGGCAAGTTTTCTATACTTGTGGAGAGAAACTGGCTGTGGATTCTCAGCTAGAATCAGGTGAAAGATGGTTGCTTAGAAGGGAGCTGATGGGTTGAGAAGCATAAGGATGAGGTTGGAGGTGGCTGTGATAACATATCTGATCCAAGACTCCAGTCTTTGAGTGGTATCACAGATGATGGTTGAACACCTTTGTCTATGTGGCACATAATGATTTTTTTTGGCTCTCGCTCGCTTTTGAACTCAAGGATAGTCCATACACACTGCTTCTAGTAGTGCTGGACTGAATTTTGCATGTGGATTAGCTTTCCATATTAACTGTGTCCCTTACCATCAAGCAAACCCACTCCGACTTCAGAAGTACTTGTAATTTACGTCCCCAAGTAAAGGACGATAGGTCAACATTTTAGTCCAACTGTCCGGTGTAGGGGTTGAACCCCTTACCTAAGCATCAGCACACCAGATGTTTAAGAAGCCATTCGGCCATGCTGATCTACGTACATAATGATGATGAGTGACATGTGCAATTCCTGGAGAAGATTCTCATAGTAGTAGTTTTGTTAATTCACCATTTTAAAAATTTGTCCTAAAGCAGTTTCCTGCCATGGGACTTGATATGATAGGGCCATCACATTGTGTAGGCCAGGATGCGTGAAGGAATAAATGACCAATCTTTCCCTCACTGTAGCAAGGGATGAGCCCAGATGGTGAACCCAGTCACCTGACCATGCTCATGACACTACCAGCGCAGTTCCCCATCCACTTCTTTATCGCATGCACTAATTTTGTTATTAACTGTGCTCTGTGTTATAAATGTTACAGACGGTTTCTAGGAATATCTTGGATAAATATTGAAGAATATTGAAGAAGATTGGCTACTAAAGGTGATAAAATAAAGAAAATTGAAATATTTTGGTCACTTGAAACGCCCTGAAAGTTTGGAGAGAACAATAATGGAGGCGTATATACCCGAGAAGAAAGGAAGAGGAAAGCCAAAGAGAAGATGGGTGCAGGATGTGGCAGATGAACTCCAGATGGGTGTATCCGACGCAGGTCATCTTGCTTATGACAGATAAGTTTTCCGGAAAGTTGTTATGGCAGCGAGGTTCTGCAAAGGACATGCTAGTGAATGAATTAATGAATTTTAAGTGTTCTGTCATTCTAGAGATATTATGGGGAAGGTGCCTGAGATGTGGTTTTATAGAAGAATGTTGGAACACCTTTGATACATAAAACGAGCCATGAAGACATCTTGAAAAGTGTTAACTCACATAAAATGAGCAATGAAGACATCATGAAAAGTGTTAACTCACATAAAATGAGCAATGAAGACATCATGAAAAAAAAAGTGTTAACTCACATAAAATGAGCAATGAAGACATCATGAAAAGTGTTAACTCACATAAAACAAGCAATGAAGACATCTTGAAAAGTGTTAACTCACATAAAATGAGCAATGAAGACATCTTGAAAAGTGTTAACTCACATAAAACGAGCAATGAAGACATCATGAAAAAAAGTATTAACTCACATAAAATGAGCTATGAAGACATCTTGAAAAGTGTTAACTCACATAAAACGAGCAATGAAGACATCTTGAAAAGTGTTAACTCACATAAAACGAGCAATGAAGACATCATGAAAAGTGTTAACTCACATGAAACGAGCAATGAAGACATCTTGAAAAGTGTTAACTCAGAAGGAGAATGGGTTACTCGCATCAGAAGAAGACTACTGTACATTTTTTAAGCATTTCATGAGAAGGGTAAAGCTGGAGTGCTTTGTGACAAGAGGAAAGTGGGAGGGGAGAAGAGGCTGTAGGAGATCAAGAGAGAAGATGCTGAACAGTTGTCATCATGGCATGGAGGAACATCAGTATCAGAAATGATTGACAGTCGCAATTAGACAGGAAGCTGTGATAGACATAATCACCAGTGCCTCACAGCATGGACAGTAAGAAGAAAGAGATGTAAATATGCTAAGAGTTAAGAAGATTGAATAAATATGCTAAGAGTTAAGAAGATTGAATAAATATGCTAAGAGTTAAGAAGATTGAATAAATATGCTAAGAGTTAAGAAGATTGAATAAATATGCTAAGAGTTAAGAAGATTGAGTAACACCTTTCCGTCTTAATTAGTGATATTTATATTGCCCTTTTTTTCTTTTCCGCTCGCTCGCTTTGAACTCAAGTATAGTCCATATACACTACTTCTAGTGGTGCTGGACTGAATTTTGCATGTGGATTAGCTTTCCCTATTAACAGTGTCCCTCACCATCAGGTGAACCCATTCCAACTTCAGAGGTACTTGTAATTTACATACCCAAGTCAAGGAAGATAGGTCAATGTCTTTGTCCAACTTTCCGATATAGGGGTTGAACCCTTGCCTCGTCATCAGCACACCGGATGTTTAAGAACATGTGTTCTTATCCATTCAGTCATGCTGACCTACATATTGCCTTATTATGTTTCTACTGTGTTTGGGTTAGTGACATGTTTATCATATTTTGTGTATTGCTTGTAGATTAAAAGACATCTTCTATCTTATATTAATTGACTGGCTCCTGGCCGTCTTGACAGACGATAGTTTGTAAAATGGAGTTATACCTCTCCATAACACAAAGCCAGGGCTGAGTTTAGAGACCATGTGTTGCTCATGCAGAATGATCCCTCTCTCGGCCTGCCTAGTTTACTCCAGAGGAAAGGTAACACCAATACGTCTGGAACAAGACAAGCTGCAGAAGCTGCCAGATCAGCAAAGCAATGTTATTACTGTCCGCCTGTCGGAGCTTCCATCCTAGACTAGTTGCCGATCAAGGCTTAGGGGCTGGTCTGCCTTGCCATGACATTTAGTCTTTAGGTTGCATTTCCTCGCACTAGGGTAAGGCTTGTACTCTCCCAATTGCACTCCTACGCCCGAAGATGTTGACACAATTTAGGGTTTGGTGAGCGCTGCCCAACATTCGGCGTTAACAGAAGCTGGTAGTACCGTCTATTGTCATGCAATAGCTCAGTCATATCTGACTAAGACCTGACACCGCTTATATTATATTAATTAGTGATGTTTATATTACCTTATTAACAAGAACACTAAAAGACATTTTTCTGCTGTGTATCTGTTGGTGACTTGTATATCATATTTGGTCTCTTCAGCTGAAGCACCAACCATTCTCACGCCACCAAAAGAGCAAGAAGTCGCAGCTGAGGGTATGCCCGTAAACTTGACTTGTCGCACCACTGGCAAACCTGACCCAACTATAACTTGGTATAAGGATGATCTGCAGATTACAGGAGGCCGTTATATCATCTCCAAATCAGGAGATTTAATGATTAGGGTAAAATCATTATTGTGCACTCATGGTGACTGCCTCTGAGTTATCATTTCATTGATTGGTTAACAATTTCACTACACTTAGGACATACCAATATGTTTATTTATTTGGCTGTTTCTAGATTTGAGGTTTGAAGATTGAGCATAACTCACTACTGGCAACGCTGATCATATTTCGATACGAACCTTGGGCTTGTCCACATTGGATTGGAAGCACTAGACTTGAGTTTCACTCTCGCTTGAGCTTGTCAGTAGTTCATATCCCTGACTGGACCCTCCAACAGCATGTATCGGTTCATGTGCTGACACCTCTTTATGCCATGACAAAAGGTTGTCAGGAATCTTGCTTTTCACCTTTATATCTCTTTCCACAGATCTTTCCAATTGTCACATCGTGTTCCAATTTTTCTCTTCTCATAATGTGACAAAAAAAAGTGATGATTGCCTCATTCTGATATTTATGATAAGTTGTCTTTATATCTTAGTCCGTTTTAAAATGTTTAGATTACCTTGGCTGTCCAAGACATTTTCAGCAATCTTCTTTACAATCACACCTCTGAGGTCTCCAAGGATTTCTTTTTGCTTGTTTAATAATTGTCCAGGATTCACAACCATCTTGCATTAAAACTAGTTCTATGTGTTATGAAAGAATTCTTTTTTTTAAACCTCTAATAACATAGATTTATCCAGGTTCACAAGGTGGGCACAACCATATGTTAAAAGACCTCAGGCTTGTAAAAAAACATATACTCGAAACGGCAAGCTGCCATAAAGATTGATAATGACGTACATCAATATCAGCCAATTAAGAGAGATGTGCAACGGGAATGTGTAATGTCTCCAGATCTTTTTGCCCTAAACAGTGAAAATATGAGTAGATATTTAGAATATATGAGCAGAATCACCATTTGGAGACATAACATCAAGAACATTATATATTTGGATGATATAGTATTAATTGCAGACAATGAACAGGATCTGCAACATTTATTAGATACGGTTATTGCACACAATGAACAACTGGGGTTTGAATTAAATTGTAAGAATGGTTGTCACTAGGAAAACAAAAATACCACAATGTGAAATACAGGTAAATGGTAATATTCTTAAACAAGTGAACTGGTACAACTATCTCAGAACAATAATATCTGATAGGAAGTGCCTGGAAGAGATTAGAAAAAGAATCGCTATAGTGAAGGTAGCATTTTGCAAGATGGAAAACATTCTAACCAATATAAAGATGTCAGTTGCAACAAGTATGGTGTTTCCTTCTTCCATGTGATGACCATAATCTATATCTTCTTACAACTTAATTCTAACCTTAGTTGTTCAGACTGTGATGTTACACACATGTAGATGTGCAAAAGCTGCATCTACTAAATGTTGCAGATCCTGCTTATTGTCTGCAATCGGTGGTTGATGTGGTTAGTACCACACTGGTCGACCTTACTTCCCAAGTCATTTCCAAATTGAAGCTGGATCAATCTGGGAACCCAGGTCAGTTTAAAAATCAGTTGAGATGCAGATTCAAACCCATGGCCACCAGGCAGCAGGCTAGCATCTCTGAAATATATTGTTCCTAATCTAACATTGTTCCTAATCTATGTGTGATTGAGAGAACCTGAAGACTGACACTGGTGATTTTCCAAAAAGTGACTTTCTGTATTTGTGTCATTGCAATGAAGAAGAATTGGTAAGCTTGGCTAGAACATGACCACAAGTGACAAAATGGACGTTCCGGCTAAAGCTTTCATCAGCAAACAGCATGGTTGAATTGATTAGAGTGCTCGCTCTTAAAATTACAGTGTACTGATGGCGAGGTGGCGGGTTCAACCCTTACACCGGTCATTTGGACTAAAATGTTGACTTCTCATCCTTGACTTGGGGGCGTAAATTGCAATTACCTCTGAAGTTTGAGTGGGTTCGCCTGATGGCGAGGGACACTGGTAATAGGATAAGCTAGCCCACACGCAAAAATCGGTTGTATCATGGACTAAGCCCAAGTTTAAACAACAAACAGCAACAAACATGGACTGATCCAATCAGATGAATAATTCTAATCAAAATACATAATACAAAATACATATAAAGGTTACTCATTTTTTTCCTGTTTATGTATTTGACATGTGTGTAGCTCAAGGCCTCATGTATTGGTGATGAAACTGGGTGCAGAGCCAGAATTAGGAATTCACAATCACTATCTTAGGCCATCCAGCATCATTTAGTTTTCCTCTGTCTCTTCTACCTCTGATCTTTTGACACATGATGTTTTTCAAATGTCTGTTTTCTTATCTTATGACCAAAGAATGCTGTTTTGCCTCTTCAACTCAGGAACCACAATTCAATTCTTATTTCTTTCATTGTGCATTCTTTAGCCTGCATTGTGTTATATATAAATAAAAATGTGGGCTTTGTACCACTTCCCCAGTATTATGTTAAGTTATAGACATACCTCTTGCTGAAAGAAATGTAAATATATGTAAATTCTGATGCCTCACGTTTTGTAGCCTGGTTGTTGAATGAATGTATTGTTTAAATTCAGTCTCTTTTATTTCCCCAAACAGTCTGTGGTGTTAGCAGATGCTGGAAATTATAAATGTGAGGCCAAAAATGAATTCAACATCACAAGTGCATCAGGAATATTGGTTGTACGCCGTAAAACTAGAATTGAACAGATGCCATTAGATCTTGAGGTTAACGCGGGTACAGATGCCAAGTTTACTTGTTCAGGAACAACTGATCCAGCAGAAGTGGACAAATTCAGAATTTTGTGGCAGAAAGATGGAAAAGAGATCACTACGAGGGACCAAAGAATGACTGAGAATAGACAAGACAGCTCGTTGACTATTGGTGGCACAATACAGAGAGATTCTGGCACTTATACATGCATTGCAACTAATGGCCTGGATAGTCATTCAGCGTCTGCTGTACTGACTGTTAGAGGTCAGTATGTCATTAATCAGTTGCAAATTTATCTTTATCTTTGGTTCTGCTAGATCAGTGGTTCTCAACCTTTTTTGGCCCATTTCACCATATGTTGAGAATGTCATTCCTCCCCTTTCGTATTTCCTCCCTATAACCCCACCCCCCACCCTGCTCCTACATAGTATACGTAAAAATGGAAGTTAACTTTAATAACACATAGTAGAACAAGTTTAGACGCGAACATAAAACGTGATATCTGGGTCTACTTATGTTATAAAATGAATTTTAGAAGGGCAAGGAGTACAGAACCGTAAAGTATGGAGGAAACTGGGGGGGGGGGGGGGAATTGCCCACTGGTTGAGAACCACTGCTAGATCATGGTGGCTCTGCAGCAGACTTTAACAGAAAATTGCAAGAACCTTCTGTGGGTATGTGAATTGTATCTCTCTTATTCATTGACCTTGACCAATTGATGGCACTCTTGCAGTCAACAGGACTGCTAACTTGTTGCTTCACACTTCAGCAGGCAATTTGCAATGGCCACTTTTATCAGTCTTAGGTAGGTACACAGAAAGCAGTAATATCTAGGGCATTGCTGTGTCATGCATGCAATTGATACTTCTATCCATTGGTGGAAGTAAGATGCCCGTGATCATGTTTCCACATGTTGTAAAGTCATTGTGCAAAGTCTTTTATCTTTGGATAACTTTGTCATTCATATTCTTATTTGGAGATAATGTCTCTTGGACTAACTTTGGGGCTGTTGATGTTTGGAGAGTATGTTTCTTGAATGTTTACATAACCCTTTCTCTTCAAAGAAAGGCCTTGTGCAGCCAAATGAGCAATCTAAATGTTTTCAAAGAAGCTGAAACAAAGACAACTTATCACAAACATAATAAAGAGGCAAAATGTTAGTCAGTTATAAATAGAGAAAAGCTGAACATATTGTAACAACTCGAAAGATTTCTAGAAAGAGAGATAGAAGAAGTCTGCGAGAGTAGATTCTCGATTACCTGCCATCGTTAGAAGGAAAAAATGTCGCCATATAAATTGATTCATTCTGTTGCAAGATGTGGAGAAGAATGATTGAACTTTCCAGCTGGCAAGACACATGATCACAAAATTAGATTTCCTGTTTGGCTGATACTCATTTTGTGACATAAAATAATGGTACAATTCTTAGTTCTGAATATTAGCAGACAATGTAATAAATATAACATACTCAACATACCAGGATGTGATCATCACTTGCATTTCTTTTTCTCTTATCACCTCACTACAAGACTTCTTACTGATATTCCTCTGTGAAATATGATGGACTCATTTTAGATTATTAAGTTATTAAAATTTGTTTTTCTATATATTCTAGCCACAATTATGCTCTTTTTATGCTCACTATATAAGTTCTTTTTAAACTAGTAATTATCTGAAGCATCTACTTCTCATATTATCACTCTTCATTGTCAGTTTTTGATCAGACATCGTTTTTTTTCTTCTTCCCAATAGTAAAAAGTGGTTGGTAGAAAGTTCTCAATATGAAATAATAACAGATGAACTGTTCAGTTAGATTTGGCTACAGAATTTGATTTTGGTGTTTAATGATTTAGATTGGCCAGATGCACCATTTACAGAAAATGTCTTACCATATCTCTTCTTTTAAAATCCATAATTATCTTAAGTATCTTTTTCACAAATTATGACCTTTTATTCTGTTTTTGATCAGACAAATTTTTTTCCCCCATTTGTAACAAGTGGTTGGTAGAAAATACTGAACATAAAATTGTAACTGATGAATTATTTAGTTCTTTGTGACTACAGAAAGTATATTTGCTAATTTTAACATTTCAGATAAGCCAGATGCACCAACAGATGTCACCTGGGAGTGGTGTAATGTGAATGCAACAATTAAATGGATGCCTGGCAGCTACAACAATGCACCTGTTCAGTATTTTATTCTCCAGTATAATACTTCGTTCAATCCTGATAAATGGACATTTGGTCTTCAAGTAAGTTTGATGCTAGCTAAAATGTGTGGGAACAGGGCAAGAATGCAATTTGCAGATACACTTGCTACTGTTTAGATATGTGTAGAGTGTTGATGGTGCAGAATGTTTGATATTGTCAACATATGTGTAGAATTTTGGTTTTAGAAGGATAGGTATAGAATGTTGGTGTTGAAGAATGTGTTTGACATTATTTATATATGTGTAGAATGTTGTTGATGAAGAGTACGTTTGATATTGTTTAGATATGTGTTGAATGTTGTTGATGAAGAGTATGTTTGATATTGTTTAGATATGTGTAGAATGTTGATGATGAAGAGTATGTTTGATATTGTTTAGATATGTATAGAATCTTGATGTTGAAGAGCATGTTTGATATTGTTTAGATATGTGTAGAATGTTGTTGATGAAGAGTATGTTTGATATTGTTTAGATATGTGTAGAATGTTGATGAAAAGTATGTTTGATATTGTTTATATATGTGTAGAATGTTGTTGATAAAGAGTATGTTTGATATTGTTTAGATATGTATAGAATCTTGATGTTGAAGAGTATGTTTGATATTGTTTAGATATGTGTAGAATCTTGATGTTGAAGAGTATGTTTGATATTGTTTAGATATGTGTAGAATCTTGATGTTGAAGATATGTTTAGAATGTTAGTGTAGAAGAATGTGTGTTTGACAGTGGTTAGATATGTGGAGAAAGCTGGATGTGGAGAATGCTGGTGTTGATTTAACAAATAACATGACTGGTGGAAACCAAATGAATACTAAATGTATCTAGGAAACAAAATCAGGATCATCATCAATCATATTTAAACAACTTTTGAAAAGTTATTTCTTTAATATTTTCAAGCCCCCTAAAACTACATCTTAATTGTTTCAAATTGATTTAGCTCGAGAACATTTTCTCTTGACCAGGTGAATTCAACTTTAAACAGAGTGAACTTCACCCTTTCACCTGATGTCAGCTACACTTTCCGAATACTCGCTTACAACAAGATTGGTTTAAGTAACCCCAGCTTTCCAACACCAAAAGTCTGCACATCAAATCCTGCCAGACCTGCATACCATCCTCGTAACCTTCGAACTCTTGGCCATCAGTTTGGCAAGCTATACATTGAATGGACTGTAAGTTGAGGCAACAGAAATTTACCAAAATTTTCTGCTTTTAATTGTTAATTGCAGATTTTCTGTCAGAATGTTCATCTGTTGTTGGTTATCCAACTTAAGCTTTGTGATTATGATATAATTTTGTCTGTCTTAATTACATTTACTGAGCCCTGTTTTCCGTGGCCTGAGGTATATTGGAGTCTGTTTAAACAAAAAAAGAAGCAGTAGCAAGGATACTTGTACATGCCTTAAAGCACATTGGGCTTACGGTGCTAGGCCCATTTTTGATTAGACCAATCAGCTCTCTGCAGGTCATGTGGTCAGTATCACACTGGCCGCCTTTACTTCTCAAAGCATTTCCAGGCACCCATTTTAGGCTGGGTGAACTTGAGAGCCCTTCACGCCTACCTGCTCTTTGTGAACATTCATATCTTGATTCATGGCAGGTATTAGTGAACATTCACATGATGATTCATACCTGGTCTTTGTGAACATTAGCATATTTATTCATACCTGTCTTTGTGAACATTAGCATATTTATTCATACCTGTCTTTGTGAACATTCACATGATGATTCATACCTGGTCTTTGTGAACATTAGCATATGTATTCATACCTGTCTTTGTGAACATTCACATCATTATTCATACCTGTCTTTGTGAACATTTGCATATTTATTCATACCTGTCTTTGTGAACATTCACATGATGATTCATACCTGTCTTTGTGAACATTAGCATATTTATTCATACCTGTCTTTGTGAACATTTGCATATTTATTCATACCTGTCTTTGTGAACATTCACATGATGATTCATACCTGTCTTTGTGAACATTAGCATATTTATTCATACCTGTCTTTGTGAACATTTGCATATTTATTCATACCTGTCTTTGTGAACATTTGCATATTTATTCATACCTGTCTTTGTGAACATTCACATGATGATTCATACCTGGTCTTTGTGAACATTAGCATATTTATTCATACCTGTCTTTGTGAACATTTGCATATTTATTCATACCTGTCTTTGTGAACATTAGCATATTTATTCATACCTGTCTTTGTGAACATTCACATGATGATTCATACCTGGTCTTTGTGAACATTAGCATATTTATTCATACCTGTCTTTGTGAACATTCACATCATGATTCATACCTGGTCTTTGTGAAAATTCACATCATGATTCATACCTGGTCTTCGTGAGTTCGAGGTGGACACTTTACTTCTAAATCATCTTCATTAAATGTAATTTATAGCTGTTGGTGGCAGACTATTATTGACACTTATGTCGTTAATATGAGTTCAAAAATAAAATTGATATATTTAATTGATTTGTTAATTCACTTGATTGATGCATTTAACACAACATTTTAACTGTAAAAGAACAATAGAAGGAAAAACAGAAATATCACAGTATGTGAATATCCTCAATAAACTAGATTTGAATGGAGTTATAAATAAACAACAGACTTTGGTATTCTTGTTTGTTCTGATTTTAAATTGAAGATAACTGACCGTATCATTAATTTATTTTAAAGCGTAACACTTATTAGTTGTAAAGTATACTTGTTGGTTATGAAGTGTGTTATTGATTGGCTATCAGACATTTGTATCTGTACGGATAAGTTTCAGATAATAGTATCAATCTCCTTGATTTTCAGCCCATTCCTCAATATGATCAAAATGGGCCTGGATTTTACTACATCCTGGCAATATTACGAATTGGAGCACAGGCAGAAACTTCGACACTAGAAATACCAATCAATGACTGGAGGGTCAATCATTATGAGATGTCAACAGGTTACGTGTATGAACCATATAAAATCACCATCAGAGCAGGAAACAGTGTGGGACAAGCTTCAGCCGATCCCTCAACCATTACAGGTTATTCATATGAAAGCAGTAAGTCTTATGTTTTTCTCGCTTGAGAAGGTGCTTGATTGGGGCTGTTGTGTGAATAATTATAAAGTATATTTGTCTTTCTTCTTCTTCAACCCTTGAGATCCCTAGTGGAGCATAGATTCACAATCTCTGAATAATTATAAACTATATTTGTCTTCTTTCTTCTCCTTCAATCGTTGAGACTCCTAGTGGAGCATAGATCCACAATCTCTGAATAATTATAAACTATATTTGTCTTCTTTCTTCTCCTTCAAACGTTGAGACTCCTAGTGGAGCATAGATCCACAATCTCTGAATAATTATAAACTATATTTGTCTTCTTTCTTCTCCTTCAACCGTTGAGACCCCTAGTGGAGCATAGATCCACAATCTCTGAATAATTATAAACTATATTTGTCTTCTTTCTTCTCCTTCAACCGTTGAGACCCCTAGTGGAGCATAGATCCACAATCTCTGAATAATTATAAACTATATTTGTCTTCTTTCTTCTCCTTCAACCGTTGAGACTCCTAGTGGAACATAGATCCACAATCTCTGAATAATTATATACTATATTTGTCTTCTTTCTTCTGCTTCAACCCTTGAGACTCCTAGTGGAGCATAGATCCACAATCTCTGAATAATTATAAAATATATCTGTATGCTCTCTTCTCCTTCAACCCTTGACATCCCTAGTGGAGCATAGATCCACAATCTCTGAATAATTATAAAATATATCTGTATGCTCTCTTCTCCTTCAACCCTTGAGATCCCTAGTGGAGCATAGATTCACAATATCTGAATAATTATAAAATATATCTGTATGCTTTCTTCTCCTTCAACCCTTGAGATCCCTAGTGGAACATAGATCCCCAATCTCTGAATAATTATAAAATATATCTGTGTCACCGACCGTTAGGGTGTTTCTATTGAAATAGACAGAAATCCCTATCCAAGAGTTTGCCGACAGTCTCTAGAAATTATGGCTCGTTATAAGAATGTCTAAAGGGATGGTCCCGATAGAAGAGACTGGGATTCACTTGGTAGACAAAGGCAGAAGGTGAAGAACACTTGTGTATGTAGGAAGACCTAACACGAATGTCTAGTTTATCTGTCGGTGATCCTTCGTCATTTAATGATAAGCCCCCTGTTTTAAATACTTGCACGCACTCACGCACATGCCTTGCGTTCAAATGATCACGAGGGGAGTACGTTGGTACAAGTATAAAACAATAATACTCTTTAATAGTAAAAGAGATAATGAAAATTGTCGTTCACTGGTGAACTATGACAGTTACAATTATGTTACAGGTACAAAAATAAAACAGTTTTCTGATGCTTAGCTAGATCGCATATCATCATTCACACCATCCAGACAGTGACACACTCAGACCACATGTAGACACAGAGTCACCTGAGACAATCTGATCTCGTTTAGGAATAGTGCTGGCTTTCGTTTGGATTATGTCTTGGAGTCGACCCTGGCATTCGACAGGTGTACGATGCTCCTCCGGATTCCAGGTTCCGTCTCCACTAGTTGGTGGCTCAAAGTTTCGGTAACCGGACCAGTTAGGTGTCAGCAGTATCAGCAGCGAGGCTCCTTAAATCAAACAAACAGTTGCAGACTCCTTAGTGTCTTGACAATAGCAATGTGTCTGAGTGCTGGTGTTGTGTGTCTGTTGTGTATGTGTCAGATGCAGAATAGGAACAAAACATAGTTCCTATCTGCTATTCTGTATCAAAAACAAAAGGCCAATAGCTCTTATCAGCTTGGCTATACATTGTATGACATGGTGATACAAAGTGACAAAGGGTCCGGAAGTGGACATATCCTAAGACCACATGGTCCCTTGGGGTAAAACCAGTAGACAAATCTTTGTTTGAAAAAGGCATTACAAAATGTACATGGCTGTAAAACTTGAAGTGACTCATGCAATAATTACTGGTGCATTCCTTAACACCATGGTGAGGAAGTCCTGGGCAGCCAGGATGTTTCCCTAGATAGCTAAGGAAAGGCCAACAATAATTCAACCTAATCCCACATCAATCATTAGGCATAAAGCAATCAAGTGTCGCCACGAAGTCGTGAGGTATGCCCCACATAATATATGAGCTAAAAGATAAGAAGGCCAGCAGGCAAGCAAGAGGGCTGAGATATTCCAGGCATTGGGCTTTAGGATGTCTCAGTTATCCCTTGTTGAGTTATTTACTCCCCAAATTCTGATTCCTCACCACATAGTATTTGCTTTGAACTTATGACCGTCAGTGTCGTGTAGTTCGGCATGGCGGTGAATCAGGGGTAAGCAAATTTATGTTTGAATATAAATCGCCTAGTAATATTGCTGGCATGTGAGAATCATGTTCCACATGTCTCTTCTACTTCTGCCCACATGGCAAAATCATGTTATCATATTTTCAACAAAATATACACGTAAATACATTCACAAAATGCATATGAAAATAATCAGTAAGGTTTATACATTATATCTATATATTTTTATCTATAAATATATCTAGGCCTCACATGTTTTCTCTCAATGTCTCCCCTTTCAAATACCACGTTTCATAAATATACATGGTCAGGAAAGTTTTGGGTTTTCCCAATATCAGAATATAAATGTGTACACACTTCTTACTATAATCGTAATTATTATGTTACTACACTCACCCCCAGTCTTATTGCAGCAATAAAGATCGGTTTTGGTATAATCTACCAAAGATGGAGTTGGATTTGGCAGCCCACTTCATGTAAGGTCTGCTTGGCACAGCAGCTATGGTCGTTGTGAACCGGACGGAAGTTGTTAGTCACAATTTCCGGTGCCGCAGTACTAATAGCATATCGCATATTCCCGTTGCTAGGGAGTGACGGACCTATGTCCCCAGTCCATAGACTTGGTATTAATAAGGGTTGAAGACAGGGGATTTCCCTTGTGACATCATTTGAATAGATGACTGAAAATACATGCTGTCCCCAATGCACTGTGTAGTTTTAGTGCAGAAAATGTCTGGTAGTCATTCTGACGTCAGTATTAGTAATTTAGCTGATGTACTGAATCCATAATGTAAATAGTAATTCAGCTAACGTAATATTGGTGGTATTCACATAGTGATCTAGACTCATCCCGTCACAATCTGTATTCTCACTTCTCCTTCAAGCCTTGAGATCCCTAATGGAGCATAGATCCCCAATCTCTGAATAATTATAAAATATATCTGTATTCTCTCTTCTCCTTCAACCCTTGAGATCCCTAGTGGAGCATAGATCCACAATCTCACAATCCAAGCTCTTGGTAGGCCTGTTCTTATTTATTGGATGTTGGCTGATTAATTTTTTTTTCTACAGTATGAGGTAGCCAGATTTATTCTTGTCTACAGTGCAGAGTTGCCAGATCACTGTGATCAAATAAAGCCAAGTCATGAAATAAAAAAAAGCCCAAAAAATGCCAAACTTATCTAATAAAAATATCTGTTAAAAATATATTTACATCACATGAAAACCTCTTCTTCAAATAAGTATTCCTATTCATTGTTGAGAAATTCAGTACAGGATTCCTTAGAATATAAAATTTCAGCTTTGAAATCGTTCAACAGTTTGGATGAAGGAACAAATTCCTTACAGCACTTGTTTGAAGATAATAGTTCTGCTCTAATTCTAATAATTGCGTCTAATTGATTATGTGGTTGTTTCGGGAAATGAAATTTAAATATTGAGCACAACCCACCACCGGCAACGCCGATCGCATTCTGATATGAACCTAAGGCCTATCCATGTCAATATGGAAGCACTAGACTCGAGTTTCGCCCTCATTTGAGCTCGTCAGTAGTGCATATCCCTGACCGGATCCGGAAACAGTCCCGGATCACGCGTGTGAAGCGGGTGTGTAACCACGCGGCACACACTGGACACACCAAATTATCACAACAGAACATCACATGATCTTGAGCATAGCCTGCGATGGGTAGCGTTGTGATGTTCTGTTGTGATAATTTGGTATCTTGAGCATAGCCTGCGATGGGTAGCGTTGTGATGTTCTGTTGTGATAATTTGGTGTGTTCAGTGTGTGCCGCGTGGTTACACACCCGCTTCACATGCGTGATCCGGGACTGTTTCCGGATCCGGTCAGGGATATGCACTACTGACGAGCTCAAATGAGGGCGAAACTCGAGTCTAGTGCTTCCATATTGACGTGGATAGGCCTTAGGTTCATATCAGAATGCGATCGGCGTTGCCGGTGGTGGGTTGTGCTCAATATTTAAATTGCGTCTAAGAGAAACAACTGAAGTCTAATCCTTGCTTTGATTTTTATGCATGTTGAAAGAGAGAATATCCTCTCCACTACAGCATTGCTAATAGGTGTTAGTAAGCAAGTAAGAGCAACAGAAGCAAGCTCTTTAAATTGAGGATGTTTCATGACTCCTTGCCAGAACTGCTCTGTATCTTTGGGCAGTCATTTTCTTTAAATTGTTCTTCGTCCTTCCAATCTATAAAAGGCAATTTTCTGTATTGCTCTTCAATAATAATGTAATTTTCTTCAGCCAAATGCAAAAAGGGCAATTTCAAAAATAGTGGTCTAGAATCCTGGTTTAAGATTGTTCCAGGGCTAAAATTGGTTACAACTTTAAATATATATTTTGCTGAAGGAAGTCGATCAAATGCTTCTTCTATCATGGATACGCATCTTTCTTTGAGATTTAAGACGCCTTGTTGGCAATTAATTTTCATATCAGAACTTTTCTGAATGTAGTTATCATACTCTGACAGGAATTTGATGCCAAAATCAACATTGGAAATATCTTTTTTCTTATTATTGATACCATAAATCCTACTATTAAGACTCTCATAATGCAAAAATAGTTCATGTAATTCGTGAGGATCTGCCTTACTTTTCTGAAAAAAGCTATTTAACCTTTCAAATTCTTGCACAATAGGGGTTGCAAAATGAAAATAAAGGTAGTTTCTTTGATCTAGAAGCATTTCCTTTATAATTCGTGACTTAAATTTAGTGTCATAATTTGCTAATTCAGCAGAAATAAAATAAGCCTTGAGTTCTTCCCAATTCATTAGAATGTTGAACATTATTTTCCCCCGGACAAGCCAGCGAGTAGAAGAAATATTCACAAAAGGAAGTGGTGCAGTTCTAGCTTGCTGAAATTCTGTCGATGAGTTCATAATTTTGAATAAATCTTTAAATACTTCTCGTCTTAGATTGCTATGTCTAAACCAATTTGGTATTTCTGTCAGCAAAAATCCAATGTTTGAAGTTAGTTTCGACACTGCATATTTGATGCACAATGCTAATGAATGGCAAACACACTTATACTGAACACATGAAGGAGATACATCTGTCATTCTGGACCAAATTGAATTGTTGCATCCAGCCATATTGGAAGCACCATCGGATGCAAAACCAATGCAATTTTTCAATGTTTGATTACATTTTTCAATTTCATTGTTAATCAAATTAAATATATTCTCTCCTGTAGCCTCCTGAACTGGAATAAAACCTTGAAAACTAGTAGTAATTTCATATCTTTTATCGCTGAGGTATCTAACTAAAATGCACAAATACTTTTGGGTCGAGGCATCAGTGGACTCATCAATGATGAGTGTATACTTCTTGTTTTGCAGATCTAGACTTAGATCAGATTTTAAAGATGGTGAAATAACATTTTTTATTACTGATATGCACTTTGTTCGGTGCAATTTTATCTGACCAAGATTGCTGCCACATCCATGGGCTACCATTATTTCACCTAAGTGATTGATGGTGCATAAGGTACTAAGGCAGGCCATGCTAACAGCAATTTGTAACTCTGCTAATTTGACTTTATCATCAATTTTCTTACTTATTGTCACAACTGAAAGTGTTTTTTTGTGAAGAAAATGGTGCGCTCTGCTTGTGTTTTTCTGTTGTTTCATGATTTGCGAGATGTGAAAGTCTCGGAACAATATTACACCGGCACAATTTGCAATGTGCCGATTCAGAACCGTCAGTGGATTTCTTGAGCCACACAAATGTTTTTTCCCATTGATCATTATATTTCCGATTAGTATCATAAGATGGTTTCCACTTTGGCATGATAATAGGCTCAATAATAAGAAATACTTGCCATGAAAGTATAATTAATTTGAAAACTGAACTGAACAGTAAGGTGGCTGCATAGTGCGTGAGTGCGCATACTGCATAGAACAGTACAAGTACAGTACAAAAACCATACATGTTTAATACTTGTTAGTTGTTATGTTCGTTCTCGAGAATGAACCAAAAGCAGTATAAGCTAAGCTTATTGTTTTGCATTTGGTTTTAGCTAAAAAAGTGTTAAAACAAGATAGAAATTAACTTGACCAATTCAAAAAGAGGAATTTATAGCAAATTATTATGCCATTACAATTTTTTTTAATGCCAAGATAAAAACCAAAACACCAAACTGATATTTTGGCCTCAAACCTGTTTTTGTTTTTTTTTAAAGCCAGATTTATCAGATTTGGCGTTTAAAAAGCCAATCTGGCAACCCTGCTACAGTGTGGGGTAGCCAGATTAATTTGTTTCTACAGTGTGGGGTAGCCAGATTTATTTTTTTTCTACGTTTTCAGGTAGCCAGTCTCAGACCAACCATCTTTAATTGCCTTTTATGACATGCTCAGGAGGTCTTCTTATTTTTTTGTTTTGTTTTTGTTTGTTTGTTCACATATCCTTTACAGGACATCGCTGTCAACATCAGCATCTTTCAGCTGATTGTTGATTTCATGGCAAGATTCTGCTCAGTAGTTTGCCATTGCTTTCTGAGCGACCAGCTCACATACCCCATAAGTTACCGACGTGGAGAGAACCGCTACCGATTCTCGCACATGTCACATTACTCACGAGAGTATACGGAGAATTACGGAGGATTACGTAGAAAGTCGTGTAACCCCTAGACCAGGGAGACCGGCTCAGAAAGTCTACAGTGTTTGCAATTCTTCACTTTCTCTCTGTGGAAATTAGTAACACACGGGTAAGGTATATGATTTTTCTATTCAAGACCTTCAATGAATTTTTTGACTTCAATTTTTTTTTTTTATATGCTGAAAACATCTAAAATATGTTGCTCTCTATCTATCTATGCATTTTCTCTCTCTCTCTCTCTCTCTCTCTCTCTCTCTCTCTCTCTCTCTCTCTCTCTCTCTCTCTCTCTCTCTCTCTCTCTCTCTCTCTCTCTCTCTCTCTCCCCCCTCTCCCTCTCTCTCCATCTCTCTCTCTCTCTCTCTCTCTCTCTCTCTCTCTCTCTCTCTCTCTCTCTCTCTCTCTCTCCCCCCTCCCTCCCTCTCTCTATAGGTTAGGAGGTCAATTTTTAATGTTGCATGTCTTCCGGAGCTGATCCACGACCCTGGTGATCGAGTGAGATGGCAAAACATGACCGCCCATGCTTACCGGCATGGCACATGATGGATGGATGGATGTCATCTTCACGATGTTGTGATCAACCATAACCCCAGGTTGATTTACTGGGCTCTTTTGTAGTTTGCCATTGCTTTCTGACCAAGAAGTCAACATTGATGTCAACTAAACAGTGTAACGGATAAACCCATTGTCCCACCATCAGCACATATATAAAATATACATATATTTTTAAACTGATAAACACAGATATTTATTATATTTCTATTACCAACAAACATGTATTAGACAGTTAAACTAATAGACATTCATATTTGTCTCTGTTCATAGCTCTCAATATAACTTGAACAGACTTGCTTCAGACACTTAAACTTGTAGACATTCATATTTGTCTCTGTTCGTAGCTCCCAGTATAGCCTCAACAAACTTGCTTCAGACAGATAAACTTGTAGACATTCATATTTGTCTCTGTTCTTAGCTCCCAATATAGATTCAACAAACTTGGTTCAGACAGTTAAATTAATAGACATTCATATTTGTCTCTGTCCTTAGCTCCAACTATAACACCAACAAACTTGGTAGCAACAGAAGTGGGAGACTCGTATGTCATATTTCAGTGGGACTTTGACAGGAGCGAGATTGGCAAAGTCAACTCAAGAATTCAAGGAGAGTTCAGAGGTTTCAAGGTGATTGTTTGTATATTTACAAAATGCTGGGTATCCAAAATGGATAATCACAGCTTTGATAAATAATTATAAGTAAGCACCAAACATCAAAACAGTTCAAGGAAAGTCTGTGATATTGTTCTTTTGGCCACATAGCGAGAAAACTGGAATATACTAGATATGTTGTAATACCAATGAAAAAAAATAGGAAAAGACAGGTAGAGGGAGAAGATACTGGCCAGTCTTGTATCATGGCATAGAAAGATTTCAGAACATGTGCTGGTACATAGCACTAAAGGATGGGAGTTATGGAGTGGCATGATCACCTATGCAGGTTGGCATGGCATGTGATATTTTTTAATATTTCAGGGAGTTATTTTGTTATGTCAAAAATTATGTTTGTAAATAAGAATTTAACATAGGCAGATTATAAAGCAACTGAAAGTTCATAAAATGTTTAACTATTGTTGTAACAAATTTAAACAATACAAAATACTGTTTATACAGGGCATTTATAACATCAGATGGAAAATGTACAACAGAGATTAGGAGCAGAATAGGGCAGGCAAAAGCCGCATTTCAGAAAATGAAGAGTATCTTATGCAATAAGTCACTATCACTGAATGTAAGAAAGAGAGTGCTGAAATGCTATGTAGAACCAGTTTTGCTGTATGGCAGTGAATCTTGGAATGTAAATGAACAAATTAAGAAGAAATTAGAAGCAACAGAGATGTGGTTCCTGAGACGAATGTTGCGAATTCCTTGGACTGCCAGAGTAACTAACGACAACTGCCTGAAACAGGCTAATGAAACTAGAACATTATATACAACAATAAGACAGAGACAAACAGCTTTCCTCGGTCATGTGATGAGAAGAGAGGCATTGGAGAACATCGTAACAACTGGAAAGATCGAGGGGAAGAGAGGCAGAGGTAGACCAAGAAAAGTGATGCCGGATGGATTGAGACGGTGGCATGGAGGAATATCAGCAGCAGAGTTGATCCAGAAAACCAAAGACCGAGATCTATGGAGAGCCATGAACGCCTACGCCAGCCGGCACGGCACTTGATGATGATGATGATACAGAATTTGTATTATTGCTAGTGTCTGCAGGGTTGTCTAGGCTGGCAGTCAATGGCTACTTACCCAACAGTCACAATACTGTACATTCAAGCCAGGATTTGTATTCCAATAGATACAAATTCTTTGCCATACCAAGGAATGCAACACGTTCCATGATGTGAGGTCGGCATCGTAATCCCTCAACCATGAGTTTCGCAACTAGTGCTGTTGAATGTTAAAATAGCTTTTAAAATAGTTTTTCTAAATATATATTTTGTTTGATAACAGATGAGATCTTATATTTGCTAATTTTTATTTATTTGAGCTCAAGCATAATCAATACACACTACTTCTAGTAGTGCTGGACTGATTATTTGCGTGTGGATTAGCTTTCCCTACAAACAGTGCCCTCCCTCTGATGTGTCTCTACCTTGACGTGGTAGAGGGGCTTGCGTGTCCCAATGACCTCAAGAACCCTGCCGACGGAAGCACAACTACATGTCGGACAGGCCTTGAGATAGGGACCAGACCAAGAGAGACACAACCTGCTGCTATGCTGAGGATAGCAGTCGAAAGGTCAAATCAGGCGCATAAAGCCACTAATTCTTAGTACGGACACATACTCTAAGGCTCCCAGCGGAGGGATATGGCTGAACGCCTCTAAGCCATTAACCCTTGGATGTGAGAGCTGGGCGGATACTCACCTACTGCAAAACGAAGGTGAGATGCTGAGCACGCTACATGCTTAGTTCAGATACTTGCTCGAAGGCTCTCAGCTGGGGGATATGAGGGATCCCCGGATGAGAGGGCCTGGCCGTTACTCGCTCACTGATGCACGGAGGTAAGGTGCTGAGCCGGCAGCATATGTAGCCTACCTCGTGAGCAGATACTAAAAGTGAAAAAGCGCACCAGTCGCACGAAATGGTTACAATGAAAGTCTGTATCTATACTCATAGAGTGAGCGTATTCAAAGGTGGAAAAAATGTCTCAAACACACAAAATGGAACGCTTGGCTAGCGAATCTATTGCGTGGAAGTCCGAACCGAAAGCTCGCTGAGTGGATGCCGTCTGCAGTCTGACTGTTTCTGGTGTGTGCGGGGAGCGGCTCGTAACGAACGAAAGGCCCAATATATTGAAGTGAGGAATTAAAGTTGCCATTAGCAGAACGTGGCGATTACCTCGGTGAGCCCAGTACCAAAGTGCTGTGTCGGCTCTGCAACTATGGAAGCCACCCTGGATAGCGGATAATGCCCATGGACTGTCCCTGCCTTCCCTTGAGGGTGGATCATGAAGTATTCAATCGTTCTAACTTGACCAGCTGTGGACGGCAAGACAAAAATGAGAGTTCCCCCAGGAATGTTAACCTGGTCAAAAACGCACGGAAAGGTTGGATGTGTTGGCCTATAGGTCTAGGCCCAAGGGTGCATAATAATACACCGCAATTACTTCTGAAAAAAAACAACACTCCGGATGAACGCAGAAGAAGAAGAAACAGTGTCCCTCGCCATCAGGCAAACCCACTTCGACCTCAGAAGTACATGTAATTTACGTCCCCAAGTCAAGGACAGTATGTCAGCGTTTTAGTCCAACTGTCCGGTGTAGGGGTTGAATCCCTTACCTCAGCATCAGCACACCGGATGTTTAAAAACATGCGTTCTTATCCATTCGGCCATGTTGACCTACATAACATTTATTTTATCCTAGTCAGTGTTGGAAAAGTGTATGTCTATCAAGCAAAGCAGATGTAAGGCAACGAAGATCTTCAGATTCAGAACACGACATGTGGATACCTTCACAGAATATGTCTAGGGGACTGGCACCTGCTGCTGTGAACAGTGAAGCAAAGATCAGGGCACATCCAACAAGACTGCCAACATTTGGCCAGGGAGAGAATGGAAATCTCAGCCACAAGAGTAACTCTACATGACAAGTTAGGAAGCTCACGTGGCGCATCCTGTTCATGACTCACAGCAGAATTGATGTATAGATAATATTGATCTCTGAAGAAAAAGTAATACACACTTGTGTTGGTTGTGTAATTGATAGTACCAGCCTTTGTCAAGTCATTACTGACGCAGGAGTTATGTGCCTTTAAGCAAGAAAACCCTGATACATAGCCAGGCTTTTGTTTCTGTGCTTGTTTGTTCTATTAAAATATTTGTTTTAGTTATTGCTTGTTTTACAACAAAAAGTTCTCATTTCTATGGTCTTAGATTCAGTTTTGGGAGCAGGGCAGGCAAGCTCAGACAGTCCGACAATATGACATTGGCCCAGAATCTCAAAATAATGCTACAAGCAATACATTTACGGCCCGTGTGGGGGATATGTTACCATATACAAATATGGAGGCTCAAATACATGTAAAGAACAACTATTACATCAGCAGCCCATCAGACAAGGTCCAGTATAGAACATTAGCTGGGTGTAAGTATGAATATGTGTTGTTTTGCATTGAAGATAGATGTGTACCTTGACAACAATGAGAAACAATTTATTTTTTAAATTTGTAAATGTATTTAACATCTAATTGCAATGCTACTGACCAAGTGGCATAGTGATAAAATGTCCACCTTCTATCATGGACTCCCTCACTTTGGTTGATTATGAAAGTTTAGTTCATGTCCCATTACATTTGTCTCCAGTATCAGGCCTTCGGTTGTTTCAGTGCAAACTGAAGATGTCCTACTTTGTGTGAAAGAACCTGGGAATGGGGATAGATATTTCCCTGGATATGTAGACATTATTTGTTTAATTTGTGGCAACTGAAGAGGCCATTCTCTGAATTCTCTGCACTTTATTCTCAAATGTAATTAATCATTATCATCATCATGTACCATGCCGATAATCGTGAGTGGTGATGTTCCGCCATATTACACGATCGCCAGAGTCGTGGATCAGCTCCGTATTCTTGTCTCGACCATGCCGCGCGGCCAAGCCTTTCAGATATTTTTTTCTCTGCCTTGTTCTTTTCCCCTCAATCTGAGCCGGTCTCCCTGGCCAGTGGGTTAACGACACTGTTCGTAATCCTGCATATCCACATGGGGATCACAGCAGCTGCAAGAATCAGCAGTGATTCGTGCCGCACTGGTAACTTATGGGGGTATGTGAGCCGGTCATTCTGAAATCAATGGCAAACTACTGAACGTAAAACTTGCCTAGTACATCAATAGCAGCTGAAAAAATGCTGGTGTTGACTGCAACATCCTATAAGGGATGTGCAACATTAAAAAAAATGTTTTCCGTCTTGCAAAAGGCTTCCTTCACCATAGTGATTGATTCTTGTTCTAACCTAACAAGGCACCTCCCATCAGATCTTATGACTGTTCCGAGAGAGTTGTACCTGTTCACTTATTTAAGAATATTCTCATTTACCCGTTTATTCATAGTGGTATTTCTTTCTTACAAGAATAATCACCAATCAGAAAGTCAATAAATGTGTTACGCCAAGCAACATTAGGGAGATATTGGCATGAAATTTGAATTATTTAGTCCAATTACAGACCAGCCAAATATACTGTTGTTAGGCCATGGTAGGCCACAGTTGCTTGCACACTTGCCTGGAGGCCATGTTTTCAAACCAGCTTTCTTACTGATTAAAAATGAAATTGTTCCTGATGCAGTTTGTAGACTTGAATAAACAGAGGAACAGGTGGGAAGTCTTTCCCTGAATTAGCCGGGCACAAGTCCAGGCATTGAACCCTCATCCAACCATGCTCGGGACATTAACGGTGCAGTCCCCTATCAACTTTGCTAGCGTGTGCCTCCTTACTGAGCCAGTAATTTTTTGGTATCAGGCAGTCAGCCTTGGCTAGCCTCTGAAATCAGGCACCTAATGTGATATTTTCAATATGCCTAAATGGAATGTAAATAGGACTACACTAGTTTTAAGCCCACTTGTTTCTTGTTATCATTGTTTCTGATCTTGTTGTTTTGCCCTACTTCTGATCAAACATTTCTATTTCACAGTGCCAGGACCTGTTGAATTTTTCCGTATCATCAATATTGGTGACACCCACGTGAACTTGGAATGGGGCAGTCCGGCTGAAGAAAGAGGAGACTTGATTGGCTATGATATCAGCTATCAATTAGGTATTTGAATATTTTGTTTTCTGGTTTGTTTGTTTGTTTCCAATTCGTTTTCTCAATTATGGCTGGTGCATGCTGGGAAAGTTGCCAGTACCACACACAAAAAACCACCACAAAATTGGCAAAACAATTTCATCATTATCCCTGCCAATAAAACCACCATCATCATCATCACTACCGATAAAACCACCATCATCATCATCACAACTGATAAAACCACCACATCACTACAGTGTGATATTTTAAGGCGTTAAATATTATTTTGAATAATGAAGGCATAAACAATAGATTGCACGATTTATTGTCTGGCATATTTAACTGAATCTTATCAGGTACATACTGCAGAAACACACAACATAAACTGAAGCAATAAGATAAATCACTCCGGGAAGGTTAACCCGGTCAACAAATGCCCGCAGAAGTCGGATGTGTGACCCTAACGGCGCAAGAACGCAGCTCTGCTGTAAACAGGCACAACGCAATCACGTCCGAAAAAAAACTACTACGGATGAACGAAGAAGAAGAAGAAGATAAATCATTCAAGCTGAAATATACAACACACATATTCAGACCGTAATATTATTTGTAATATTATTATATCTAGATGTTATTGTTTAGTCCACATGATGTTGTATTGTGCATTACCATAGTGCACCATTGATCAGAATTTCATAAACACTGCTACCTTTGTCTTATTGCTACTTTAAGATGACATTTTATCAGTTAAAATATGCCACTTACTCTACTTACATGTTTTCCCAATAATTATTAAAAATTGTTTCCCCTTTTTTATGACATTATGTTTACATGATTTGTTTGGTGTTTGTCCTGAAATTCCAAGTCAAACAGAAAACTAATATGTTTTAAAAAAAATTAATTCAACTAGTGAATGGCCTTGACCTTGGTGAAATGCAGGATAGAGAGCCCCAGATTGATGACAAGTACACAAGCAATGCCTATCTCAGTGGCTTGCGGGCCAGTTCTAAATATCGAGTGTATATCTATGCCCGCACAGCTGCTGGCCGTGGGGAGGGATTCTTCATTGAAATTACCACAACTGCCCCAGGAAGTGAGTTCTTTGAAATATCTGTAATTTTATCAGTTTTTGTTTGCTAGTGAAGACTGTCCCAAGAGCGTTCATCATGCCCTTCTCTTATGGTAAAACTAACTGTCAGGGTCTTTACGATGTTTATTAGACACGCAGTCAAAACTGAAAATGGACGGAATTTTGTGGGACAATTCTACTGGTATATTTTATTTAGAATGCAGGAAGGTATTCCTTCTGATATCATACGCACTCCACCATCCACCTTACTCTTCTCTGACTTTTCATGTAAAAAAATTCCACGTTATGTTTGTATTACACTACTCATGTTCTATGCAGATAAAACATAATGATGGACGGGTTCCTCCATATGAAATCAGTTACAGGTCCATAGGTGCTCAGATCCTCCCCCCAGCATATGCATCAGCGCCTGGTGGCTAATAGTGCCAGTTCTGTGTTGGTTGACGAGGCATCTCTTTTTCCCTGTGTCTTGTGTCTGGCCATGCCGATTCTTACTCCCAAGTCTTTCATCCTGGACAGGGATGTGGATTCACTGACGTCAAAGTCGTCTGTTCTCGCCATATCTTTAAGGACGTTAATAACATCAGCACGATCCATGGGCTGGCCATCGACAGGGGGTGCAGAGCCAGCCAGTTTATCAGCCTATTCATTTCCCTCGACTCCCGCATGTCCCAGGATGAAGATAAAGGTGTCTTTACGGACAACAGACTTCCACAGTGACTCAGTCCACTGCCTACGTACAGATCCAGCTTCGACCTTCTGAATCATGCTCATTGAATCACTTAGTACACATAAAATACAGCAGTGTTTTTGATCTTTAACTTGATGAAATATGACACAACACTGTTGTTGATCTTTAAAATCCCCGGGAAGGTTAACCCGGTCAACAAATGCCCGCAGAAGTCGGATGTGTCGGCCTAACGGCGCAAGAACGCAGCTCTGCTGTAAACGGGCACAACGCAATCACGTCCGAAAAAAAAACTCCGGATGAACGAAGAAGAAGATCTTTAAAATATAACACAAGATCATTGATGATCTTTAACTTCATCTATATCTATATAACACAACAGAATTGTTGATCTTCTACTTAATTAAATATAACACAACAGCATTTTTAAGAGCATGCATCTTTCCCATTGTAACATAGAGACCTGGACACTTACTAAACAAGCTGAACAGCACATACATGCCTTTGAATATAAATGACCGGGAAGGTTAACCCGGTCAACAAATGCCCGCAGAAGTCGGATGTGTCGGCCTAACGGCGCAAGAACGCAGCTCTGCTGTAAACAGGCACAACGCAGTCACATCCGGAAAAAAAATCCGGATGAACGCAGAAGAAGAAGAAGAAGAAGAAGAATATAAATGATATAGATGGGTTCTAAGAATATCTTGGATAAAGAACAGAACAAATGCATCCATATGTTGTTTGTCCATCAAGAATGATGATAACCATTCATTTCATCCAGTGGGGTTGAAAGTGGAGCCGTGAGTTCTAAGATGGCTGATAAGGCCTATTTTGGCTCGAAATGTTCTTTGACAATGTGGGCAAAGAATGCTTGACGTTTCTGGAGGAGGATTTCCTGCAGTGATTTTCTGTCCTGCCTTTTCTTCACAACTCTTGCAGACCTGGTTGCCTCACACGTGACTGCACCCTTGTGTAATGATGCACGCCACGAATTTTGGTCTCTGGCTGCAGTCTCCCAGGTGTCATGTTGAATTCCAAAAGCATTCAGTGAGATTTTCAGAGTTTCTTTAAAACGTTTCCTCTGGCCGCCTTGGGAGTGTTTAGCACAATGCAACTCGTCGTAAAAAATTCGTTTAGGGAGCCTGTGATCTGGCATGCGAGTCAAGTGACCAGCCCAGCGAATCTGATTCTTTATTAGTAGAGTGTGGATATTGGGCATGGATGCTCTTTCTAGGACTTCAGTGTCTGGGATCTTGTCTTGCCATTTAATTTTCTGTAGCTTCCTAAGGCAGACTGTGTGGAAGTGGTTTAATTTCCTAGCGTGTCGCTGATAAACAGTCCAGGTTTCACAAGCATATAGCAGTGTGGATAATACAACTGCTTTGTAGACTTTTAGCTTTGTTTGCAGGCTTATTCCAACTCTGTCCCATACATTCTTGTACAGTCTGCCAAAGGCCGCACTGGCCTTTGAGTTTCTCACTTTCACTTCATCATCGATTGTGGCAGCTTGTGACATAGTGCTGCCAAGATAGGTGAATTTGTCCACAACACTTAGTCTATGACCATTCACTTTGATATTCGGCACAGTGTGATTAATCCCTGGAGCTGGCTGGTACATAACTAGTCTTCTCCAAGTTGATATTGAGCCCAAAGTTGGCACAGGCATATGAGAAAGCTGAAACATTGTGTTGCATGTCCGCCTCTGAGTTGGCATATAGAGCGCAATCATCAGCATACAGGAGCTTTCTGACGGTGTCGCTGTTTATTTTTGTTTTAGCTTTCAGACTTCTGAGATTGAATAACTTTCCATACATGCGGTAGTTGATGTCTATTTCAATGTCGTTGTTCTCGAAGGCATTCGTCAACATTGCTGAAAACATGAGTCTGAACAGTGCATCCATATGACAAGAGCTGAATATTAAAGAAGGTTGGCTACTAAAGACGATAAAACAAAGAAAATTGAAATATTTTGGTCACTTGAAACAGCATGAGAGTTTTGAGAGAACAGTCATGGAGGGGTATATGCCCAAGAAGAGGGGAAGAGGAAGACCTAAGAGAAGATGGGTACAGGATGTGGCAGATGATCTCCGGATGGGTGTATCAGATGCGGGACATCTTGCTTATGACAGAAGTTTTCCCGAAGATTGTTATGGGAGCGAGATTCTGCAAAGAATATGCTAATGAATGAATGAATTTTTGGTCTTTAATGTAATGAAATGTAACACATGCTCCAAGACTGCCCAACATATAACATATCTAGGCAAATCTTCTGGCCTAGAGAGACGACAGTGGAAGATAAACTCTATGGACCACTGTGTGAACTGAAAAAGACAGTTAAATTCATACAAGAGACAACATTGCAGATATAGACATATTTCAAGCGAACGAAAGAAGAAGAACAACAACAGAATTGTTGAACTTTAATGTAATTAAATATAACAGAACAGCATTGTATAGTGAGTGGAAACAAAGGACTCTCCTTGAATATCAAGAAAACAGTAATAATGGTGATACAAAAGAAAAAGGTGACACCAAATTGTGAAAAAAACAATAGAATGGAAAATTCTTAACCAAGTAGATAATTTTAAATACCTAGGGGCATTTTAACATCAGATGGAATATGCACAACAGAAATTAAAAGCATAAAAGGGCAAGCAAAAGCTGCATTTCAGAAAATGAAGAGCATCTTATGTGATAAGTCACTATCATTGAATGTAAGAAAAAGATTGCTGAAATGCCAAATAGAACCTGTATTGCTGTGTGGCAGTGAATCTTGAAATCTAAATGAACAAATTAGGAAGAACTTGGAAGCAACAGTGATGTGGTTCCTGAGACAAATGTTGCGGATTCCTTGGACTGCCAGAGTAAATAACAACGATTGCCTGAAAGAGGCTAATGAAACTAGAACATTATATACAACAATAACAAAGAGATAAACAGCTTTCTTTGGTCATGTGATGAGAAGAGAGGCATTGGAGAACATTGTGACAACTGGAAAGATTGAATGGAAGAGATGGAGGCAGACTAAGAGAAATTATGCTGGATGAATTAAGACCATGGTATGGAGGAATATCATCAGCAGAGTTGGTCCAGAACATTAAAGACCGAGATCTGTGGAGAGCCATGAATGCCTCCGCCAGCTGGCAAGGCACTTGATTATAATGATGATGATGATTTTTGTAAATGTTTTTTTTCTTAAATATGTGATGTAAATGTATATTTTATCTGTATTGTAGATACATATTTTATCTGTATTGTAGATTTATTTTTCATGTGTATTGTAGATGCATATTTTATCTGTATTATAGATGGATATTTTATCTGTATTATAGATGCATATTTTATCTGTATTATAGATGCATATTTTATCTGTACTGTAGATGTATTTTTATCTATATTGTAGATGTTTAATTAATATATAATTCAGAAAGTTATGCCAATAAAATACATTTGTTTTTAATAGCTCCCAGCATGCCTCGGTTCACCATCGCAAATGTTGGCAGGAATTTTATTAATGTTTCCTGGTGGATCAATGCATATGCCACCTCTGGCACAATTGTGTTTGTAGAATATAGAAAACTTGGTGAGTCTATTTGTTACATAACTATTACACCTGAATGTAATAATATTATCATTATTTCTCACTATAAGTATTTCTCACTACCATTGAATGTTACAAAGAGAGTACTGTAATGTTACATACTTGTATAACCTGTTTTTCTGTATGACATTGAATCATGTAACATCAATGAACAAATTAGGAAATTGTTTGGACTCAGTGGAGATGTGGCTCCTGAGACGAATGTTGTGAATACCTTGGACTTCCAGAGTAACCAACAACAAATGCCTGGAAAAAGCTATTGAAAACAGAACATTACAAGAAAGAGACAAACAGCAACTTTGATCGTGTAATGTAAAGAGAGGCACTGGAAAACATTGTGACGATTTGAAAGATCAGAGGGAGAAAAGGCAGAGATAGAATGAAAGAAATTATGGTAGATGGATGAGACGGTGACATGGAGGGATATCATCAGCAGAGTTTACATTTGCGATTTGAGCATGGGACTTCCTGATTTTTGCCCTTATCAGAGAAGGCTAGGAAACTTATCTCACTACCCAAGAGATCATGGGAACACATGGTGTCAGTAGATCCACATGGTTTTTCACAAAATTTGCAGCCTGATGCCGAGATCAAACCCTGGACCTTCATGCCTGAGGTGGACATTCTTACCTCTCAGTCATGGCTTCCTCACACATTCTAATCACATTCTAATCTCACATTCTAATCACAGTAATTGTCAGAGCTTATTGTATTAAATGTCAGTTTTGTCAGTATTTGTCACATCACAATAATCATCAAATCACAGTAATTGTCACATTGTATCATATTCATGTAAATTGTCAGTATTTGTCACATTCTATTTCTAATCACAATAATTGTTAGTGCTTATTGTATTCATGTCAGTGTAATTGCCAGTATTTGTAACATTCTAATCACAACAGTTGTAAGAACTTTGTATTTATATCAATTGTCAGTATTTGCCACATTTTAATTTTAATCACAATAATTGTCAGTGCTTATTGTGTTCATGTCAGTGTAATTGTCAGTATTTATCACATTCTAATCTCAAATGTCAGAGCATATCATATTCATGTCGGTTGTCAGTATTTGTCACATTCTAATCACTGTCTTCACATTTGTTAGATGGTGCTGAGTGGATACGAACCACAGATGAGGTCGTTAACACATGGAAAAATGTTAGCAACCTTGAACCTGGGACTAAATATGAGATCAGAATCAAAGCAACCAATGGGCCGATAGTTGCAGCATCTGCCATTGAAGAAGTCATTACAGATGGCACAGGTAAACTGTCTTAATTATTTTATTGATTGAGTTCAAGAATAGTAACCTTAAACTGATCTTACTCACACATAGTGACAGCAGGAGGAATGATCACACACACCACAAACTGATCTTACTCACACATGGTGACAGCAGGAAGAATGATCTCATGCACCACAAACTGATCTTACCCACACATAGTGACAGCAGGAGGAATGATCACACACACCACAAACTGATCTTACCCACACATAGTGACAGCAGGAGGAATGATCACATACACCACAAACTGATCTTACCCACACATAGTAACAGCAGGAGGAATGATCACACACACCACATACTGATCTTACCCACATATAGTAACAGCAGGAGGAATGATGACACACACCACATACTGATCTTACCCACACACAGTGACAGCAGGAGGAATGATCACACACACCACAAACAGATCTTCTCCACACATAGTGACAGCAGAAGGAATGATCACACACACCACAAACTGATCTTATCCACACATAGTGACAGCAGGAGGAATGATCACACACACCAAAAACAGATCTTCTCCACACACAGTGACAGCAGGAGGAATGATCACACACACCACAAACTAATCTTACCCACACACAGTGACAGCAGGAGGAATGATCACACACACCACAAACAGATCTTCTCCACACACAGTGACAGCAGGAGGAATGATCACACACACCACAAACTAATCTTACCCACACACAGTGACAGCAGGAGGAATGATCACACACACCACAAACTGATCTTCCCCACACATAGTGACAGCAGGAGGAATGATCACACACACCACAAACTAATCTTACCCACACACAGTGACAGCAGGAGGAATGATCACACACACCACAAACAGATCTTCGCCACACATAGTGACAGCAGGAGGAATGATCACACACACCACAAACTAATCTTCCCCACACATAGTGACAGCAGGAGGAATGATCACACACACCACAAACTGATCTTCCCCACACATAGTGACAGCAGGAGGAATGATCACACACACTACAAACTAATCTTACCCACACACAGTGACAGCAGGAGGAATGATCACACACACCACAAACAGATCTTCTCCACACATAGTGACAGCAGGAGGAATGATCACACACACCACAAACTAATCTTCCCCACACATAGTGACAGCAGGAGGAATGATCACACACACCACAAACTGATCTTCCCCACACATAGTGACAGCAGGAGGAATGATCACACACACCACAAACTGATCTTCCCCACACATAGTGACAGCAGGAGGAATGATCACACACACCACAAACTGATCTTCCCCACACAAACACACACAATGATAGTTGGAAGAACAATCACATGTACCAATCCTCCATATTTCTTTGCAAATACAGTCTCATGCCTTCTAATGTACAGCGTATTATCTCACATTTTAATTTTCTAATTAATAGTACTTATTTGTTTTCAGCTGTTGCCTCTGCGTTGATTGGCAACTTTGGTTGGTTCATTGGGATGGTCCTGGCCATTCTTCTGATTATCGGCCTTGTCATCCTCTTCTTCATCTGCCATAAGAGAGGATTTCGGTTTGCCCAGAAGGAGGAGGCATCCTATTACGACGGTGGTGATCATGATGATGCATACACCGGTAGATATGATAGTAAGCTATTAACCACCAGTAAACCTGTCTTCACCTTTAACTTTCCTTGGCTTTGTAGTTTGTAGAAAGAAGCTGCTCCCAGAAAGGTTTTACGTAGACCTCCTTGAGTCTTAAATAGGGATGTTGTATTATGATGGGTCTTAGTACATGGTTCTCACACCTATGAGGCTTCTGCCTTATTGCCTTCTTAATGATACCCAATGAAATGATACTCCTTCTTCAATTTCTTCATCTGTAAATTCAAAGCTGTTTTCTATCCCATGCAGGTTTAACTTAAATACAACATATTTTATTTAAAGAAGTAAAATTAAATACGATGGGAGGAGTTAATGTAATAATTGTGATGCAATGGACGAATGTAACAACTGGCTATGATAGTACAGTTTCAGACAATTATATTATGTAATGAGTGGCCAATACATGTATGGCATGTTCCTTCCTACAGTATGAGTTAATATATCTGCTGGGATATTAGACTGAGCACTTTTCAGGGAGCAGTTATCTTGTCTAAGCATGTATCTACGTCTGCATGTGTGTTGTCCAATAACATATTTACTAATAATTAAATGTATGGTTGTTTTTATGCACAGATACATCTCTGTTTCTGTTTTTTTTTTTAAAGAACTCAAACTAATATACGAAACTGAACATGAAATTACAAGATGAAAGTAATCCAACTAATATATGAAACTGAATTTGAACTCGCTCCAGTCCAAATTCTCTTTTCTTTCCAGAAAAGTCTCAGATATCTGTTTTATGTAGCTGGATCAGTCGTAACGTTGCATGATGGTCATAAGAAATCCTGCCACTTTATCATGTAGCAAGTTCTTTGTAGAATATCACTCTCATCACAGATCGGAAAGATTTTTAATCCTTTGTAATTTCTCGCGCCTAAGATATCATTCTCATCACAGCCCATTGCAAAGATCTTTAATCCTTTGTCATTTCTCATGCCCAAGATATCACTTTCATCACAGCCCATTGGACAGATTTTTAATCCCTTGTCATTTCTCATGCCCAAGATATCACTCTCATCATAGACCAATGGAAAGGTTTTTAATCTTTTGTCATTTCTCATACCCCGTTGCTGAAAAGTCGACAGGGTCGGCTTCATAGCACCGGGTTTTGTCCCATATGGCTCAGTCTCTTTCCGCAGCACGGAAAGCGTCGCACAAAGCACGAACTCCATAGCTCCAGCGATGACCCACAGGAGTCTCCGAAACATTTAACTCATGAACCGAAGGATGTGGCCCGGAATCGAACCCACAACCTTCGGAGCCCGAGTCAAACGGCTTGACCACTTTGCCACAGAGACTCCGATCCCAGGATGTCTGCAATGTCCTGTGTACATCTTTGTATTGGCTGACCTCTGCCTCCTTCCATAACTGTTCTTTTCAAACCACTGTGATGTTTAACATGGTCAGAGTATTTCAGTTTCCGTGACGTGACGCTGTATAATGACAGTATCCGTGACGTGATGCTGCATAATGACAGTTTCTGTGACATGATGCTGTATAATGACAGTTTCCGTGATGTGACGCTGTATAATGACAGTTTCCGTGATGTGATGCTGTATAATGACAGTTTCTATGACGTGACGCTGTATAATGACAGTTTCCATGACGTGATGCTGTATAATGACAGTTTCTGTGACGTGACGCTGTATAATGACAGTTTCTGTGACGTGATGCTGTATAATGACAGTTTCCGTGACGTGATGCTGTATAATGACAGTTTCCATGATGTGATGCTGTATAATGACAGTTTCCATGACGTGACGCTGTATAATGACAGTAAACGTGACGTGATGCTGTATAATGACAGTTTCCATGACGTGATGCTGTATAATGACAGTTTCCGTGACGTGATGCTGTATGGTCCCCCCTGGTCCAGACAGCGTCACAACAGAAATGATTAATGCTTTAGAAGAATATGGAATAGATAAAGTTACCAGTCTGCTTAATACAATATATGATACTGGAAATATACCTTAGGAGTTATGTAATTCTGTATTTATTGCAATCCCAAAGAAATCAGGAGCCTTGGAATGTGATCAACATCGAACAATTAGTATAATGAGTCACATCACGAAGATTTTGCTAAGAATTATCATGCAAAGAGTTAGGAGGAAAATACAACCTGAAATAGGAGAAGAACAATGTGGGTTTGTAGTAGGCAAGTGTACAGTAAATGCTGTGTATATACTGAGAACCGTAATCGAACGTTCTATAGAAGTAAACAAAGATCTACACCTTTGCTTTATTGACTACACAAAGGCTTTTGATAAAGTGAGACATGTCAACATGATAAGGATGCTTGAAGATCTACAAATTGATGGGAAAGACCTTAGACTTGTAAAAAACATATATTGGAAACAACAAGCTGCCATAAGAGTTGATAATGAAGTAAGCCAATATCAGCCTATTAAGAGAGGTGTGAGACAGGGATGTGTAATGTCTCCAGATCTGTTTTCCCTGTACAGTGAAAATATTTTCAGAAATATTGAAAATATGGAAGGAATCAACATTGGGGGACGATGCATCAATAACATTAGATATGCAGATGATACAGTCTTGATTGCAGACAATGAACAGGACCTGCAAAATTTAGTAGATGCGGTTGTTACACACAGTGAACAACAAGGGTTAGAATTAAATTGTAAAAAGACACAGATTATGGTCGTCACTAGGAAGAACGAAATACCACAGTGTAATATACAAGTAAATGGGAATATTCTTCAACAAGTGAATAGGTACAATTATCTCGGAACAGTAATAACATCTGATGGGAGATGCCTTGAAGAGATTAGAACAAGAATCGCCATGGCAAAAGTAGCCTTTAGCAAGATGAAAAACATACTGACCAATAAAAAGATGTCAATTGAAACGAGAAAAAGAGTGTTGAGATGCTACATAGAACCTGTACTTTTATATGGATGTGAAGCGTGGACAATGAGCAGCCAGGCTGAAAAACTTCTGATGGCTGTAGAAATGTGGTTTCTGAGGAAAATGCAAAGAATACCATGGACAGCCAGAAAGACCAATGAAGAAGTCCTTCAAGAAACAAATGAAGATCGTAAACTGATCAGAGACATTAGACGTAGACAGTCAAAATTTTTTGGGCATGTTATGAGAAGAAATGATTTGGAGAACTTGGTGACAACTGGTAAGATCGAGGGGAACAGACCAAGGGGAAGACCTAGAAACAAGTATCTGGATGGCTTGGCCTTGTGGCATGGTCGAGACAGAAACACGGAACTGATCCACGACTCTGTTGATCGAGTGAGATGGCAGAACATGACCGCCCACGCTTACCGGCATGGCGCATGATGGATGGATGGATGCTGTATAATGACAGTTTCCGTGACGTGATGCTGTATAATGACAGTTTCCGTGACGTGATGCTGTATAATGACAGTTTCCATGACGTGATGCTGTATAATGACAGTTTCTTCAGTGTTCAGATCTGGTAAAATATCAGTGTTTTATCCTGCCAATATTGGAGACTGAACACTAGACACTGTGTTGGAGGGGAGTGGCAGGGTGAACTAGCCACTATTCTACCACGACTGTTGCCTTGACTTATTGAAGCCACTATTATACCACAACTGTTGCCTTGACTTATTGGGGCCACTATTATACCACAACTGTTGCCTTGACTTATTGAAGCCACTATCTACCACAACTGTTGCCTTAACTTATTGAAGCCACTATTCTACCACAACTGTTGCCTTGACTTATTGGGGCCACTATTATACCACAACTGTTGCCTTAACTTATTGAAGCCACTATTCTACCACAACTGTTGCCTTGACTTATTGGAGCCACTATTATACCACAACTGTTGCCTTGACTTATTGGGGCCACTATTCTACCACAACTGTTGCCTTATTGAAGCCACTATTCTACCACAACTGTTGCCTTGACTTATTGGAGCCACTATTCTACCACAACTGTTGCCTTGACTTATTGGAACCACTATTCTACCACAACTGTTGCCTTGACTTATTGAAGCCACTATTCTACCACAACTGTTGCCTTGACTTATTAGAGCCACTATTCTACCACAACTGTTTTCTTAACTTATTGAAGCCACTATTCTACCACAACTGTTGCCTTGACTTATTGAAGCCACTATTCTACCACAACTGTTGCCTTGACTTATTGAAGCCACTATTCTACCACAACTGTTGCCTTGACTTATTGAAGCCACTATACTACCACAACTGTTGCCTTGACTTATTGGAGCCACTATTATACCACAACTGTTGCCTTAACTTATTGGAGCCACTATTCTACCACAACTGTTGCCTTGACTTATTGGGGCCACTATTATACCACAACTGTTGCCTTGACTTATTGAAGCCACTATCTACCACAACTGTTGCCTTGACTTATTGGGGCCACTATTCTACCACAACTGTTGCCTTAACTTATTGAAGCCACTATTCTACCACAACTGTTGCCTTGACTTATTGGGGCCACTATTATACCACAACTGTTGCCTTAACTTATTGAAGCCACTATTCTACCACAACTGTTGCCTTGACTTATTGGAGCCACTATTATACCACAACTGTTGCCTTGACTTATTGGGGCCACTATTCTACAACTGTTGCCTTATTGAAGCCACTATTCTACCACAACTGTTGCCTTGACTTATTGGAGCCACTATTCTACCACAACTGTTGCCTTGACTTATTGGAACCACTATTCTACCACAACTGTTGCCTTGACTTATTGAAGCCACTATTCTACCACAACTGTTGCCTTGACTTATTAGAGCCACTATTCTACCACAACTGTTTTCTTAACTTATTGAAGCCACTATTCTACCACAACTGTTGCCTTGACTTATTGAAGCCACTATTCTACCACAACTGTTGCCTTGACTTATTGAAGCCACTAATCTACCACAACTGTTGCCTTAACTTATTGAAGCCACTATACTACCACAACTGTTGCCTTGACTTATTGGAGTCACTATTATACCACAACTGTTGCCGTAACTTATTGGAGCCACTATTCTACCACAACTGTTGCCTTGACTTATTGGAGCCACTATTATACCACAACTGTTGCCTTGACTTATCGGTGTGATTTGTAACGGATGACATTCAGTTAGTTAGTTAGTTAGTTAGTTAGTCGACAGATCATCCTCGTTGCACATCGGACCATTCAGTCCATAAGTGCTCGGATCCCCTCCTCAGCAAATCCCGCAGCGTGTAGCGGCTAACGATGCCAGTTCTGTGTTGGTTTATCAATCTTCTTTGGCTTCCTGCGTAGTGTTCTTGTTTGGCCACCCCTCTTTTAATTTGCTGCTCTCGCAGTCTGGCCATTGTTGTAGATTCACAGTCATCACTTGGTTCTTGCAAAAGTCTCACTTCTCGTAGAGCATTCAGAATGTCAGCCTGGTCCATGGCGCGTCCGCCCTCAACAGTAGCCTCACCTGCGAGCTTGTCAGCCCGCTCATTTCCTTGTACTCCCGCATGCCCTGGCGCGAAGATGAAACTAATCTTTGCCAGCCGAGACCGCTTCAGAGGCAGCAACCATTCTCTTCGGATCGACCCCTCCTCTATCCTCTTGATCATGTTCATTGAGTCGCTAAGGAAACAAGCCCTAGTGAATGTCTGTGTCTCGAGCCATGTTATTGCTTTACTTACTGCCATGACTTCCATGGTCAGGCTACTTGTGGTTTCAGTGAAAGCACCAGAGTCCTCCTTCACAATTCTCCCTCCGGCCCGAGCTGTAAAGGCCCATGAGCTTCTCACATGTCGGACGACCGACCCATCTGTGTAGATGACCGCGTCACTGTCTAGCGAATTCTCGAAAATCAACGCTTGTACTTCAGCCTCAACAGCAGCCGGATTTTCTTGTCTGCATTTTCTATCTAGTTGGATGCAAACTGAAAAGGATGTGCAGAAGTCTGTTGGCACTTGCACCCACTCCTCGCCAGGTTCTAAGTCCTCAAGTGAACACACCTGTTGAAGAATGTCCTCGGCTTGACCCATCCACGACCGTCCTCTTTTTAACCTGCTGCCCTTCACCTTCCTAATTTCACTATGCAGTGGATGCTGTGTGTTTGCGTTAATTCTGAGGTAGGCACGTGCCCTGCAAACTTGCATTCTCTCTTCAATGGTTGGAAAATCAAGAAGGTAGCGCATCGCCCTGCATGCTGTATCTCTTGTACATCCAAGAATAATGCGCATAGCTTCATTCTGTATCCTTTCCATCCTTTCTATCTGCTTATGGCTGACAGTCAGGATTGCCATTGCATACTCCAAAATAGACATGACCAGCCCCTCGTACAGAAGACATAGATGGCGCTGCTCACAGTTTGCTGCCGCCATCACCCGCATCGCTGCCAAACCCCGCTTGGCCTTTGTTATCACCTGGTCTATGTGCACATTATAAGCAAGGCTTCGATCAAACCGTATCCCCAGGTAATTCATTGCCTGCGTTCTTTCCACCGTCTCTGAACACAGCATTACAGTTGGTGTTGGATTGTTGACAATATGATTATTCAACGAGAACCAAGTCACTGTTGCCTTTGTTGGGTTGACCATTGCCCCAGCTTCATCACACCAAGTACTTATGCGATTGAGTTCGGTTTGTAGTTCCACAGCAACCTCCTCTCTATCCTTACCCTGACGATACACTAAAACATCATCGGCGTATGACAATGTCCTGCCAGGTCCAGTGATCTGCTCACTGGTGATTCTCACTGTGTAGGCGTTGAACAGTATCCGGAGATAATGGTGATCCCTGTGGTAGGCCAGGATATATTGTTGTTGGTTCCGAAGTCCAACTGCCACATCTAAAAACTACTTTCCGTTGGAAGAGAGCTGCAGCGATCCAACTAAGGAGGAATGGACTTACGTTTAGTTCAAGAAGCTGAAACATTAAAAAATCCAGTGGTACTCTGTTGTATGCGTCCTCAAGATCAATCGCTGCAGCAACGGTTTCAGTGCCTGAGTGGAAACCTTCATAGACATCGTGGGCAAAGACTGCTGCATTGGTCCAGGTTTCTCTTTTTGGACGGTACCCACCCAGGGTAGGTGGGAAAACACCTTGCCTCTCTACTTGGCTTGATATTTTCCTGGCAATTACCTTCTCCAGCAGCTTGCCTATTGTATTCTGCATGGTTATAATTCGATATCCCTGAATTTTCTTGTGGTCTTTGTCAGGCTTCGGCAAGGGAATCGGATAGCTGTGTAACCATTCCTCCTTGATGCTAGCACTCCCTATACTGTTGTTGTACATGTCTGCTAGTTTCTCTAGCTCATTGTCGGTACACCTATTTATGTCGTCGTATCTTATGCCATCAGGACCTGGAGCACTGTTTTTTGATCGTCGAAGCACAGCCTTGATTTCTTTCACTGACATTCAGTGGGCACAGATAACTCCATAAGTGCACCAGTCTCCCTCCATAGATCACACAAGGAGAATCTCAGAACAGTGCACAAACCTGTAGTGTCAAAAAATATCTAAATGTATGATTGCCATAATCAGAGATGCTCTGGATATTCCTCTTTTTGAAAATGTATTTTGTGGCTAGGTTTTTCTAGTTACAAATGTATCATGGGCAGCAACCTATTTGGCCTCCTCTTTTACAATTTCTATAGGTACTCCTTGTTTTTTTGCCCTTATTTGAGAAGACTAGATATCCAATCTACAACCCCAGAATCAGGGGAGACAATAGCATCTTTTTCTCACTTTGTGAAAAATTCATACCATCCACACCTTAGATCATGCTTTCTGTTCAAGCTAAAGACAGATGTCATACCTCTAAGCCACTCCACCACCTATTCTCATTCCTGATATTCTTCCAATCAGACTAATATAGGGCATTTGTTTGATATGGACTTTATAGTTCAGGGTAAACAGGACCTCATTTCAAACCCATAGTAAGATCACATAGCTGTAACGGACAACCATTCTGCTGACTTTGCTAATAAGTCACACTAGTTTAGTTGTTGTAGTTGTGTGATCTCAGTGGAACAGAAGACTGCCAAAACTAGAATAGACTCACTTGTCGTCTTCTTCTCCTTCTGTCTTTCACCTCCCACTGGAGTGGATGTCCTCAACCAACTCACGCCAGAGCCCTTTGTAAACTTGTTCACAATTGGTTGGATTTAGCCACTAAAGTTTACAATGGCATGAAGTAACCAGTCTCATACCAACTTTCCTTAGTGGCTTCCTTAGTCATGCTTGGTGCATTACAGTGTTAGTGTTCTTTGCTGTCCCTTTGGGCCCAGTAATACATGGGATAGGCTGACTTGTACAAGCAGGTAATGGCTGTGAGTTTGAGAACATAAAATCATTAAAATAACAATGAGATGTCACCTTAACTAATAAAATGTAACTTAGTATCGGTTGCTTGGTTTGTGAATGCTCTGAGTTTTCACTCTTAACTCGGCATTGAGGCTGAGTTTCCACTCTTTATTCTGATCTATTGAGGCTGAGTTTTGACTCTTACCTCTGATCTATTGAGGCTGAGATTTCACTTTTACCTCGAATGTATTGAGGCTTAGTTTTCACTCTTAACTCTGCATTGAAGTTTAGTTTTCACTTTTAACTCTGCATTGAAGTTTAGTTTTCACTCTTAACTCTGCATTTAAGTTTAGTTTTCACTCTTCACTCTGCATTGAAGTTGAGTTTGTTCGAGCTTGGGAGAGGGCTTGTATCTATCAGAGCGAGGTTGGTGTGGATACTTTTTTCCTGATCCGGTTTCAAAGTACCATCTCCATGGGACTGTTACAGAACTGTCCTTTCCCCCTTCAAGCTTAGAAACCAGTGGGGTGTGCAAGGCCAGTACTGGGCATTTACATCAGCAGAGAGGCATATTTGGTTGTAACTGGGTCATGATTCAGCACAGCACTGATCATGTTACCTCCATGAGCTTTGGATATTTTGTTCTCAGCAGAGAGGCATATTTGGTTGTAACTGGGTCATGATTCAGCACAGCACTGATCATGTTTCCTCCATGAGCTTTGGATATTTTGTTCTCAGCAGACCCCGCTCAATGCCCAGAGGGCCTAGCCTAGTATATATGAAGACCTTTGCACATCCAGTGTTTGATTTTTTAATACATAAACTCCTTTGAATTGGTGTAAAATAATACATTTTAGCATTATGATTGTGTATACTGAATTGTCTAACAACCGAGATATAGAAAAACTATCCCAGATATAGTAGGTATTTTATTCAACATTACACAATCTATTGAAATGTTACTAATCATAAGTAATCAATAGAAGGCAAAATAAGCACATATGTATGTGTGTGCATGCTTGTGTGCGAGCATGCATACCCATAGTGGCGGAGAATATTTACCATTTTATTTAATCAACTATGGATGATGGGGGAAACAAACAGAACCTTAACAGTTTTACTATTTGGTTGAATACAGAGGAATTTGTACATAAAGACAAGTGAGGCAAAGTAGACAACACGAATACAGTGATAACAAGCATAGCTGAAATGTGTAGGGATGCATTTAAACATGTCATAAATAACGTTGAGAGGTACCTTACAGATTCTGTTGATGAATTATTGATTTAAAAATTACCATAGCTTGCATAATGTCTGAATATGCATCAGAAAACAGCAAATTAAATGGTTTTGCCATATAACTAGATTATCAACTAACAGTACACCACAAGCAATGATGTACAGACCAAATGAAGCAGGAGAAGAGACAGGCCACATAAACAATGGACACAGGGAATAGCAGAGTCCATGAGAATCTCAATACATGAAGCCCGAAAATGGGCACTCTCCCACTGTTTATGCTTCACCTTGACACCACAAGGTGCAAGAGGAACCAGAGAGATGAGATGGACAAAGTCACAAAGGAACAAGTGTCTTACAATAGCCGGAAAACCCTTGCAATAGCTCACATAGTGTAAGTTCACATATTACTTTTGAGATATGCATCTGTCAAGATCAGTTTATTCACAATAGAAAATGGTAAATATTCCTTGCTACACGTGTATATCAATATATAATATAGCATATATTAGTAGTTAGTGAGTATATAGTTGTTGCTGTGTGGTAGAACATACACTAAAGTAGTGTACTAATATACAATTAATTCACATACATACAGTTCACACATAATCATAATCATGTCCTTTGTTAAATAGGCAGAGGCATTCATGTCTTTCCACAGATCTCAGTCCTTGTTGTTCTGGATCAGTTCTGTTGATGGTATTCTTCCCTTCCAGTCTTATATCACCCAGCATTTCTATCTTTCTGCCTCTAGCTACTGTACTGTTGATGGTATTCTTCCCTTCCAGTCTTATATCACCCAGCATTTCTATCTTTCTGCCTCTAGCTCTTGTACTGTTGATGATATTCTTCCCTTCCAGTCTTATATCACCCAGCATTTCTATCTTTCTGCCTCTAGCTCTTGTACTGTTGATGATATTCTTCCCTTCCAGTCTTATATCACCCAGCATTTCTATCTTTCTGCCTCTAGCTCTTGTACTGTTGATGATATTCTTCCCTTCCAGTCTTATATCACCCAGCATTTCTATCTTTCTGCCTCTAGCTCTTGTACTGCTGATATTCTTCCCTTCCAGTCTTAGATCACCCAGCATTTCTATCTTTCTGCCTCTAGCTACTGTACTGTTGATGATATTCTTCCCTTCCAGTCTTAGATCACCCAGCATTTCTATCTTTCTGCCTCTAGCTCTTGTACTGTTGATGATATTCTTCCCTTCCAGTCTTAGATCAGCCAACATTTCTATCTTTCTGCCTCTAGCTACTGTACTGTTGATGATATTCTTCCCTTCCAGTCTTAGATCAGCCAGCATTTCTATCTTTCTGCCTCTAGCTCTTGTACTGTTGATGATATTCTTCCCTTGCAGTCTTAGATCACCCAACATTTCTATCTTTCTGCCTCTAGCTACTGTACTGTTGATGATATTCTTCCCTTCCAGTCTTAGATCAGCCAACATTTCTATCTTTCTGCCTCTAGCTACTGTACTGTTGATGGTATTCTTCCCTTCCAGTCTTATATCACCCAGCATTTCTATCTTTCTGCCTCTAGATCTTGTACTGTTGATGATATTCTTCCCTTCCAGTCTTATATCACCCAGCATTTCTATCTTTCTGCCTCTAGCTCTTGTACTGTTGATGATATTCTTCCCTTCCAGTCTTATATCACCCAGCATTTCTATCTTTCTGCCTCTAGCTCTTGTACTGTTGATGATATTCTTCCCTTCCAGTCTTATATCACCCAGCATTTCTATCTTTCTGCCTCTAGCTCTTGTACTGTTGATGATATTCTTCCCTTCCAGTCTTATATCACCCAGCATTTCTATCTTTCTGCCTCTAGCTCTTGTACTGCTGATATTCTTCCCTTCCAGTCTTAGATCACCCAGCATTTCTATCTTTCTGCCTCTAGCTACTGTACTGTTGATGATATTCTTCCCTTCCAGTCTTAGATCACCCAGCATTTCTATCTTTCTGCCTCTAGCTCTTGTACTGTTGATGATATTCTTCCCTTCCAGTCTTAGATCAGCCAACATTTCTATCTTTCTGCCTCTAGCTACTGTACTGTTGATGATATTCTTCCCTTCCAGTCTTAGATCAGCCAGCATTTCTATCTTTCTGCCTCTAGCTCTTGTACTGTTGATGATATTCTTCCCTTCCAGTCTTAGATCACCCAACATTTCTATCTTTCTGCCTCTAGCTACTGTACTGTTGATGATATTCTTCCCTTCCAGTCTTAGATCAGCCAACATTTCTATCTTTCTGCCTCTAGCTACTGTACTGTTGATGGTATTCTTCCCTTCCAGTCTTATATCACCCAGCATTTCTATCTTTCTGCCTCTAGATCTTGTACTGTTGATGATATTCTTCCCTTCCAGTCTTATATCACCCAGCATTTCTATCTTTCTGCCTCTAGATCTTGTACTGTTGATGGTATTCTTCCCTTCCAGTCTTAGATCACCCAGCATTTCTATCTTTCTGCCTCTAGCTACTGTACTGTTGATGGTATTCTTCCCTTCCAGTCTTAGATCACCCAGCATTTCTATCTTTCTGCCTCTAGCTACTGTTGATCTTTCTGTTCATCACCATGTTCTCCAATGAGTCTTTTCTCACCACACACCCAAAGATTACAGGTTGTCTCTTTCTTATATTGCTTACAATGTTCTACTTTCATTAGCCTTTTCCAGGCAGTCGTTGTTAGCTTCTCTGGCTGTCCAAGGAGTTCACAACATTCGCCTTAGAAATCACATCTCTGCTACCTCAAAGCTCTTTCTAATTTGTTCATCCACGTTCCATGATTCACTGCCTTAAAGTAGAACAGGTTTGATTGAACAATTCAGTACTTACTCTTTTTGTTGGATTCGCTTGCCTTGAACTCTAGTCCACACATATGCTACAACTTCTAGTATTGCTGGACTGATTTTTGCGTGTGGATTAGCTTTCCCTATTGCCAACGTCCTTTGCCATTAGGCAAATCCACTCTGACTTCTGAGGTACTCATAATTTATGTCCCAAAGTCAAGGATGAGAAGTCAACATTTTAGTTCAGTTGACCAGTGTTGAGGCTGAACACTCTACCTTGACATCAGTACACCAGAAGTTTAAGAATGTGTGTTCTTATCCATTCGGCCACACTGACCTCAGTGAAAGTGATTTATTGCATAAGATAAATTTCATCTTCTGAAATGCAACATTTACTTGGCCTATAAACCTCTGTTACATGTCTTCATCTAATTTCTGATTGTAATATCACGTTTTCATATTGTAATGTCACATTTAGGTGTTTTCTTTAACTTTCATACAACCATTGTTTCTGTTTCCTTGATATTCAAAGAAGGTCCTTTGCACAGTCTGTTTTTACAATGTCCAATAGCTTTTACAGTTCTTTTTGGTTTTCACCTATCAGCACCATGTCCACTGCATAATGCAGATTTTTGTCACAAACACTCTTTAGATAAGCTTGGATAGACATTTATATGTAGTTCAGATAACCAGTAGAAGAGTACCCTGTAGATGCACCTTGCATATAGTTAACACGTCCACTAGAAGAATGTCCTATAATTATATGTGTATGTAGTTCACGTCCACTAGAAGAATGTCCTATAATTATACATGTATGTAGTTCACACATCTACTAGAAGAATGTCCTATAATTATACATGTATGCAGTTCACATGTCCACTAGAAGAATGTCCTATAATTATATGTTTATGAAGTTCACATGTCCACTAGAAGAATGTCCTATAATTATATGTGTATGTAGTTCACGTCCACTAGAAGAATGTCCTATAATTATATATGTATGTAGTTCACACATCTACTAGAAGAATGTCCTACAATTATACGTGTATGTAGTTCACATGTCCACTAGAAGAATGTCCTATAATTATGTATGTATGTATGTCCACTAGAAGAATGTCCTATAATTATATGTTTATGAAGTTCACATGTCCACTAGAAGAATGTCCTATAATTATACATGTATGTAGTTCACACTATAATTATACATGTATGTAGTTCACATGTCCACTAGAAGAATGTCCTATAATTATATGTTTATGTAGTTCACATGTCCACTAGAAGAATGTCCTATAATTATGTATGTATGTATGTCCACTATAAGAATGTCCTATAATTATATGTTTATGAAGTTCACATGTCCACTAGAAGAATGTCCTATAATTATACATGTATGTAGTTCACACATCTACTAGAAGAATGTCCTATAATTATACATGTATGTAGTTCACATGTCTACTAGAAGAATGTCCTATAATTATATGTTTATGTAGTTCACATGTCCACTAGAAGAATGTCCTATAATTATGTATGTATGTATGTCCACTAAAAGAATGTCCTATAATTATATGTTTATGAAGTTCACATGTCCACTAGAAGAATGTCCTATAATTATGTATGTATGTATGTCCACTAGAAGAATGTCCTATAATTATGTATGTATGTATGTCCACTAAAAGAATGTCCTATAATTATATGTTTATGAAGTTCACATGTCCACTAGAAGAATGTCCTATAATTATATGTTTATGAAGTTCACATCTCCACTAGAAGAATGTCCTATAATTATATGTCTATGAAGTTCACATGTCCACTAGAAGAATGTCCTATAATTATACTTGTATGTAGTTCACATGTCCACTAGAAGAATGTCCTATAATTATATGTCTATGAAGTTCACATGTCCACTAGAAGAATGTCCTATAATTATATGTCTATGAAGTTCACATGTCCACTAGAAGAATGTCCTATAATTATATGTCTATGAAGTTCACATGTCCACTAGAAGAATGTCCTATAATTATATGTGTATGTAGTTCACGTCCACTAGAAGAATGTCCTATAATTATACATGTATGTAGTTCACACATCTACTAGAAGAATGTCCTACAATTATACGTGTATGTAGTTCACATGTCCACTAGAAGAATGTCCTATAATTATGTATGTATGTATGTCCACTAGAAGAATGTCCTATAATTATATGTTTATGAAGTTCACATGTCCACTAGAAGAATGTCCTATAATTATACATGTATGTAGTTCACACTATAATTATACATGTATGTAGTTCACATGTCCACTAGAAGAATGTCCTATAATTATATGTTTATGTAGTTCACATGTCCACTAGAAGAATGTCCTATAATTATGTATGTATGTATGTCCACTATAAGAATGTCCTATAATTATATGTTTATGAAGTTCACATGTCCACTAGAAGAATGTCCTATAATTATACATGTATGTAGTTCACACATCTACTAGAAGAATGTCCTATAATTATACACGTATGTAGTTCACATGTCTACTAGAAGAATGTCCTATAATTATATGTTTATGTAGTTCACATGTCCACTAGAAGAATGTCCTATAATTATGTATGTATGTATGTCCACTAGAAGAATGTCCTATAATTATGTATGTATGTATGTCCACTAGAAGAATGTCCTATAATTATGTATGTATGTATGTCCACTAGAAGAATGTCCTATAATTATGTATGTATGTATGTCCACTAAAAGAATGTCCTATAATTATATGTTTATGAAGTTCACATGTCCACTAGAAGAATGTCCTATAATTATATGTTTATGAAGTTCACATCTCCACTAGAAGAATGTCCTATAATTATATGTCTATGAAGTTCACATGTCCACTAGAAGAATGTCCTATAATTATACTTGTATGTAGTTCACATGTCCACTAGAAGAATGTCCTATAATTATATGTCTATGTAGTTCACATGTCCACTAGAAGAATGTCCTATAATTATATGTCTATGAAGTTCACAGGGTTAAGTTGCAGTGTGTACTGCAGGCACATTGATATAGTTCCTTTAAAAAATATTATAGCTCCATCTGAGGAGGAAGTTGTGAAATATTTCCATGCCTACCAAGACAAAGACTATTACAATTTACAGAATGCCACTGAAAACAATAATACTATTTTCAAATAAAATACCAGGCTGTTTGGACTTTATAATTTAAAACATTATGATTCACAAGGGCACTTCAATTGAAAATTTCGAAATTAACAAAACAGCATTTTTGATATGTCCATCTCTCCCTACTTGCAAGCATCTCTGATGTGATCCTTTACTTTATCAGCAGTTGGCCAAATCAAGGCCAGTTTTGATTGTTATGTCTGCTGAAAGTGTCCAGCTCTAAATAGTTTCACAGACAACTTAGCCCAAGCAGCATTCACTTTGGGAGGAGCAGATGTCTTTCTATTATTATTCTTTCTTCATTGTCTTTTGCAACGTTCTATTCTACTGCAAGACATCTCTAATTGTAGCATAGGCCATCAGCCAACTCATGCCAAGACCTATGTAGAATTGTCTATGATTGGTTGGATTTTGATAGTAAACTAACCAGTCTCATGCTAACCCACCTGAGTCTCCTGTAACCACATGCATGGCAAGCTACAGCATTACTATTCCTTGAGTCTCTGTGGCGAAGTGGTCAAGCCGTTTGACTTGTGATCCGAAGGTTGTGGGTTCGATTCCGGGCCGCACCCTTCGGTTTACGAGTTAAATGTTTCGGAGACTCCTGTGGGTCGTCGCTAAAAGCTACGGAGTTCGTGCTTTGTGTGATGCTTTCCGCGCTGCGGAAAGAGACCGAGCCATATGGGATAAAACCCGGTGCGATGAAGTCGACCCTGTCGACTTTTAAGCGACTTTTATTACTATTCCTTGACTTCTCGTATGGGCCTCAGAAACACAAAGACATTGCACCTTGTTATGGGGGAAAATTTAACAGGAAACATTTACAGGAGAATAATCTGACAAATTCCAAGAACAATATTCTTAATTCTTTGATTTTCAGGACAAGATAGCTACTCATTTCAAATTCCAGATAAAAGATGTTACTAAGTGTACTGCTAAGTGTACTAACCCATTCTTTATCCCTCCGCTTAATAAGTGTGAATTGTAATTGACAATGATGATAGCAGAGTAAATGCATGCCACATAACAATACAATATAAATTATCTCCATGAGTATGTTTGTGTGAGCATGTGCTCAATATTTTACAGCCAAAATAAATGTTAATTATGTTTTTTCCCCTAAATGCTCCATCTAGTGTTTGTGTTTTTTCAGTTCAAACAAGCCATTTCTTTTCCTGTAAATGTAAATTATCATTGTTTCTGATTTCTGGTTTGGTTACTTTAATCACAGGCATGAGGTAAAGTTGAGACCACATTGTTATGAATAAAGGGAGGCCACTGAGGTCTTTGCTGGTCTTGTAGAATCCCATGCAAGACTTCTGCCATACTTCCTCCTCTGTAAAAATCTCTATTATCATCCCGTGCATCATAGCTTGCATCCCTGCTGTCTAGCCATCACAGATCAAATTTAATTGACAGAGGGCCTTGTAGTTAGTGGGTTATGCCCCTTCCCTCCTCCCACCACTCAATCGATGCATTGACTAGAAACCACAGTTTATGAACCTCCAGCATTAATCAACCAACCCCAAAATCGTGTGGGAAAAGATAGTCCAGCTGACAGTTTGTTGTTAAACTTTATATAACAAATGATGAATCATTGCTAAATATCCATCAAATGTGTCCAACTAAATGTCAAAAAGGTGCTAACTAGAGAAAAACTAGCAGCTCAATCAATTCACAGTTCTCAGAAGTTGAGAAAATTGCCTGACTGGCCCAGATTTGCTGCATTTGAATGTCTCATAAGAATTATGTGGTTAAGAATATTTTATTACTCATTCAGTAATTGGAAAATTACTGACTCTTTCACATTTCCAAGGTGAGAATTCTACCCCAAGCACACCAATCCGTGTGGCTCACAAAATATTTTCTCAAAACATGTTCATATTCTAGTTTGGTTAGTTGCATATCCTTTACAGGACATCGCAGTCAACTCCTGCATTGTTTGACTGTTTTGATCCTTGGGCAATTTTACATTCAGTAGTTTGCCATTGCCTTCTGAATTACCGGAACTCATACCATTGTATGAAAAACAATGCAAGGTGGTTTGCTTTCACCCACAGCTGTGTTTCAAACCCAGTATGCCGGATTCTGAATTGCATTCATAACCCCTTTGCCACAGAGCCATCGTATTCTAGGCAATCTGCATTGTTTCCAGGTTTGGTGTTCTGCCGTAACACACTACCCCCATGAAGTAGTCACAACCAAGACCCTGATCCTAACAACATACAGCACATTTAGCTCTGTGAGCTGCCAATATATTGTGCGACTGAACTCATCTTGTCAGTTTGAACTCCTCTTGTGGTATTAAACTACTCTTGTGGGGAAGTAAAGACAATCTCAGCAAATCCCCAGATTGTATCCATCAAGTCTCTAAAGGTTGTGACCCAGCCCACGATGGGCAGAATGCCTAATCTACAGAAGTGAGGCTAGCAGCCTAGTGCAGGACACGTTGACTACTAGGGTGAGCCCAGAACTGGAGCATTTTTTGTCAGCTTTGCATCAATGGAAGGAAGCTACCTTAGACATAATATCCATGAAATGTCATTGCATTTTCAGAAAGGCTGAATACCATGCACGAGACTGGTTGGGATGTAAACCTGTAGATAGAACAGACACAGAATGGAAAGGCAAGATGAGCTTTCACCTCACTAGGAAATGTGTGGAAGCCAGTAACAATTAAAATTAGAACCTGACTTAGAATATTTAACTCTAGCATGAAATCAGTACCACTGTATCAATCAGAAACATGGAGAATGATTACAGAAATTACTAATAAACTACAAAAATTCATTAACGGGTGCCTTTGCAGAATTGAAGGACTAAAATGTTATTAGTTAGTCCTTCCTCTTGAGCCTAAGGCGGCGCATAGAGCAGAAGTCATGGCTCTCCATGTCTGGCGGTTCGCTGCTATCTGTTGTAGATCCTGGATGTTCACTTGGCCGTTGAATGAGCCTTCTCTGATGATGGTCTCTCTTGGTCTTCCCCGTTTTCTTTTCCCTACTGGTGACCATAAGAGGGCTTGGTAGGGGAGTCTTGTCTTGTCCATTCTAAGGACATGGCCGATGTAGTTCCAACAGCATTTTCTTATAAAATTGGATACACTGTCTTGCTTAGTCCGTCTTATTTGCGTATTGGTTTTGAAATCTGTCCAGTGGAGGTTTAGAATTCTTCTAAGACATTTGTTCTCAAAATTGTCTAATTTTTTATCTAAAGCTTTCGTTGATTTCCAACTCTCACATCACAAATGTTATTACAGACTCACTAATGTGGAGTGTAGAGAGAGAACTAGACAGATTCCAGCCAGTTAGGAGCTGAGGGAAAAGTGCTTGCACACACTGAGAAAAACCTCATAGTCTAACTTAATAAGTCCTTTCACAGGAATCCATAGAACAAACAAATAATAAAACCTAAAAATACACTGAGAAGAGAATTAGAGACGGATGAATAATATATGGAGGACATGGAGAGAGCTGTAGGAGATTGCAGAAGATGGGACACTTTAGCATAATTTGGTTGAGGGCCTTTGCTACAGAAAAGGTTAAAGGGCAGGAGAAGAACAGGAAATGGTTAGTTTCCCTGGAAAGTCCAGAGTACAAGAATTATCTGATAAAGTGCCAAGGGATGATTAATCATCTTATGTGACTTCTGTATCAGCCATGAGCTTATATATCACCAACATTGTTGTTATTGCATTATAATACAACATGTCTGCCATCATATTAACAACTCTTAAGTCGTAACTGTGACACACCCTACTTTCTATTTTCCGTCTTTCATTTTTGTTTGGTCCCAACCTACGTTTTGTTTGGCACAGAAACAGTTACAAGGTTGTTAAATACCCAGGAAAGTCAATATATTGTCAGATATCTTAGAAAATCAATAATTGAAAGATCTCCAAAATTGTCACATGTTTCAAAATGTCAACAAATGAATAAATTCAGAACTTTCAGATATGTTGAAAAAAAATTAAGAACTCAAAGAATTCAAAAATGTTGAGACACATGGAAAGCGAGCAGTTCAAGCAATATTGCACCATGTTTAGCTGACTTGGCTAGGTCTCTCCCCACAGAATGAAAACTGCTTGCTAAGAGCATTGCACAAAGCATGAACTCCATAGTTCTAGCAATGATTATGAATGGTCTGCATCTGTTCTGTAATATGTTTAGGAAAAATCTCCCCACCTCATCAGTTACAATGACGTGTACAGAACATTGGCCACAACTCAAAGAAATTTCTACTCACCAAAAACAGGCACAAAAACTCCAAGAAACACACTACCACTTCTTGAATGACTAGACATCCCTTGTTTGTTGATACTTGAACACTCTGTAGTATGGACCTGATGAGATGTGGTGAAATATGCCAGGCAATAAATCGTGGAACATATTGTTTGTGGCCTCTATGTTTAAATCAACAACAATTGATTATTTGATGTTAGTGTATGTTGAATGCAGGAAAAACGCTATTTAAGAAATATTCTTAGACAGCTTTGAATCATGGTAGTTGTTTAGCTGGTATATCCAACTGCTGGCCCAGCGGTCCTCAGTTCAAACATCCATCAACCTGGGAAATGGGTCAACTCAATCCCATGAAATGTTTCAAGACAATTATCTGTAAGGTAAGTTGGTGGACAAGAAACTGACATCACCTATTGAATGTCATTTGATCAAGAAAATAACATTGTATCTCCGGTAGGCCAAGTCGATTAACCAAAAGAAGCTCATCTTTTTTTTTTCAAAACTTTGGAATGGACTGCATGAACAATTGATTTGATATTTTTATTTCTGTGTGATTTATTTGATTAGTACAGACGCAATACATTCTTTCTCCAGATACAACTCATGTGGCACGGGGAGCCGACCAGTATGGTCCAGAGCCAACTGGATATAATAATGACTACTATGATGACAGAGAGTAAGTGAGAGTTATCTTTCTTGTCATGTTACTATAAAGTATGATGGACAGGTGATAAATGTTAGAAAACTGAATGAGAAAAAAAATATATAACTATGAAGCCGTATTAAAGAAAAGACACATATCATGGCAATCATTGTAGTCATTTTAATGATCAGTAGTCATTATTGTAATCACCATTACAATAACCAGAATCCTTGTAATCACTAACTTGAGCATGTCACTTGTGCTTGCTTTGAACCACATTCTGGTCAAACTCACTTGGTTCTTGTTAGCCACAGTCCAGTTATCAGTCTCTTCCTCTTGTCTTCTGTTAAAATTTGTTGGGAAGGTGGACACATTCTGGTCAAACTTACTTGGTTCTTGTTAGCACGGCCCAGTTATGTCTTTTCCTCTTGTTTTCAGTTGAGATATGTTGGGAATGTGGATAAATGTGTTGGGAAGGTGGATAGATGTGTTGGGAAGGTGGATTGATGTAAATGCAGATTTTTGTTTACCACAGCACCATATCTTGGAGCTGTAGTAGTGCACTGGCTAGCATGCTAGCCTACTGGCCTGGTGGTCTTGTGTTTAAATCCCTCTCAAGATGGGTTTTGTTTTATTAAATGACCTGGGCTGCAGGTTGACCCAGCATTCTAGGAAATAATCTAAGAAGCCCTCTAGGAAGTACTCTAGGAAATAATCTAGAAAGTACTCTGGGAAGTACTCTGAGAAGTACTCTACTATGTACTCTAGGAAATAATCTAGGAAGCAGTCTAGGAAATACTTTAGGAAGTACTCTAGGAAGCACTCTAGGAAATACTCTAGAAATTACTCTACTGTGTACTCTAGGTAATAATCTAGGAAGTACTCTAGGAAATACTCTAGGAAGTACTCTAGGAAGCACTCTAGGAATTACTCTAGAAATTACTCTACTGTGTACTCTAGGTAATAATCTAGGAAGTACTCTAGGAAATACTCTAGGAAGTACTCTAGGAAGCACTCTAGGAAATACTCTAGAAATTACTCTACTGTGTACTCTAGGTAATAATCTAGGAAGTACTATAGGAAATACTCTAGGAAGTACTCTAGGAAGCACTCTAGGAAATACTCTAGAAATTACTCTACTGTGTACTCTAGGTAATAATCTAGGAAGTACTCTAGGAAATACTCTAGGAAGTACTCTAGGAAGCACTCTAGGAAATACTCTAGAAATTACTCTACTGTGTACTCTAGGTAATAATCTAGGAAGTACTCTAGGAAATACTCTAGGAAGTACTCTAGGAAGCACTCTAGGAATTACTCTAGAAATTACTCTACTGTGTACTCTAGGTAATAATCTAGGAAGTACTCTAGGAAATACTCTAGGAAGTACTCTAGGAAGCACTCTAGGAATTACTCTAGAAATTACTCTACTGTGTACTCTAGGTAATAATCTAGGAAGTACTCTAGGAAATACTCTAGGAAGTACTCTAGGAAGCACTCTAGGAATTACTCTAGAAATTACTCTACTGTGTACTCTAGGTAATAATCTAGGAAGTACTCTAGGAAATACTCTAGGAAGTACTCTAGGAAGCACTCTAGGAAATACTCTAGAAATTACTCTACTGTGTACTCTAGGTAATAATCTAGGAAGTACTCTAGGAAATACTCTAGGAAGTACTCTAGGAAGCACTCTAGGAATTACTCTAGAAATTACTCTACTGTGTACTCTAGGTAATAATCTAGGAAGTACTCTAGGAAATACTCTAGGAAGTACTCTAGGAAGCACTCTAGGAAATACTCTAGAAATTACTCTACTGTGTACTCTAGGTAATAATCTAGGAAGTACTCTAGGAAATACTCTAGGAAGTACTCTAGGAAGCACTCTAGGAATTACTCTAGAAATTACTCTACTGTGTACTCTAGGTAATAATCTAGGAAGTACTCTAGGAAATACTCTAGGAAGTACTCTAGGAAGCACTCTAGGAAATACTCTAGAAATTACTCTACTGTGTACTCTAGGTAATAATCTAGGAAGTACTCTAGGAAATACTCTAGGAAGTACTCTAGGAAGCACTCTAGGAATTACTCTAGAAATTACTCTACTGTGTACTCTAGGTAATAATCTAGGAAGTACTCTAGGAAATACTCTAGGAAGTACTCTAGGAAGCACTCTAGGAAATACTCTAGAAATTACTCTACTGTGTACTCTAGGTAATAATCTAGGAAGTACTCTAGGAAATACTCTAGGAAGTACTCTAGGAAGCACTCTAGGAAATACTCTAGAAATTACTCTACTGTGTACTCTAGGTAATAATCTAGGAAGTACTCTGGGAAGTACTCTGAGAAGTACTCTACTATGTACTCTAGGTAATAATCTAGGAAGTACTCTAGGAAATACTCTAGGAAGTACTCTAGGAAGCACTCTAGGAAATACTCTAGAAATTACTCTACTGTGTACTCTAGGTAATAATCTAGGAAGTACTCTAGGAAATACTCTAGGAAGTACTCTAGGAAGCACTCTAGGAAATACTCTAGAAATTACTCTACTGTGTACTCTAGGAAATAATCTAGAAAGTACTCTGGGAAGTACTCTACTATGTACTCTAGGTAATAATCTAGGAAGTACTCTAGGAAATACTCTAGGAAGTACTCTAGGAAGCACTCTAGGAAATACTCTAGAAATTACTCTACTGTGTACTCTAGGTAATAATCTAGGAAGTACTCTAGGAAATACTCTAGGAAGTACTCTAGGAAGCACTCTAGGAATTACTCTAGAAATTACTCTACTGTGTACTCTAGGTAATAATCTAGGAAGTACTCTAGGAAATACTCTAGGAAGTACTCTAGGAAGCACTCTAGGAAATACTCTAGAAATTACTCTACTGTGTACTCTAGGTAATAATCTAGGAAAGTACTCTAGGAAATACTCTAGGAAGTACTCTAGGAAGCACTCTAGGAAATACTCTAGAAATTACTCTACTGTGTACTCTAGGTAATAATCTAGGAAGTACTCTAGGAAATACTCTAGGAAGTACTCTAGGAAGCACTCTAGGAATTACTCTAGAAATTACTCTACTGTGTACTCTAGGTAATAATCTAGGAAGTACTCTAGGAAATACTCTAGGAAGTACTCTAGGAAGCACTCTAGGAAATACTCTAGAAATTACTCTACTGTGTACTCTAGGTAATAATCTAGGAAGTACTCTAGGAAATACTCTAGGAAGTACTCTAGGAAGCACTCTAGGAAATACTCTAGAAATTACTCTACTGTGTACTCTAGGTAATAATCTAGGAAGTACTCTAGGAAATACTCTAGGAAGTACTCTAGGAAGCACTCTAGGAATTACTCTAGAAATTACTCTACTGTGTACTCTAGGTAATAATCTAGGAAGTACTCTAGGAAATAATCTAGAAAGTACTCTAGGAAGCACTCTAGGAATTACTCTACTATGTACTCTAGGAAATAATCTAGGAAGTACTCTAGGAAATACTCTAGGAAGTACTCTAGGAAGCACTCTAGGAAATACTCTAGAAATTACTCTACTGTGTACTCTAGGTAATAATCTAGGAAGTACTCTGGGAAGTACTCTGAGAAGTACTCTACTATGTACTCTAGGTAATAATCTAGGAAGTACTCTAGGAAATACTCTAGGAAGTACTCTAGGAAGCACTCTAGGAAATACTCTAGAAATTACTCTACTGTGTACTCTAGGTAATAATCTAGGAAGTACTCTAGGAAATACTCTAGGAAGTACTCTAGGAAGCACTCTAGGAAATACTCTAGAAATTACTCTACTGTGTACTCTAGGAAATAATCTAGAAAGTACTCTGGGAAGTACTCTACTATGTACTCTAGGTAATAATCTTGGAAGTACTCTAGGAAATACTCTAGGAAGTACTCTAGGAAGCACTCTAGGAAATACTCTAGAAATTACTCTACTGTGTACTCTAGGTAATAATCTAGGAAGTACTCTAGGAAGTACTCTAGGAAGCACTCTAGGAATTACTCTAGAAATTACTCTACTGTGTACTCTAGGTAATAATCTAGGAAGTACTCTAGGAAATAATCTAGAAAGTACTCTAGGAAGCACTCTAGGAATTACTCTACTATGTACTCTAGGAAATAATCTAGGAAGTACTCTAGGAAATAATCTAGAAAGTACTCTGGGAAGTACTCTGGGAAGTACTCTACTATGTACTCTAGGAAATAATCTAGGAAGTACTCTAGGAAATAATCTAGGAAGTACTCTAGGAAATAATCTAGAAAGTACTCTGGGAAGTACTCTGAGAAGTACTCTACTATGTACTCTAGGAAATAATCTAGGAAGCAGTCTAGGAAATACTCTAGGAAGTACTGTAGTACATACAGGCGACTAGCGTGGTATCGACCACATCAGCCATCAAGCAGCAATTGATCTATACTAATACGGGCTAGCACGATATATCCAATAGCCCCTGGACATGGACAAGTGTCCGTGTAAGCTCCCAGGCCATGTCCAGGCCAGTGGGGTACATCTTAAACAGATGAATCATTTCAACAATCTTAGCAAAGTTATACCTAGAGATTGAAGATGGCCTATAGAGATGAAAACAGTAATTAAACCATGGCAGTAGAGGAGACATCACACATAAGAAGCTGTCAATTGCAGTGAGGAAAGAAGAGTGATGGGACTAAATGGAGCTTATATTACTGTATGCGTATGAGATGAGAACTGTAATTAGACAAGCTGAGACAAATCTGATGGCAGGAGAAATGTGGTTTGTAAGGACAGTACAAAGAATATTATGGATGGATGGAAAAGCAAATGGTGTAATGCTTGAAGAAACTGATGAAAACCATAAATGTATTAGGGAAATTAGATTTAGGTAATCAGATTGTGTGAGCATGTTATGAGGAGAAGAAAACTTGAAAACTTAGTGACAAATGGAAAACATGATGGAGGAAAAAGAGAAAGAGGACAATTGAATCTAGATTGCTTGGCGATCTGGCATAATCTTAACAGGAACCTTATTTAAGACTCTTGATCATGTGAGATCGTGAACCAGGACCACCCATGCTAATCGGCACAGCATGTGATGATAACATTTCTTGATATGTTGTAACATATTTTATAGACATCAAATCACAATACTCCAATCTCTTACTATTTGATCTCCTTTCTTTTGTGTTCATCTTGAAAAGGGACAGTTATCTTGCATATCTGTTTACAAAGAAGCTGCAACATTTGCACCTTTTAGCCAACGTGTCCTACTTCATCTTGGCATTTCTGGGATTGAGTTTGCATATCTTCTGTGATACCTACTCTTGTAGGAAATCTGCAGTCATGTGGCTTTTATTCCTGGCCTCATATTCAGATTGCGTTCATGTGGTTTTGATTTTCTGGTAGTTTAGGCATTGTTTATATTTACTGAATGCTTAGATATGCTGGAAATTTAGGGTTTGTTTAGATTTACTTAAAGTTTATATATCTTTGGAGTAGAGTTTATTAGAGTTATTGAAAGTTTACCAGTGTCATCAATAAGATCTTATTATACATTTCATTTTCCGTTTCATTTTTTGTCCCTCCTAACAGTTACAATAATTATGAAGATGGTGACGGAGGATTTACCAAACGTCCTCCAAGCTACAACAGTGATGAGTACGACCGTGACAAATATCGACCAACTGAAAAGGAGTACGAAGATTATGACAGGAGGCCCTCTGATAATTACGACCCAGACTATGACCCACAAGAACCAGGTAAATTTGATCGCAATGGAGTCCCTATAGAACGAGAGCGACGTGCCCAAGTGAATAATTACAGGAATTACAATGATGACCGTGGTGATTACAATGATGACCGCAGGGATGCAAGCTATGATGCACGGGATGATTATAGAGATGATTACAGAGATGATCGTCATGGCTACAATGATAGCTTCGATCGCCGGGAATATGAGGATGAACCAAGCAATGCAAGTGGTGCTAGCAAACCTTCAACTTCAACATTTGTTTAACTCTGTAACTAGTGGATTAAAAATAACATGCTATGGCAGAATTCATGTATTACATGTGTTATATCTGTAACTTCAGCTGTAGTCTGGCAATACGAAACACATTATTTTCTTGTGATATGTTAACATTCTGGATTAGTTAATTAGTTATTGTTCATGTTTTTATACTGTGCTCAACTGCTCAAAATTTAATGTTATTAGTGACTTAAGAAGGTTAATTTGCTTGAAGAATAGGCCAGTTAGCCTTGGTCAACTTAACTTAAACCTATCAACAAATCCATAATTCACTAGTGAAACATAAAATATGTTAAACTGTTAATGAAATAAAATAACAGAAACTTAATTTATTTTTAAAAGTTGTTCAAATGTAAACAACAAATAATTTATCATCTTAGGTTTTCTAGTTAAAAGAATATAAAGCATGTGACTTTATTATAAAAAGCCTGCACTAAAACTCTTCTGGCTTTTCAAGTCTGACATGCCTAAAGCATTGTAAGGTCATTTCTTTTGGCAAGGTTAGAGCATTAATTATGTTGCTTACTTGTCTCTTCCAACATTAAGTCGCATTAAAACAATCCTGTTCAACCCTTATGGGTTATAAATTTTATACACAATTGTCAAAACCATTTTTGTCAATATAAAGTACATTGTTTGCATGTTTGAGAATATACCTTCTTATGTATACATTCTAAAGTGTCAAGATATTCATTTGGTCATACAGTTAGTTATTTTGTAATACTAATGTGATTGTGTGGTAAATTTACAAATTAATGAAAGAAAAACAAGAGTTTTTAATGGAAGATGCAGCAATATGGTTTTAACATTCCTTTTGTTTGCTAAGCTCAAAAATAAACACAAAAAAGTATCTCCGATGAGCTATTGTAAAATTGTATTTTATAAAAATTCTCTCCACATTTATGAATTTGCAGACAAATCATATATATGTTTATTTGAGATCTGGATATTTATATAAGACATATATATTTATACGAGATACAAGAAAGTTTTGAAGATATTTATTAAGTAATCTTCAAATAATAGTCTCTGTAATTATTTTTCACATTCACCGAACAATTGCATCAGATGTAGTCTTCTATTACTTATCTGATGTTTCCACAAATAAGTTAAAGTCTGCACACATTTTGGTCAAGCACAACAACAAAATAAAAGAATCTCTTCAGTCTGCCTGTATTTGGATATCAACAACTACTTTTCTTTCCTACTTTGTTTCATTTTAAGTGCCACATGTTATTTTAGTTTACAGGGATAATGAGCAGTTTATTTGCACATATATTCTACATAAATTGTTCATCTCTTGCTTGTGTACATATAATGTAAATATACACTTCCAGAACGACTTATATCTCAGTGAATTTATTATAGTGGAGCAAATGTGTCCATTTAAGATCTTCTGCTGCTGTTTCTGTTCTTTCTGTCTTTCATAATTTGAAGAGTTCTGGAAGGAGCTTTAGCATGAGCTTCTTACAATGAGGTGTTCATTGATTTACAATTTACTCATCATTTGTAAGGGGTTTAATGACAAAAGAATTGGCTTCATTGCAAAGAGTTTTACTCATATTGCTCGATGTCTTTCCATAGAGCAACCTGTTGAAAGCGTTGCACAATGAACAAACTTTGTTGCTCCAGCGACAACCCCCAGGGATCACTGAAAATCTTGCACTCATAAACCAAATGACGGGGTGCAAAAATGAAGCCATGACTTTAAGATAACAAAACAGGTGGCTTGATCACTTCGCTACAAAGACCCCCATTGTAAGGATGGTCATTTGCCTTTTCCAGGTGTATGTGAATGTTATTGTTTTGTGTGCATCACTGTTTTACATATTGTTTTTATGAGGTCTAACTCTGGTATTATACCAGTTTGTTTTCTGTCCAGCACTGGTATCATACCAGTTTGTTTTCTGTTTAATACTGGTATTATACCAGTTTGTTTTCTGTTTAATACTGGTATTATACCAGTTTGTTTTCTGTCCAGCACTGGTATTATACCAGTCTGTTTTCTGTTTAAAACTGGTAATATAGACTGGCCATCTATTCCTCCGTGCATTCAGGCTTACAAAATATGATGGCTGTATCACATCACAGACTCATAGCAGGAAATTGCTTCGGGACAAGTTTTAAAAATTACCAGTTTGTTTTTTGTTTAACACTAGCATTATGCCAGCTTGTTTTACTGGTATTTATCCAGCTTGTTTTCGAACACTGGTATTTTGCCAGCTTTATGTCTTACATGGGTACTATGCCAACTTGTTTTCTAATATTATTTCTTATCCTATTTTTCTTTGCCATATTCAGTATCCTTTACAATGATTTTATCTCTGTTGTTTGTTTTTCTGTTCTCATTCGCTTTCAATGTCTAGGTCAATGGAATAGAGTGAGAACAAACATTTTATTGGACACTAATCCTTCTGTTTTCTGTGTCACATATTTCTTCTTGTAATCACATCTGCCTCATAATCTGACTTTTTTTATTGCGTCACTTAAGATGATGATCTATTTTTTGTGTAATTAAATTTTAGCTAGTTGAAATGTTGCCAGAGAATGCCAGTGTATTCACATAACTGTATAAGAGAATATGATACTTCCATTACAATTTTCAAATGGTTGTATATGCAGTAATTTAAAGCAGAATTGTAAGCATTTTTCTCTTCTGCCATTAAGTATCAAACATCATTAATCTGACTGTAAAACTTTCATTCATGTTTAAACGTCAAATTTGTCAGTATCAGATGTTTTGTATTCTGTCGTTGAGATGACTGAGTATAATTCAGTGTTTATTTGTTTTAAACATGTGTAGAACCAGGAACCGCTATGGGTCTTTGATATGACAGTGCCATCATATTTTGTAGGCCTAGTTGCACGGAGGATTAGCTGGCCAGTCATTTCCTCCCTTAGTGGACGATGACTGCAGATGTTAAACCCTCGTCCGACCACACTCATGACATTAGCAGCATAGCTCCCTATCAACTACGGTATCGCACCTGCCTATTAGGTACTCAGAAAATTTGCCATCTTACGGTTCCTTAGTGGACATTAGTTTTATATGTGGATTAGATTTGTGCAGAGGACAAACTTATAAACTTGCCTCAATACTATTCATAAATTCATTGCACAAAATTAGAAAAGAATTAAAGCTCTAAACATGTTAAAGGTGAAGATATAGGCATAACTGACAGCTAAACTAAATGACCAAAAGTATTTTATATATTGTTTTTAATGAGGTTTTGTTTTCTGTCAAACACTGATATTATACCAGTGTTTGTTTAACACTGGTATTATAGATTGGCCACCTATTCCTCTGTGCTTCAGGCTTACAATATGTGGACAAACTTACAAACTTGTCTTAATACTATTAATAAATTAGAAAAGAATTATAACTAAAAACGTAAAATGTAAAAATATAGGCTTACCCAACCGTTAAACTCAGGTCACTCAAATTATGCCATCTCGTAACAAGAAATATATCCTGGATATTCTTTCAATTAAACACTGAATTCAGGTCTGTTTCTTATGTTTCATTGTTTACCTTCAGGCTGAAAACAACGTGAGGGAAAGATTGGCCACCTATTCCTTCTTGCTCTCTGGCCTAGTAAATGTGAGGGTGCCATCACATCACAGCCCTTTAGCAGCAAACTGCTTCAGGACAATTTTTTAAAGGTTTCTCGTTGAAATTATTCGGAGTTTTGTGCCGTAAGTGTCCCATTGGATCATTCAGGTTTTTGTTTAGTAGGTTTCCCATTGGAATCATTCAGGTTTTTGTTCAACAGATCTCACATTGGAATCATTCAGGTTTTTGTTATATAGATTTCCCATTGGAATCATTTAGTTTTGTTCAGTAAGTGTTCCACTGGGACCATTCAAGTTTTTGCTTAGAAGATTTCCCATTGGAATCACTCAGATTTGTATTCAATAGATTTCACGTTGGAATCATTCAATTTTGTTCAGTAAATGTGCCATTGGAATTATTCAGGTTTTTTAAAAATAGATTTCCCATTTGAATCATTCAATTTTGTTCAGTAAATGTGCCATTGGAATTATTCAGGTTTTTGTTTCAATAGATTTCCCGTTGGAATCATTCAGCTTTGTTCAGTAAGTGTGCCAGTGAAATCATTGAAAGGTTTATTTAATAGATTTTCAATTAGAATCATTCAGTGTCATTTTCTGTAGGTTTCCCATTGGAATTTGTAGGTTTGCCAACAGTTTTCATGTTTTTGAATGCATTCTTGAATGAACATGGCTGTTGGGCATTATATTACAAGAGATAAATACAGATTATAAAATCATGTGCCTTGTATTAAAAATTGTGTGTACATATTGTGTGACTAAGTTTTCTACAAGATATGACACTTGCCTAATTCTATAAATATGTATGGCTCAGTCCCTCATGAGTCACTGTCCACATGTAGGTCAGGCCAATGAAGACATTGTCTTTGAAATCTAGCATGACTGCAAGGAAATCTGGCAAGTATGCAAGACTGGAAGGAAGTACTTATCATCATGCAGTGAAGCCTTGGAGTGACTGAATATGTAATGAATCATATAATGAAAGGAATATAAATTGTGCTTCTTTAAGTTTTCATTGGAAGACTGTTTTAGTTTAGAAGAATGACAATAAAGCAGATTAGCTTACTAACATAGGATCACAGCTTAGATAGCATCCTTGAATAAACAAAATTATGCATCATGGCCAGAATGGATTTAAACATGAAACTGGACTAGAGCAGTAATCATTATCTTTTGACACAGCACAAATCATTGACAATTTCTTGAATCGATGAAACAGAGTTTTAGTTTTAATTAAGAATGTTAAATAATTGTTGCCTTTGCCGTACAATGTTATTCTTAATGCCTTCTTCAAGAATGTATGCCATCTAAGTTTAGAGGTATTATATTCATATATTATTATTTATAGTCTTCAGATCAAGTGTATATTGTGATTATTAAATTGACTGAAATAGTAATATGACTAATAAAAATTATGTGATTATATTGAGGATATTTTTTCTGGACACCTGGTTACCACCTGTGTGGTACCGGGGCCTGTAAGGGAAGCACAGAGCAGTAGTACTATAACCTACCATGACCAATAACAAGATGTTATTTGCAACGAGAAAAAGAGTGTTGAGGTGCTACATAGAACCTGTACTTTTGTATGGATGTGAAGCATGGATAATGAGCAGACAGGTTGAAAAACATTTAAGGCAGTGGAAATGTGGTGTTTGAGGGAAATGTAAAGAATACCATGGACAGACAGAAAAGCCAATGAGCAAGTCCTAGAAGAAACAAATGAAAATCGTAAACTGATTAGAGAAATTAGACACAGTCAAAATTTGTGGGCACATTATGAGAAGAAATAAACTAGAGAACTTGGTGACAACTGGTAAGATTGAAGAAAAAAAACATGGCGAAGGCAGATAAGTAAATATCTGGATGGCTTGGCCACATGGTTAGTTGGTTGATTGGCTGGCTACTTGTGAATCCTCTTGACAACTGGATTTCAACTTCTAAATCCACTGCAATGGCATTAAGGTCATCAGAAACCTGAAAAGGGCTTTCATCTATCGGAGTCAGGTGGATACAGAGACGTTTTTCCCCTAACCTGGTACCAAAGTACCATCTACAAGGTTGACCATGTTACAGAGTCCTCGTTCCCCTCGCCAAGCTCAGCAACCAGGGGGTTGTGCACGATTGGTCAGTTCTGGAACTTCGCACCTGCTGACTGACATATTGGGATGTTCAAAACAATGTTTTCCCGTAGTGAATTTGAATAACGAAGACACAAACAATAGATTGCATGATTTATCGCCTGGCATATTTCACTGCATCTCGTCAGGTACATACTGCAGAATTCACACAACGTAAAGTAAAATAAATAGATAAATCCTTCAAGCTGAAATATGCACATGTTCTTCTACCACAGTCATATTAAACCGTTATTCTTCGTTATTCAAATATTGGGATGCAACTATCAGGCCTATGTTGGGAATGTTTCTTCCAGGTGTTTTTATGTGTGCATTCACTCTATTTAAACTCAAGCATAGTGCATATGCTACTACCACCAGCACACTGGACTGAATTGTGCATGTGGATTAGCTTTCTCTATTACCAGTGTCTCTCGCCGTCGGGCGGACTCACTCCGACTTCTGAGGTACTTGTAATTTACATCCCCAAGTCAAGGATGAGAAGTCAACATTTTAATCCATCTGACTGTTGTAGGGGTTAAACCCACTATCTCAGTCATCAGCACACTGGATGTTTAAGAACTCTCTTATCTATTCAGCCATGCTGACCACTTCTTCCAGGTGTTAGGTTATTCATTGTCCAGAGAGATACTGATTATGTAACACACTACTGGTCAACGGGTTCATCGCCAGATACATTCCAGTTTTATCATTGTTAATATGTAAACGCAACTTGTGTAGTAAACATATATATGTGTATGTTTTAGTGTTTCATCTTCATGTTTCCTTTGTCTGAAGTTTTTATCGTTATTGACTTTGAACCAACCAAATAAATATGTTTATTATAAAAGCTCATATTTCTTGAGTTTGTCTCGTTTAATTTGTGAACAATTTTATAATCTGTGAAAGGAAAAGGTTACATCTGATACATGTATTTTCCAAATTTGTCTTGTGTATGTTTTAGATTTGAGTACAAGAGTGTCTCCTTGGTAGAGTGGTTAATGGTTTACTTAGTATCCTAGCACCCCAGTGGTTAATGGTTTTTCTCAGTATCATAGCACCCCAGTGGTTAATGGTTTACTCAGTATCCTAGTACCCTAGTGGTTAATGGTTTACTCACTATCCTAGCATCCCCGACACACATCCATAGGTGCTCCAACTATCTCAACAAAGAGCTCAGGGTCGATGATTATTCCTTTAACACACATTGGATCCAGCCTCTTATAATCCCTTTCTGTCAGAACCACATTAAAATTCAAAATACAGCATCCTGAATGCTGAATTAAAATTCAACTTACTGAGTAGTTTAGAAATAATAGGTTAAACAATTCCCAGTTTTAAATACTAAGTAATGAAAAGATTGAGGGGAAGAGAGGCGGAGGCCGACCAAGAGAAATGATGCTGGTTGGATTGAGATGGTGGCATGGAGGAATATCATCAGCAGCGTTGATCCAGAACACCAAAGACCGAGATCTGTGGAGAGACATGATTGCCAGCTGGTAAGGCACTTAATGATGATGATGAATGAAATATTCTTGTTTTACTACATCATGAACAATCACATGTGGTATGAATGTAGCTAAATGACGGATGGTTCACTTCATTTATTTGTTTGCTTTTAAAAACACTGTTAATAAACTTCTTTGTATAAAAGTGAAAAAAAATAGACTTGTAATTTTTGCTTGCATTTTATAATCAATGTTATATCCGTCTTTCTTTCGGTCGCTAATCATGTAACTAATTAACCATTCATGGTCGTATTCTCCAGTAGTTACCATGTAACTTGCAATAATACCAGGTAATATTACTAATAATAAATACTAGGTGACCTTGCAATAATTAGTAGACAAGGCATGTACAGAAGACTGCAAACAAGTAAAAGTACTTGGAACAAATTATGTAAATAAGTCATTGGGAAAAGGGAGTGGAAACAAAGCATGGATATTGCCAGAACCTTAAGAAAATGGAAAATAAAATAGTAGATTTAAATAATAGCAAAACTGGTGCTACAAAGTCAGACTTCATGAAACAGAAGTTAATAAAGATGTTAGCAGGTAAGGACAGATAAAAGACAATATTTACAGTGTCTAGCAAGAGAGGCAAAGTAGTGGTTAATAAAATAGATTTAAATAATAGCAAAACTGGTGCTACAAAGTCAGACTTCATGAAACAGAAGTTAATAAAGATGTTAGCAGGTAAGGACAGATAAAAGACAATATTTACAGTGTCTAGCAAGAGAGGCAAAGTAGCATCAGATAAAGACAATATCTGCACCACAAGGACTATAGTAGGAAAATTTAAGTCAACAAAGTGGGTTTAACAAACATAGTAATGAGAAAGTTATCACAAATATTATAGGCCAAAAGAATAGATGGGCTGCATACTTTGAGAAACTTCTTAATAAACCAGTCCCAAAAGACTCTAGATATCCAGATAACCAATAAAAAGATATCAATTGAAATGAGAAAGTGTTGAAATGTTACATAGAACCTGTACTTTTGTTTGGATGTGAAGCGTGGACAATGAGAAGTTGAAAAACATCTGATGGCTGTGGAAATGTGGTTTCTGAGGAAAATGCAAAAAAAAATACCATGGACAGACAGAAAAACCAATGGAACAAGTCCTTCAAAAAACAAATGAAGATCGTAAACTGATTAGAGTCATTAGACGTAGACAGTCAAAATGTTTTGGGCATGTTATGAGAAGAAATGACTTGGAGAACTTGGTGACAACTGGCAAGGTCGAAGGGAAGAGACCAAGGGGAAGACAGAGAAGTAAATACCTGGATGGCCTGACCACATGGCATGGTCGAGACAGGAACACGGAGCTGATCCACGACTCTGGTGATCGAGTGAGATGGCAAAACATGACCGCCCACGCTTATCGGCATGGCACATGATGGATGGATGGATCCAGTGTACATAAGTGGAGGTGGATGGTAAATGTGAAAAACCATTTAAAGAAGAAATTAGAAAAGCTATCTAACTTCTGAAGGATGGGAATATTGCTGGCCCAGATGGAATCTCAGCAGAAGATTTTAAAGACAATATAAAAATTCAAGTGAATTACTGAAAAAATTGTTTAACAGTCTGAAAGACTGAAGAAATACCAGCAGACCAGAGAGAAGGATTCTGGCAAAGTTACTAAAGGAAGGGAACCTGCAGGAATGTGAAAATTATAGAGGAATAATAATGTTAGCTCTTGGGGAAAATTTAAAACAAGATCATTCTACAGAGATTAAGAGATACCATTGACAAGCAACTAAGGGGTGAACAGACTGACCTCTGACCAAACAGATGCTGCATTTACCAGATAACCATGTTACATATAATCCCCCCCCCCCCCCCCCCCCCCCCCCCCCCCCCCCCCCCCCGCGTTTCCATCCTGTTTCAGGATATTGCGGTCAACACCAGCATCTTTCAGCTGTATGTTGATTCCTAGGCTAGATTACGCTCATCAGCACGCCACGACTTTCTGACTGACCGGCTCCATACTCTAATAAGTCACTGGTGTAACCCGAACCACTTCTAATTCTCGTGCACTCACGTCAACCACGAGAGTATTCAGGGTTAACGGAGAAAGCTGCTAACCCCTCGGCCAGGGAGCCGGCATAATACAAGAGTTACGTATAATAATAGGGTAAAACATTGAACCAAACTTTGGTCCTCTTTACATTATATTTGGGACAATGAAAAGGTCTCTGACTGCATTGATAGCGAATCCGTTTGGAAACTGATGTAAGGCACTATGGGATCTCATAGAATATCATTAGTGTAACAAATAACATATAATCACATGAAATGCAAAGTTCTTCACAAGGGAAAACATATATTTTAAATAAGAACATGAGTGTTACAAAGATCTTCTGTTAGCTTTATTATTATTACTGACTACAGATGAGATTGTGAAAGCTGTAACAACCATCACATATGGAATTAATGGACTCTGACAAAGCAGCCTCACGATCTGGACTTTGCTGATGTCATTGCCGTCCTGTGGCCAAGGGGTTACGAATGCAGTTCATAATCCCATGTATCACGTTCGAAACACAGCTGCGGGCGATTTGGAAGCAGACCAGCCTCGCGTTGATTTCTATACAAAGGTTCAAGTGCTGGTAGTTCAGAAAGCAATGGCAAACTACTGAACATAAACTTGCCAAGAAATCACAAACAGCCAAAAAATGCTGGGGTTGACTGTGGCATCCTGTAAAGATGCAAGATAAATTAAATTCACTTGATAGGAGAGTAGACTAACATTTTCATACATGACATCAGATGCAAGATAAATTAAACTCACTTGATAGGAGAGTAGACTGAACTCAGGGAAGTGAGAATGCGGTTGATTTTTACAGCCGTTATTTGCTTTTTTAAAATTGATTATAAAAGTAACTTTTATACTTATATCTTAATGTAGTCGTGTCAGTTTGTGATTGTTTTTCCTGTGCTGACGAAGGCTTTGGTTGTTTTTCCTGTGCTGACGAAGGCTTTGGTTGTTTTTCCTGTGCTGACGAAGGCTTTGGTTGTTTTTTCTGTGCTGACGAAGGCTTTGGTTGTATTTCCTGTGCTGACGAAGGCTTTGACCGCATCGTCCGTTTTTTTACTTGCAGTCGTCTTCTAGTAAAGCTGACCCTCTATTTCTCATATTTTGATGATTCACTCACTGGTTTCTGCCTGGTCTGGTGATGCTATCATGCTAGTCTGTGGTCTTAATTTGGTTTGTCATAACAATTTACAGTTCGCCTTATAAGAATCATTGCTTCCTGAAGTCTTTCAGCCTCCAAACATATGCGAAGAAGTGTCATTGGCTTGTTCATATGAACACCGTCACTTATTGTGTTCTCATGTTATATTTTATTATGCATGTGGTGTAGTCTTTCTAGTCTCCCAATAGATGATAAATGTTGTTGAGATTAGGTGATTTCTCCTCACTTCCCCAAGGTTCACTGTCTCCACTGTGAGGACACCTGGCAAGGACCACACACCATGCATGCTTAAAGGCTAAAAGAGAGAGAGAACTCTTCACGATGGTAGGCATTCAGCACCCATGCTTTGTATTCATGTATTGGGGATCTCGTGCCTATCACTGAAAAGAGTGCACAGCTTGTCTGTCAGGATGGAAACAGCTATCGCCACACCCAATTTCTTCATGTTGTGGAGAGAGAACAAATCGAAAGACAAAGAGTTGATACGATAACAAAAAGAGTATACTAAAGAAATGTGGCTCCCCCGCAGGCCATTTGTACTGTGTATTTCATCTCTTTGTATGTAAGTCATCCTCGTTATCTCCACTATCATCATAATTATCAACATCATCACCATTATCGCCGTCATCAACACCATCATCATCAAGTGCCCTCGCAAGTGGCGTAGGCAATCATATCTTTCCCAACATCTCCGGCCTTCATGTTCTAGGTCAAATGTACTCTTGATGTAAATGTCATAACCCATCTTAAGGAAGATGATAACCCATCTGAAGAAAGATGATAACCTATCTCAAGAAAGATGGTAACCCATCTTAAGATGAAGATGATAACTCATCTTAAGAAATATGATAACCCACCTTAAGGAAGATGATAACCCATCTTAAGAAAGATTATAACCCATCTTAAGAAGGATTACAACCCATCTGAAGAAAGATGATAACCCATCTGAAGAAAGATGATAACCCATCTTAAGAAAGATGATAACCCATCTGAAGAAAGATGTTAACCCATCTTAAGAAAGATAACGATGATGACTGTGTTGGATAAGCTCGGACACAATGGAATATTGTGAGCCAATGAACACAACTCATCTGCGAGGAAATCACGGAATGAAAGGTGTCCACGCACAACTGAGTGGGATGCACGAAGTGAGTGGATTAAGCATTGTTTTAACCTAAAAAGCATACTTTCTCTTGGTCAACCTCTCAGCACATAACGGCCGACTGAAATTATGCCTCGGCTGCTAGTGTCTCCTCTATAGGGTTTAGGCATCTCATCGTCAATAGGCTCTAACCCAACACAAAGAGTGAGTACAGGGCTGTAAAATATGTATCCGAGTTTGCTCTCAGTATGGAGATGAAGGGAATTGGTCACACCACCTAGCAAATATATAGTAATTCATATCATTTCACAATTATTGTCTTTGGAGGTTAATATTTTCACCCTTGACCGTTCATTCTCGAGAATTAATTACATGTTAGCAACTTCACAATTAAGAGCAACGAGTGTATGCTTGCTTATTTAGAAACTTTCACATTCAACAGTTTTACTGTAGCAACTTTTGCACACAAACAGCTATACTTTATTATATCTTTAGCAACTTTAACAACCTGTTAATAATTAGCAAACTTCATGCACTCACATGCACATGCACACGCACACATATAGACACACATACATGCACATACATTCACAGGCACACACTTTAGCAACTTTACATTCAGCAAACCCAATTTAGCAACTTCTACACTCAACAACTGTACCTCAGCAACTTTTACACTCAACAATTGTCCTTTAGCATCTGTTATACCCAAAAACTACACTTTAGCAACTATTACACCCAACAACTGCATGTTAGAAACTTTTACACTCAACAACTGCAGTTTAGCAACTTTTACGCTCATCACCTGCACTTTAACAACTTTTACACTCAGCAACTACACTTTTGCAACTGTTACACGTAACAACTGCACTTTAGCAATTATTACACTCAATGCACCTTAGCAACTTTTACACTCAACAACTGCACATTAGCAACTGTTTCCAGCTGTCCAGCAGACATCCATTCTTAGAAACAAAAAAACACACAGAACACATTTTTACCTTTAAAACAGATTGTTTATATTTGATTGACTTCATTAGAAAAAAGGCAGATAAATCACTTTAATATGTAAACAAATTAAAACTGCATAAAAGCAGACTATCTGAGGTCATAACAAACTGAAGTCAACAAGAAAAAAACACACACTGTAGTTACCCTATTCCCGAATCAACACATTAGCAAACAATTATTACAAAACACCTTACTGTGTAAGAACCATGTTAAATTACAGAGCCTTAACTGATTGCCTGCCAAACAAAAAAGTGGTCATACCCAAACAGAAATTCAAGGCAGAAAATTTGAAGTAGGGGTTTGTCACAATAATGCTTTTAAAGTGGTTAAAATGGTAGCAGATGCATTGTATTACATATCAAATTAAAGAGAATTGCACAGGGAATCTGACAGTGTTAATAATTAATTGATAGGTTACAAATATTATGACAATAATGAGAGTTTTAGTAATAACAATTGAAATTAAAGTGTTAAAAATTATGAAAAACATTCACTTACCAAGGCGTTATTTTCTATTCGAAGCCGCTAATCCAGTTAAATTTAGTGAATTATGTCACACACACCAGTTGTGTTCAAGAATATCACAAGAACTGCTCCATAACACAAATAAACGACAATGAAATCATCAAATTATGAAGCACATAATTTTCACACAAAATGGAAAAGCCATCATATTCTTACTAAATTTCACTGTTAGATTTTTTAAAATATTATGACCGTCTTCTAAATAATTATCTGACAACTGCACAGGTTCGTTTTAGAATCTTTCACAAAGTCCTTTACATCACAACAACTATAATATAAAACTGTTTAAAACGGTAATTTTATTAAAATATATGAGGTCCAGAACCACTTCGAATTTCGAATCACAACAATCATTTGGAATCTCATGCCATGCATGTTAATCTTGTTGGCCATGCATGATTGTGCACACGAATGGAAAGGAAATCTTTTCTTGTGAAGTTTAATTCAATGGGACACTAAAAATTGTGGACGAAAACGGAGAAACGGACCAATTAGAGCACTATATATACGGAACCGATGAGTCGGTTTTTGGGTACCAAATTTGGGCTCTAGAACCGATCATTCGGTCTCCGGCAGGCAATCAGTTAAGGCAAGTGAAGATGGACATGGCTTTACATTTTATCAGACTGCCGGCCATATGTAGTGATTCACGGAGGACAATGTTATGTTCCAGGATGGACTCAGGCATACTTTTTCTGAATCAAATTGTCTGAACTTGTTAATTTATGAATAACTTTTATGTTTACATGCAGCTGTATGTATTTATGTTTTTTTTATTTATTTGTGTTTGACTGATGGACCGAGTGACCCACTTCTGGTCACTTCTCTATTACTACAAGGTAGAAGAAACAAGCCCTGTTATGGAGGTTATCATGACCGAATGGATAAGGACACACATTCTTAAACTTCCGGTGTTCTGATACCGAGGTAAGGGGTTCAACCCCAAGACTGGACAGTTGGACTAAAATTTTGACCTCTCGTCCTAGACTTGGGGACATAAATTACGAGTACCTCTGAAGTCGGAGTGGGTTCGCCTGATAGCGAGGGACACTGGTAATAGGGAACGCTAATCCACATGCAAAATTAATTCCAGTGCTAATATGTGTATGTACTACACTTGAGTTCAAAGCGAGCGGAAAACAAACCCTGTTCTCATTCTAACATGGAATATTGGGGATATGATGCTAGGTTCACATTCTCTTGACCAACCAGCACTTGATGGCTGATGTGGTCGGTACCACACTAGCTAACTGAAATAAGTACAGGAAAGGAGCCTTTCCCAGCCTTGAGGTGTAGTTGGTATCTGGTGTTAACACCATTTTTGTATACATCAACTAGCACTTAATGCGTGATGTGCTCAGTATCATGACTTCCGCCTTTACTTTCCAAAACAGTACTCATTTTAACTGGGACAACTGGGAGCCCAAGTCAAAGTTTTGTTTAAATCCCACCTTAATGGAGATTCAAACTCATGACCACAAGACTGGAAGGCAAGTGCACTACCCACCCCACCACCATGGTTCCCATCAACCACCTTACCTCCCAGACAATCTTCTGTGCACTACCCACCCCACCACCATGGTTCCCATCCACCACCTTACCTCCCAGACAATCTTCTGTGCACTACCCACCCCACCACCATGGTTCCCATCCACCACCTTACCTCCCAGACAATCTTCTGTGCACTACCCACCCCACCACCATGGTTCCCATCCACCACCTTACCTCCCAGACAATCTTCTGTGCACTACCCACCCCACCACCATGGTTCCCATCAACCACCTTACCTCCCAGACAATCTTCTGTGCACTACCCACCCCACCACCATGGTTCCCATCAACCACCTTACCTCCCAGACAATCTTCTGTGCACTACCCACCCCACCACCATGGTTCCCATCCACCACCTTACCTCCCAGACAATCTTCTGGTACTCATTTGATAAGTCTAGGTCAGCCCTGCAGCTATAAAGTAAAAAGAAGAACCCATCCCATGAAGGATTGGAACCAGGACTTGGGGCACCATGATTGAGTGGTTACAGTATTCACTTCTGGCTCAGAAGGTCTTGGGTTTGATCTCAGCACTGAGCTCTAACTGTCTGCTTGTCGGGGCTTCCATCCTAGACCATCCCAATAACTACTGTTAAATAAAGTATCATTATTGCATTGTTCTAAGAATTGTTTAATTGCTAGCCATGGCAGTCACTGTTTAATATTCAGGTGAAGTTTCTTGTTTATTTGTCAACAATAAACAAACAAACTCTGTTATAGTAGGGTTCAAACCCAATGTCTTTAGATCTGAGATACCGGCATGGAAACCTATTGTCCATGTACCCATCTTCTACTCTGAAAAATCTGAATACAAACATGTGGTTTTTGAAGTGATGCCCACAGTAAAATGCATCATATGTATATGTACTTATTTGTGACCACGTCATAAACAGGAACAACAATTCAAAGGATACAATTTTGATCATACTGCTCCAAAAATAAATGTAAAATACTGTAAAACATACTAAAACAGTGATGCATAATGACTAAGAATATATTTTTTCCCAAATCAGAAGCACAACAATTAACCCAATCAATTATATAATATGCCTTGAACAAAAGTTTAAAAAACATGTATAAATGGTACAACCACTGTTCAGTCACCGATGTCTCAAGCAAGAGGTAATAACAAATACATACAATAAAAGTCCTAAACTCCAGATGCCATAAATTCACAACACCTGAAAGCGCACACTTTTCAAAAATCTAAAATTTAAACACTTATAAAGAAGTTACAAAGTCACAAATCACTGATAACTTAAATTATTTTAAGGACAAAATAAAAAACAGAATTGACTGCCAGTTTCGCTAGCATTCCATCCCTCTGATGTGTCTGCACTTTGAGGTAGAGAGACACAAACATGTTGCCTCTTAGGTAGATAGAGGATAGTCATATTCTGTCATTATGATGTTGTCATTTATTATGGTGTCCTTATGGTGTTGCCATTATGATGTTGTCATTTATTGTGCTGTCATTATGATGTTGTCATTTATTATGCTGTAGTTATGATGTTGCCATAATGATGTTGTCATTATTATGTGACAATCACCTGAATGTATCTTTCTTTCCAAATGTTAAAGTTTCAATATGCTTTTACTGTCCAAGTCAGCAAGGTATTTAGTCTTATAGTTACTGAATCTAGTCTCATAGTTAATCTAGTCTTACAGTTACTTAATCTATTCTTACGGTTACTTAATCTAGTCTTAGAGTGTAAATTTAAATGCTAAAAGTGCTGCTGGCGAATCTGGACAATCAAAAATCCAAAAAGACCAAATCTTACAGAAAAGTGGATTTTAAACTTGTCATTATGATGTTGTCATTAAGATGTTGACCTTATAAAGTTGTCATTACGATGTGTCCATAACGAAAATATGTCTTTCTCTACAAATGAAGAAAATGCTTTTACTGTCCATGCCAACAATATATCTAGCCTCGTAGTTAGTTAATAGAATCACAGATTTATTGTCAGTAAATAAAAATACACAGTGAAAAACATAACATTTCCTATCCTTTACCCGACTCATATTATATGAGCTCACATTAAAGGCACTTTTCAGCAATTCATTTAATTTCATTGCTTGTATGCATAAAAAAACCTTTCTAACATTCGCTATTATGTGCCGTGCTGATCAGCACAAACAATCATGTGCCGCCACAAACATATGTCTTATGTATTTTGATATGTTCAACCTCTGATCGTCTTCCACGCAACTTTGTTAAACCATCCAGTATTTTATCCCCCTGATAACCTCTGCCTCTAATATCCTTGATCTTCCCAGTTGTCACAACCTTTTTGCAGAATCTTGTGTCTAAAATCATGACCAAAAAATAACATTTCTCTTGTTCTTAAAACAAATAACTAAAGTTAGCATATTTACATGTCAATGAAGCACAATGGAGATTAGAAGCTTGGTCCGTATTTTCTGGGACTGGCCAACACAAAAAGAAACAGATTTGAAGATATCATTACTGCATTTCTAAAATTAGAGCTGAAAAGGATAAAGGTGAGAAGTTCAACTTCATTACACTGGGACTGACCACATATGGCTTGGTCTCTATCCATAGAACGGCAAGCCACCTGCCGAGGGCACTGCACAAAGTACAAACTCCACAGCTCCAGCGATGACCCCCAGAGGTCTCCACAAATATTGCACTCATGATCTGAACAACGCAGTCTTACAACAAATCCACAATTTTCAGAATACAAGGATGTTGGCTTAACCATTACTGGGTCTGCCAAACTGTTAACTGGAGTTAACGTACCTGACGGTATCATCTTAGGATGTTTGTTGTTTTCCTGGTAACTCTCAGGGTTTTAGTTTATCGGAGGTGAAACACCCTACAAAGGCAAATAAGGTGACATAAAAATCTACTAAGTAGGCAGTATGGCAACTGCTCTGGCACATGGTCTTTATTCCTGGGTCTGGAAAACTTATTTTTAGTCACAAATATTTTTATTTAAAATCACAAATGTTGCTATTGAAATCATCAGTATCATTAGTTCACATCATACGCATTGTTATTTTAGATAGATATGAATATTATTTGACACCATAATATTTTATACCACAAATGCCGTCATTTTCACTATGAATAAATATAAATACAGCAGCAGTCAACTTGAGTTTTCTAACGTTACCAAAGAGTTTGTCCTCAAATGAAGAAAATGTAAACCAAAATAGTTTTCACCGTTATGTTGGACACTTCTGCAACAAAATGTTTAGCCATCACTTTACCAGTTCCACAGCTGATCCACAACTTACAGTTGATCCATGACTCTGGTGATCGTGCGAGATGGTGAAACATGACTGCTTACACTTATTGGCATGGCATGATGATGATGACAAGCTACATTCATCAGTATCTCCAACCTGTAGATTACTTAAAGTGAGTTTATTTTCAGCCTGCTATGTCCAGTATTTAAGTTACAAATACTGCTATCATAACTAATATTATTTTTACATCACCAGCATTGCTACTTAAGATAATTATTAGTATTATTTTACATTGCAATATTATTTAAGCACATACATAATGTTACTGTATGTGTCAAATAATGCTATCAAGCCATCTGAGAGGCAAGACTATTTTAGAACACAAGTATTTTTATTTCATCACCAGCAATGTTCTTTTAGATTAGAATGTTCTGTATATGAAATGTTATTCTTCATTTTATAATTAGCAAATTTTATTTGAGACTGAAAGTAGTGTTATTTCACATTATAATTAGTAATATATTAGAATATTATTTTAGATAACAAATAGTCAATTTTAAGGCATAACATTACTTTATATTTCACATTTCAAGTATTGTTATTTAAGATGGCAAACAAGAATTACTAGTAAATGACTAAAGTATTGCCACACATCACAAGTAATATTATTCCACATTATAATTAGGATTACTCATTCACTCACTGGCTCCTTGCCGTCTTCACAGATGATAGTTTGCTACATTGTGCTTCACAAAAGGCATAATAACTACAACCCATGGCAGTAGTGAATGTGACTGATCAGACCAATTCATGTTGTAAATGTTCATCCACCATGGATGCATGTGAACACATGGTCATTTCCACGATCTCACACCATCTAACGCCTCACACGCTCAGTGTGTGAACTTTCTGCAATCATGTTCTCCTTTGTTGTTATTCCATTTCTGATCTTTGCTCTCCATGCAGCAGTGACTTGCTTCCAAGGTGCAATAACAATGACTGTATCAATCATGTCCCGCTTACACATATCTTTGCATCGTAGTAGAGGCCGACCCCGAGATCTCTTACCCATCTGTAATTCACCAAAAAAAGATGTCCTGTGGTATTCTACCGTCATCCATCCTCCTAATATGTACAAAGCCTGGGCTGAATTGTAGAGACCATGTGTTGCCCATGCAGCATTATCCCTCTCTTGGCCTGCCTAGTTTTACACAGAATGTTCTTTTAGATCACAAGTAGTGTTATTTCACATTATAATTAGTATTACATTAGAATGCAATTTTATATCACAAAAGAGACAAATAGGTCTTATCTGAAGGCACAGCATTACTTTATATTTCACATGTCTAGTATTGCTATTTATGATGGCAAACAAGAATGACCAGTAAATGACTAAAGTGATGCCAACTTATGTCAACTTGCACGAGTATAAAGTTAATATGCTAGATGACAAAATAAGTATCATATGTCACACAGCATAGTAATTGTCACGTTAACAAATTAAGGCAATAAAAAACATATCCAAGCAATAGCATACACATATTCAAACAATACACATAAATATAAATCACCTTGTAACCTTTGAAACCACTGAAATTACACAAGAAATAAATTCACAGGTATTGAAAGACATAATAGAAGGCTAGGATGGAATTACATTCTATAAATATCAATCAACACCTGTCAATTACTTTTATTCAAAAACTCAACAAACATTAACTTATTTTGTATCAGTCTGACCCTGCACCACCCTGCTCTGCTGTAAACAAGGTAAAGTAGGTCAAGGACCCTTTTACCTGCCTTAAGACGTATCGAGCATATGGTACGTGACCTATATTTGTATAGAACAGATGGCAGTCATGGGCACTGTGGTCAGTATCATGCCAGGCGCCAATACCTCCCAAGACATTTCTATAAAGAAGGCATAAAGAAAACCATCACGCCAGGTACCAATACTTCCCAAGACATTTCTATAAAGAAGGCATAAAGAAAACCATCACGCCAGGTACCAATACTTCCCAAGACATTTCTATAAAGATGGCATAAAGAAAACCATCACGCCAGGTACCAATACTTCCCAAGACATTTCTATAAAGAAGGCATAAAGAAAACCATCACGCCAGGTACCAATACTTCCCAAGACATTTCTATAAAGAAGGCATAAAGAAAACCATCACGCCAGGTACCAATACTTCCCAAGACATTTCTATAAAGATGGCATAAAGAAAACCATCACGCCAAGCGCCTTCACTTCCCAAGACATTTCTATAAAGATGGCATAAAGAAAACCATCACGCCAGGCGCCAATAATTCCCAAGACATGTCTATCAAGATGGCAGAAAGAAAACCCAGAGCTCATGTAACAAACATGGGAAATTGCTGATTTTACTGATCTACCACTACTTGAGGTCGGCATGGGTGAGAGATTTAACACTTAAACTTTCCATGCTGACACCGGTGTAGTGGATTCATTTCATTTGCCGGTCAGTTTGGACTTAAATGTGGACTTCGTGTCCTTGTCTTTGGGACAACAATTATGAGTACCTCAGAACCCTGAGAGGGTTCATCTGATGGTGAGGGACATTGGTAACTGAGAAAGCTAACCCTTCCACACAATCAGTCCACTGCACTCACTTCTAGCAGTAACTGTGTGGACTACGGACAATTTCAAAGTGAACGAACGAAACAATGCATCTACCTCTATGCTACCAGTCAACATGATCCTGAACTCTTAAAAGACATGGGGTGGTGTGATTTTTGGTGCAGTGTACATGCTGGATCTTTGTTAAGGGCTGAGAATTGGAGGGCCCTTGTCAAGTCAGCTGATCACAGTGTACCTCTGACATATAACACATCTGTATCATACAGAAGATAGAACCCATGCCCCAAGACAAGAGAGACCAGTAGCTTAACTACTCGGGCATGCAGCCCTTGTTACATTAAATAATTGCTAAGTTTCAAATCTCAAACATGGCGAAATATCTTAATAATTTACAAGTATAAATGCTGTCACAGCTACATTAAAAAATTAAAAAAAAATACTGCACGACAAATAAAAGGCAGAATTATTTGCTTTACAAGAAAGAAAAAAACCCATAATACTAGCATTTTGAATAATTTACTTATCTACACACACACAAATATATCACATAATTGTAAAAGCTAAAAAATAACATTTAAAATACTGGATGGCATCAGCAAGAACTATTATTTTGATAAATACTTTTGACTGTTGTAATGCATGTGAAATATCGAGAATTAGGATAATAGTAACAAATACGTCATTAACAACTAAACATACTCTGATATAACCCAGGGACATTCAGGTTCAATGGCTGATGTTCTTGCTAAAAGACACAGTTGTTTCTCAAAGTTAACTAAGAAACAGTAATCAGGGACAACTTAATGAGCGACAACTGTTAACATGTGTGTTTTTTCTGGTAGGAGACAGTAAAAATGTCAGACAAAAATTGAAGAATGCAAAAATCCACACACTGGTTTTCTAGTTGGAAATAAACAAGAACAAACAACCAGGATCAACAAAAACTTCTTCAAAATATTGTATGAAAATGGGTGGAAAACGAAATAGAGCTATTCCAAAACAACAAAGAAGAAATCAATGGAAAGATGATGAACAAATGGCCAAAACAAAGATGGTAAAACATCAATTGCTGTTGCTTATGCAGCTCTTATACTTAATTCCACGATGGCTTCATCATCTGATATAATAAATGCTCAGTTCTTGAGTCGTCACTAATGTGTTACCAGAGCCCAAAAGGAAGCAAAGAATACCACCTTAGCTGCAAAATCCCACCATTCATGGGCAAGTCTACAAACGGCTTTTGGTGTGAATTGCTTGATGGCCTTTGCTCAAGTAGGAGGTGACGGACAGTAGCAGAACCTACACAGTTTTACAAATAGGTATTAAATCTAGGTCACTGTAATTCAAGGGAAAATGCAGCTTAGTGATTCTCTTACTCGGTCACAAAGGCACAGGATGATAATGATGAGATAGCAATATGAATCCAAGGTACAACAACAAAGTGAAAGAGGGACATTTTCAAGTAACAAGGCGCTTGCTTAAATATTACAAGCAGGCATACAATATTCTTCCTGGCAACAGGAAGTCATTTATTTAATACTAGACAACATTAACACTGTTATAATTTGATATAATACCAATTGTTAGATACATACCTGTCACCGGTGACAACCATTTAGCCATTTTAACAATAACAATAACATATTAATGTATGAAAAGTTAATGAAATATGTCAGGTAACTCATTATGCAACCTACTGTTTATGACTTCTTTGTAAATTCACAAAGTGAATAAATTACTTTGAAAATTTAATGATGTACCATGAACGTTGAATGATTTACTTTTGAATCCTTCCTAGCATCTTTTCTCTACAACACAATATTTCTATGAAAAAGGTATTTATTTTTACCTTCCTAAGGTATATCGCTACCCTGCAACAATTCAATAAGAAATGTGTGACTAATTTTGCTTCCTTCCGAGGATGATTCTCTATAGTGCAACAGTTCCATGAAATATTCATTTAAAATTACTTGCCTGCTTCCTTGGGAAGTTTTCTATTGTCCTAAGGTACAATGCAACAACTGTACATAGTATCATTTATGTCCACGTCCTAGGATAATTCTCCGCTGTGCAACAATTTCATGAAATATTAATGACTAATTTTTGCCTGCTTTCTAGGGAACTTTTCTATTGTGCAACAGTTCAATGAACAATTAATTACAAATATTGGCTGTCTTCCTAGGGTACAATGCAACAATTCTATGAAATATTATTTGCTAATTTCCCCCCGCTTCCTCATAATTCCCTAAAATGCAACAGAAATCTCTTCAAACTTTTGGTGCGCTTCTGTCATTAGTCTGCGTTCGTTTCAGCTTTAAGCCCTTTTTGATGTCCCCAAGTAATGCTTGTCTTCCAGAAGAAGAAGTTTCACTAGGAACTGGAGCTGGTGGTGGTGGTGGAGGAGGTGGAGGTGGTTGTAACTTGATGGTTGAACTAGGTGCTACAGGAATTGAGGGTGTTGTTGGTGTTTTTGGAGTCAAGGGAGTTGTTGGTGTTCTTGGAGTTGAGGGTGTTGTTGGTGTCACTGGGGTTGTTGGTGTCTGTGGCTCTGATTGCCCAGATGTCTTTTTCTTCCTGCAGAAAGGAAACAATGGGGGAATAATATTTCACAAACCACGACAGTTTATTCATAAAGCCATTGTGGTAGTGTTAAATGTGAATGGATAAAAGGTAGTTGTTTGTAGAAATGTATGACTGAATGCAAGCTCCTCTTCTTCTTCTTCTTATTATTATTATTATATAATGATGAAATGCAGGTCAGCATGGTCGAATGGGTAAGAACACATGTTCTTAAACATCCGTTGTGCTGATGCCGAGGTTAGCTGTTCAACCCCTACACCAGACAGCTGGACTAAAATGTTGACCTGTCGTCCTTGACTTGGGGACGTAAATTAGAGGTGTCTCTGAATTCGGAGTGGGTTCGCATGATGGTGAGGGACACTGTTAATATGGAAAGCTAATCCACATGCAAAATTCAGTCCATCACTACTATAAAGTGTGTATGGACTACGCTTGTGTTCAAAAGCGGAAAAAAAATATAATGAAATGGCACTGTCTTCTTCTTCTTCATTGCTACTGCTCGAGTAAAGTCTACACAAAATCTCAGTCCTCAATGGATTTACAAAGGGGTTTAAAAAAGACAAGAGGATCATCTTCATTAAACCAGGTTTTATCCCATATGGCTCAGTCTCTTTCCACAGGACAACCTGTTGAAAGTGTCGCACAGAGCACGGACTCCATAGCTCCAGTGATGACCTCCAGGAGACTCAGGGAACATTGCACTCATGAACCAAACAACATAGCCCAGAATTGAACCCACAACCTTCAGAATGGGAAGCAGGCAGCATAATTACTTCACTGTGGAGACCCCTAGTTCTCAATAGAAAAGGTATATGCTTGTCTTGCAGGGATTTGTCTTTGTGAGATGAAAAACATACTGACCAAATAAAAGATGTCATTTCCAACGAGAAAAAGAGTGTTGAACTGCTACATAGAACCTGTACTTTTGTATGGATAAGAAGCATGGACAATGAGCAGACAAGCTGAAAAACATCTGATAGCTGTGGAAATGTGGTTTCTGAGGGAAATGCAAAGAATACTATGGAAAGACAGAAAAACTAATGACCAAGTCCTACAAGAAACAAATGACAACCTTAAACTAATAAGAGAAATTAGACATAAACACTCAACATTTATTTGGACACGTTAAGAAAAGAAATCAATTGGAGAACTTGGTAACAACTGGCAAGATTGAGGGGAAAAGAACAAGGATAAGGCTGAGAAGTAAATACCTGGATGGCTAGGCCAAGTGGTATGGTCAAGACAAGAACACTGAGCTGATCCACGACTCTGGTGATCGTGTAAAATGGCAAACCATGATGATAATAGGGACAAGAGGACAGACCTGATCGAGACTGGTCATCATCTGAGATGATGAACCTTGACTACCCAGCTGATAGGGATGGCTCATGATGATGATGAGTTTGTCACGGCTTGATGCTTGCAGAATCAACATTTCATCAGTAAGAAATACAACTTGCTGGAAGTGACTTGTTGTGGTAATCATCATTTCAGGGGCAATGATTTCACTGATGTTACAAAACAGCTTGACCAATATTACAGAATTAATTTACCAATGTTACACAACAGTGTTACCAACATTACAGAATATCGCAACTAATATTGCAGAACAGCTTCGTGAATATTACAGAAAAGGTTAACCAAACAAAACAACAGCTTTAATAATGTTACTATACAAGTTTCCTGATATTACACAGCAGCTTACTAACACTGCAGAATAACTGTATCAATTCCTTTTATTGTGTATCCACCTTTTTGTGGTGGAGGTTTGCATATTTCAACATCCCCAAGAGCTGATGGTAGGGTCTCCTACGTCGGACAGGTCAAGGGACAGGGACCAGATGTAGAAAGACACAAAACTGTTGCCTTGTAGATGGACTGGGGACAGTCAAAGTCTAGGGAAATGAAACCTGAAAAATGCTGGTTTAAGTCAGATGTATTGAGCTACAGACTTGACCAAACAGTGCAACACAATTCACTTGATGATGATGACTTTGTCAATGTTGCAGGACAAAACAAATTTACAGAAAAGCTGTACTAATACTACAGAACGGTCTGCAATTTATGTTCACATCGTTGTCACTAATGTATCCCAACAATTTTTTAAGTTTAAAAGACCGTCTAACCAATGTTACAAAACAGCTTAACAATGACAGACCCAGAAAATGTCAACCTTCAGCCTGTCAACTGAAAGTCCCATGGTGTAAGAGGATATGAACAAGCTGACTGTGAATCTGCAACATTGACCAGACAGAAAGAACATCAAGTCAAAAGGTGGAACCAGACAAGATCGATATAAAGTACCAAAGAAGAAAAGTCAACCAACATTGAAATAGTGTCAATGACCTCTACACGTTGGGGAAGATTTTAAGGAGGGGATCTAAGCACTTATGGATTGAATGTTCGATGTGCAATGAGGATAATCTAATGTTTAAAAACAATTAGTTGCATATCCCTTACAGGATGTCACAGTGAACCCCAGCATTTTTAGGCTGTTTTTGATATCTTGACAAGTTTATGTTCATAGTTTGCCATTGTTTCTGAACGACTTGCACTCATGCCATTTAACAAAAACTAATGCAAGGTGGTCTGCTGCCAAATCACCTGCAGCTGTGTTTCGAAGGCGGTATGTGTGATTATGAATTGCATTTTTAACCCCTTCGCCACAGAGCCGTTATAATCTAATGACCAACTAATGAACCTAACTAAACTCACCTGGTTGAGGTTGGTTATAATCTAATGACCAACTAATGAACCTAACTAAACTCACCTGGTCGAGGTTGGCTTGGCCGGCTTTATGGGCTTCCCTTTCTTGACAGTTTTCAGTAATGCCTTCATGGGTTCGCTCAGATGTATCTGGGATGGACAACAGAGTCAAAGTAAAATACTGTTTACAACTGCACATAACCTTGGCAGGAAATTGTAATCAACCCCAGCTCATACTGGCTGTTTGTGATTTACCACGTAATTTTACATTCAGTAGTTTGCCATTGCTTTATGAATTAGAAGTCAACATTGAAGTCTAAATGACCAGCTTGTGGAATGAACCCACTACTATCATCAGAAGAGAAAGTTTCAGGCGGTTAAGCCTCTCAGCCACACGAACCTCTTGCATATTGCTTAGACATTTGAAATTGTCATTGTAAAATGTGTTTGCTTATACAAGACATACATAAACAGAATCATGTAAAGAGATCTGAACAGCCATGGCCAGACATCTTGGATACGTAACCTCAACCATCATATTTAAACCGTCGCTCATTTCTCACTATACAAAGTCTCTCACATCTCACATTACACTCTCTCATCTCTCACTTTACAGAACTAAATAAATTCCAGTCAATCAAGAGATGAGGAAAGGATGCTGGATACAACTGAGAAAAACTGAGGGCAGTATAACTAGACACTCTAGAGAAAGTTTACTGATGTGTTGAGATGTGTTGTTTGTGTATTTCACTTTAAGAAACCCTTTATTAACTTTCCTCCAGTCTTCAGAATATTTTGGTTGAATTAAAATAATGAAATTTAACCTCCCTCTTCTTCACTAACTTGTTACTTCACTAACAGATGTTGCTCAGTTCAAATATATGTTTAATTAAGAGATTAATTAACATACTTTGAATAATTTGGAACAGCATGTGGTCGGGTAATCACTAGTAGGCAGTTTAAAATACTGATCCTATTGTAAGCTCCCTGGTTCCAAATTGTCCATTGAGGAGAACTCTTTATATTTAAATTATTGTTGTACTTATTTCACCTATTGGGAGAAATGGATACAATAAAGGGCTCATGAGTCAAATTTTGTTCTCCTTGGGAAGGACAGAAATTAGTGTGGTTTTTTAACATATCCGGAAGTCCCCTCGACATCCTGAGTCATTTCATGTCGCATCACATTCAAGTGACATACCCACACTATTGGAAATAATTCCCATCACTCTAATGTTACTTATCATGGGGGATCCACTTGTGGGTATTGACTTTTTCCACCAAATATGCCACATTAAAGTGGGATGCTCGCTTCTGGGATTTGATCTCTAAAGAATCTCTTGCAATACATCACAGATATATTACTCTGGTTTGGAATTTCCTTCTAGATAACAATAAAAAAAAAAAAAAAAAAATCCATGACCTGTCGAAATTTCTCAATTTTGAGCTATCTCAAATTTGTCAACAAAATTACCACAGGAGTGCAAATTATTACTTTTATGGTCATGTCTAGTGTCTGCACATTGTTTTAGACTAATTTCCTAGTGATACAGAAACTTGTATATTTTGGGAAAAATCCATAACCGGCCGCCTGTCGAAATTTCTCAATTTTGAGTAATTATTACTTTTATGGTCATGTCTAGTGTCAGCACATTGTTTTAGACTAATTTCCTAGTCATACATAAACTTTTATATTTTGGGACAAATCCATGATCGGCCGCCTGTCGAAATTTCTCAACTTTGATGTATCTGCAATTTGTCAACAAAATTGCCACAGGAGTGCAAATTATTACTTTTATGGTCATGTCTAGTGTCAGCACATTGTTTTAGACTAATTTCCAAGTGATACAGAAACATGTATATTTTGTGAAAATCCATGACCGGCCGCCTGTCGAAATTTCTCAATTTTGAGCTATCTCAAATTTGTCAACAAAATTGCCACAGGAGTGCAAATTATTACTTTTATGGTCATGTCTAGTGTCAGCACATTGTTTTAGACTAATTTCCTAGTGATACAGAAACTTGTATATTTTGTGAAAAATCCATGACCGGCCGCCTGTCGAAATTTCTCGATTTTGAGCTATTTCAAATTTGTCAACACAATTGCCACAGGAGTGCAAATTATTACTTTTATGGTCATGTCTAGTGTCAGCACATTGTTTTAGACTGATTTCCTAGTGATACAGAAACTTGTATATTTTGGGACAAATCCATGATCGGCCGCCTGTCGAAATTTCTCAATTTTGAGCTATCTCAAATTTGTCAACAAAATTGCCACAGGAGTACAAATTATTACTTTTATGGTAATTCTGTGT